>JAOYFF010000081.1:24720010-24752425 GCA_025773925.1 Cryptomyrus ogoouensis
ACACCCCCCCCCCCCTCTCTCGCCCCAATAACACCCCCCGCCCCCGCCCCCCCGCCAACCCCTACTCCTATCCGACCGCCCCTCCTCCACATAAACAGAAATCTGCTATTGAGCCCCGTTTTCCCTGTTTTGAACCCAGGTGTAAAATTGCCTGAAAAATAAACTAAACTGGCTGCTCTGCTTTTTTGCATGAAGTAATAGACCTTGACGGTAAGCCTGTAAAAGTCAGTTTAGATTTTGATGGGAAATACCTGCCGTTTTACTGTAATTTACTTACAAGAAGCGACTCCCCTCCTGATGCTCTGGCACAGGTCCTGAAAAGCCATAAAATAAATTGAGAAAGATAAATATCAGGAAGAGAGCCTTTTCTCTTTCTGTTCTTCTTCTCCTTTCTGCCTAATTCTTTTACAGCAGTAATATCGAGACTGCAGGTGACCCCAGTACTGAACACCACGGGGCAGGTCAACCGTGCTGGGGAAGGCCCAAGGCGGCCCCCTCTGGAAGGGGACCCGGTCTATGGCCGTGTGGGGGTGGCTAATCCGGTAGAGCCAGATCGGATGTGACGTGTGTTCGATGTCACGGCCGTTGCCATGCCGATAGGGTGTCACCAGTATTGCTAGAATTACATCAAAGACAAACAAACCCTGGATTCCTCTGTCTGTTTATTGGAAGTCATATGTGGCTTCAGGTGGGTGAAGGAGACGGGACTGGGAGGCTGAGGGGGCCGTGTGCTGCATGTTCTGCTTTGTTTTGGAACCAAACCCAGCTTTTCGTCGCTGTTTATGTGTGTGTGTGTGTGTGTGTGTGTGTGAGATCCCTGTGAGTGAGCGTGTTTGCTCTCACACCTCCCAGCGCCAGGTGTTGGGAGTCCAGGTGTGCAGCCAACGTGAGAACAGCGCCCCCTTCAGAGTGGCAGCGGGATACAGCAGCCGGCAGGGGGGCATCCATAACGCTCCCACCACACTTTCATGGGGCCTCCTCATCATAGAGGGAAAATTGGGCTAATTATCGCCGCCCGCCGCTGTATAAACAACGGGGGCAAACAGGAAGAGGCAATCAGAGCACATCATTTGTATTTCCACACCTTTATTTACCGCAATTCCAAGGAGAACCGCCGGAATTTGCATAATGATTTATAACCCAGATATAGGAGGAATTTTTCATTATTTAATATATCTGGGGACCCTCCTCTCGATCTGTGCAATAATGTTAACATAATTGCACGAGGCAGTAATGAGGGCTGGAGAGCCCGGCACTGAGAATATCGCACAGCTCTTCCTCGCTGGAGACCCCGTGCTGGGATCGGCGAGTCGGAACGAGCGGGCGGCCCAGCACTCGGCACGCGCCAGAGGGGGCTGGACAGGCGAGCGCGGGCCACTGGCGCTACGGCCCACTCTGGGTTTTTTGGTTCGTTTCCATTGGTCCAGGCACCCCCCCCCCCCGGAAATCCAGGGCGTCCACGTGAGAAAACGGAGGCGCCGTTCTGATGGGTAACATTAAAAGAGGCGGCGTGCCGTAGCAGCCCCACCTAAATGCCCCACGTTGGGCGGTTGTGCTGCGATTGACTGCCCAGGAGATCCAAGCGGTTGGGCATGCAGACCAGGAGCAGCAGGGCTGTTCCTCAGGCTGGGTGCTTCCTTTCATGCCCAGTAATCCGGGATTTTCAGATCGTCGGCCTCCCGTGGAATTAAACTCCCCCCACCCCCATCACTTCTCCAGACGTACCCAGCAGCCAGGGGTTGGATACCATTCACCTTCAGTACCATCCCCCTGGTCCATGAAGATCACCAGCTCACCCCCTGTGAAACCCCAGGTCGCCAGCAGAAACCAATGTATTGATGCTTTTTTAGGACCGTTCCATTTAGGGAAGAGGCTCTTTATCTGATGGGGGGGAGGCTTTGGTCGATCAGGCTGGAGATACGGTCAAAGCAGGCAAACGGCCAATACCCACCACCTAATGGGTCAGATCCACAATCCCGACAGCCCGGGCATGCTGGGCTTCTTCGGACTTTGGATGACACGGCAAACGGCACTGCGTGGAAGGTTCCTCCCACAAATGCCTGGGTCGGCCCGTTCTCTCCCCTGTGGTCCGGCCTGGATGGACGAGGCCGGCCTGTCCAGACGCCGCCGTCGCTCTTAAGTGGCCCTAATTGAAAAAGCATGAGCGCATCGAGATGCACGTAAAGATGCAGGACGATAATGCACTTGAGTGTACGCCCCCCCACCCCCCAACGCGGCACAATGGAAGAGTCTCTTTTTAATGCTGCCTTCTAAGGCGGATGGATCGTCCACCATTGTGTTCTTCCGTCGTCCGCACCCCAAACCTGAATAATGCATCGCGGCCCCTCCACCGGGCATGCAAATTACCTGATGGCGGTGGGACGACAACGCCAGTGTGGGATTGTGGCCGAATGTTACGCTGAGGGGGGGTGGAGGTCTACAAACCGTGGCAGGGAGAAGCAGTGTGGGGAACTTGAGTTCTCGAGGGCCCGGAGTCTGCCGGGGGGGGGGCCTAAGGAATGCATTCTACATTAATGAGGCTGGGTTGCTGATGACATGTGCGCAGAGGGTTATGCCTACATGCTCCTGCTCTGAGACACAGCAAAGGTCTCAGAATTTGGGAGAGGGGTAGATATGTTGTCATAAGCCCTTTCCACCCTGCACACGCACTGACTGGGACTCTGGCTGCTAATGGGCTGAGGGGCAGCCAGTCTGGTCACCACGGCGACACCCCTAGTGGTGACCCCGGAGGCAGAGAGTGCCTGCCGGGGGTATCCACTGGGATAACGAACCAGGAACGTGGCTCACGCTGGGGTCTGGCTGCCGGGTCACGCGACAAGCGCGATGCTGTTTTCCCGGAAGATTCTCATTTGGAGTCTTTTGTTGCTGTGGTGATTTCCCCATTTGATTCGGCTTAAGGAGTGACCTTGCCCACATAGTCACTCCAAAGAGTGAGAAGTATCAACACACACATGCACACGCGCACACACACGCACACGCGCACACATGTCGGGTATACCTATACTTATGGGGCCCGCTCATTCACATCTGTGGGAAAAATTCTAACGCTAACTATGACAACCCTAACCCCAACCCTGCCCTAACCATAACCATAAGTAACCTAACAAAATACAAGTGTTTTTGCATTTTTAGATTTTTCATAGCAGTCACCGGATATTCCGTAAGAATATTTATCACGTTATGGGGACATTGTGTCCCCATAAGAACAGGTATACCCGCTCACACGCACACACACACACACACGCATACACACACCAAGAACATGAAAAGGCAGTAGAGGAACAAAAACCCCTTGGGGTCCAGGGTCAGCTGCCCCCCGCCCTTCTGGGACTAACCGCAGCCCAGGCTGACGTGCAAATAAATAGATCACAATTCCATCAACAACATTCCGCTCTGCATCTTTTGAGTGTAACTGTAGGAAAATGATATGTGAAGAAAAATGTCATGGCTTACAGTTGCCTTAGTGATGATTTTATGTGATGTGAATTCAGAACAACTGGAACTTGTTAAAATATGCACCCGGTCATATACAGTATATGGAGATTGCGGGACAGTAGCATTTATCTACATGCTACTTGTCAGTCTGGGCATGGCCGCTCAATGGCACCCTACAGTGGTGTATCATTTGGGCCTGGGCCCACATGCCTTCCCAGAATGCATCACAGGTCGGGTTTTTGATCTCGGCAGCAAGGGTCAGTGTCAATCCAGAGTGCATGACCCGTTCCGGAACCGGGTCGCTGACCCCCTCAGTTCCGGGTGCCCATTACATCTGCCCTGCCTTAAAAAATCTGCCTGCGTCGCCTCTGAGAATTGCAATAATTGTTTAGCTGGTGAAACAGCACAGCTGGCATCTCTGCACAGGTGCAGCGGCGCCCTGCGTCAGGAGGCTCTCGTTTTGTGTTTGCTCAGGACTCTGCCCGGCGCCTCCCAGCCACACGTGTCCCATCCTCGCACCCGCAGCAATTTGTCTTGCCTTTTTAGTTGGAATGATAGAGCAAAGCGAAATCACAGTACCATCCAATCAAATGCGTCGGGCTTATTTTCTAATGGTGCCGTTTTCCAAATGCACTGCATTGTGGGTGTTTTTTTACCTTTAATGTTGTGTCAGGCGATTTTTGCTTCTGCTGATGGTTTTTTGATGCCGTGCTGTCGACGTTATTGCTGTGGCTCACGTCATCCTTCTCTGACCCCCACCCACAGGAAACATCGAGTATAGCTGTCCGGCGACAAACGAGTGCGAGATCACCAAACGGAGACGCAAGTCCTGCCAGGCCTGTCGCTTCATGAAGTGTCTGAAAGTGGGGATGCTAAAGGAAGGTAGGTCCAGGTCTGCAGGGGTCCATCGTGACATCAGCATGTTGCCGCCGTGGGTGGGGGTGGAGCCAGCCCTCTACCCCGGGACTGCGAGTGATTCACCCTGACAGGCCAGGGTTGGGGCAAGAATATGCTGAATCGGTGGATCGCGCCCTTCTGGCTAACAGGATTGTAACAGTATTCCGACTGGAATGGCTGGGACCCTGAACGGACGCTCCAGCGACTCTCAGCTCCCCCCACATATCGATCCGCTAAATGTTTTCCTACCGTCTTCATTCACTTCCTGTGGATGGATTTTTAAATTCCCGCCACCTGGGGATTCAGTGACAATTAGACAGACTGCAGATGGATTTACCCTCCTCCTTCTCCTCCTCAAATCCCCCCCTGCCCCCCCACCATCATCTCCGGGTCCTCCTAGAATCTGGGTCTTTCCCCTGGGGGCAGGCGGGGGCCGTACCTGGGCAACATATTAATGGCAGTTTCATTACACTTGTTGTGTCTGGGGAAAAAAAATGTACACAACACATGAATGATGAGAGCTGCGTGTCTTTGGGGTGGTGAGGGGTTATGTTTATGTAACACCCCTGGAGGCCGGGGAGAGGGGGGCAGCCATGTTTCTTTAAGGAATCATTCGTTGTTTGACTTTAGATTGTTATCAGTCTCTGCATGGTGCTGGAATCTTAGTACTTTTGTACCTCCTTAAAGGATGGCTATCTTTGTCCATAGAGAGCCTCCCTTTTTCCCTTTCGCTGTGGGTACAGAATGACGGCTGACACTGTGTGGGACCAGCTCACGTGTCTATGGTGGTGATCCAGCCGCATCTCCAGTAACACGGCGGTACCCGTCTGTCCAAAAATGCCGCTGTCTGACTGTAACCGTTCTATTTTTAACATACCTGCCAGACCCTGTTTGTCGGCCGCTCTCGTGCTTTCGCCTCCAGTGTGAGGTCTGCATCCTGCCTCTCCGAATGGCTGCGATTCCGGGGCCCGCATCAGAATCGGCGAAAGGTGTTGATGCTGATCCACCAGAGCATGCAACCTGCTAGGTCCTGGGCCCTATGCACAGGATAAACTAATGCAGTGTGCAGAGCAGAGAGAATTTGGCGTGTAAAGTGTATGGGATGTAGGGCCATATGGTCTGTAGAGCATACAGCACGAAGAGGGTACAGCATGTTGAGCCTATGGCATGTAGAGTGTACAATATGCGACAATTAGAGATTATGGTGTGTACAGAGTATGGCATGCAGAGAGTATGCCGTTTAGAGCATACAGCGTGTATAGTATCTAGCGTGTATGACATGTAGAGCGCATGGTGTATCGAACGGTCAGTGTGTAGGGAAAATGCCGTGTAGAGTGTATGGTGTGCAGAGCATACAGCATGTAGAGTGTAGAGCATATGATTTGTAGAGAATATGGCGTGTGGAGAGTAAGGCCTGTAGAGCGTAATGCGTGTAGCACATATGATCTGTAAAATGTATGGCCTGTAGAGCGTACAGCATGTAGAGCATACGGTCTGTAGAGCGTATGTCCTATGGAGCGTACAGAGAGTACCCTGCACACTGCAGAGCAGTGACTTTCTGTCTGGCCGAAAGTGATCCGTACGGGAAGCACGCCGGACGTTAGAAGTGGCGGAATGAGAGAGTAATCGCATTACTATCCGATGAAATATTAATGCAAATATATTATCTGGAGGAACAGGAGACGAGAACGTAGGCAGGGAGGGTCATAAATGAATAACAGCTGTCAGATCAAAAAAAAAAGATCTAAACAGGAGCAAAGTTGCGTTCGGTGTTATAACAGGACCTTGGTTTGCCCTCCCAGTGGCGAAGTGCTTCGAAAATGGCGTCTGCTGACGGGTGTGATCTACAGAAATGCACCCATTCAGTCTGATTCTTTTATCCAAAAATACTGCATCCATGACACAGAAGACCAGCAGCCCGTGTTCTTGGAGCAGGGCAAGTTAGAATCTGCCAGCAGTAAAGGGGTCTCCTCATAAGGGCCTCTGCGTCCGTCAAGGATGCGTCCACCCGACGAAGGGTGGCAGGGGGAATGCGTGACCCCAAGTACCCATGTCTCTACAATGCTAATATAAGCTCTTTAAGCGGCTGTCTGATTTATATGATGTCAGCTGTCAGAGATGCTGCGGTATTTAAATCCCCTTCCCCCGCCCGAGCCCACCGGCAAACACCAAAGCCTCCCCAAGCCGGCAGAGGGGTGACATCAGCGGCGTTGTTGCCGTGGAGACTGCCCCATTTGTTCCTCTCGGAAAGCCGAACCCGGCCCTGCCCGCCAGGCTTTATCGCTTCCTTTATTGGAGCCGTTTGAGGCCGGCCTCCTTCCTCCGGATCCTGTCTCCCGGGCCGTTTCTGTCATCGATCCGTCACCCCCCTCCACGCGCACACACACACAGCTGAACGGAAACAGGCATGGCGGTGGCCACCCCTGAGGTCCTGCTGCGTGGGCCCTGCCTTGCCCGCCGCGCTCCTGGCTGCACCATCCATGGTCCCTGGCAGAAAGGTCACCGACTCATCGGAAAAACCAGCTCCGCCTAATTATAACTTTACGGCCGTAAGGAGCTGCAGCGTCCTCGTGCGCCGCACCCGTGTCACCTCTGACCCGATTGTCGTGCTTTATCAGTGCAAAAGCGCTTCTTTAAAAGGCGATCCCGCCATCACCGCCACAGAAAGTACTCGCAGCGGCGGGATATTAGTGGAGAAAAGCTCGAACAATCTTGCAGAGTGACAGAATTATTCACTCCTCCCCCCCCCCAACATTCTGCAGTGGTTATACTGTCAGGGGGCACCGAATCCGGTTAACGAGGCCGCGGTCGCCCTGAGGACCCCCCCCCTCTACAGATACACATGAGCGAGCGGTCACACAAGCGCAGATGAAAGAGGAAGTGATCGATTCTGGAATCTGATCTCGGTGGTTTGGCTCTCATTCCTGCGGCCTGATCAATGGGCCGAGATCAGGTCTGCCGGCCCGGCAGGGAGAGACACACTGTGGTTTTACAAGCGCGTTTCGGTGCTGGTTACTGCCCTCTGCCCCACGCACGCTGTCTGCTGTGTCTCTCATACATAAATGTCACATCACGGTTATTTGTGTATTATATAACTTCTTACACGCGTTCGATGTGTGACAAACATGAAAAAAGCACTTAACGAACTGGTAATTACGCAAAGCTCAGTTTGCCTTTTGTCGGTGCTTGATGTATGTCGGACTCAGAGAGCTCTCTGTCCACAATTACACGCTCATCATCTCTAGGAACCCTTGAAGGGTGTAAGTGCAGCGCGTCGTTGCCTTGTTTAAATTGTTTTAGTGTGGCCCCCCCACGTCGGGCCCATCCCCGAACAGGCTGGCTTTTGTGTGCCGTGCCGTGGAACTAAAGCCTTTATGTGGCTGGCTGACAGCTGGGGGCAGCCTTCAGAGTGGCGGGGAAGCAGCGTGGGAGAACGGCCCTGTAGATAACTCCTGCCCCCCCCCCCCCCCCGCCCGCCCCCCCGCACCCCCCCCCGCCCCCCGCCCCCCGGCCAGGGCGGCGCCCCCCCCGGCCGGTTTTTTTTTTTGGGGTCTACGGGGGGGGGGGGGGGGGGGTACTCCACGCCGCCCCGGTGTTGATATCACGCTCCCACTATCACCCCAGCTTGCACCAAGACTTTCCCACGGGTAGCACACTGGTGTTGTCCCAGTGTACACCTGTGATGTTATCCTGTCTTTCCCAGTAACTGGTGCGATAAACATCTTTGTTCTGAAACACATTTGCAGCGTAACGTGACCCCTCTTTGTTATCTGATCGGTTCTGCTTAGTGTTACTCTCCTGTATGTCATATAAATTTTCCTGGATTTATCTGGCGGTTTGATCCATGTTCTCGGGTTCCTGTGCTGTGGCTAAGAGCTCCACTTCCTGTCCCCGCCCCCGCAGGATGCTGGGAGCCAGCAGATCGGCTTCCTCCTGGGCAGCTGTGGTGTCACTGTGGCTCTGACCAGCGATGCCTGCCACAAGGGACTGCCAAAGAGTGCCACCGGCGAGATCCCACAGTTCAAAGGTCAGCTGCCACGTTCCTCCCAAGTGGGGGGTCTTCAGGTCACTTATGCCCACCAGTTCTGAGAAAGACACAGAATGCCTTGCGCAACCTTGTGTTGGGGTGCAAAGGCAAACTTGGGGCTGTCTGACATGTCTGCAGAGGTGTAAACAGTCCCCTTGGCTTTGCTGAACAGTGCAATCGATTCCAAAATGATCCTGGGTCTCCACTCCCCCACCTCCAGGTTGGCCGAAGCTTCTCTGGTTCGTCACAGAGTCCAAGCACCTGTCCAAGCCCCCAAGGGACTGGTTCCCCCACATCAAGGACGCGAACAACGACACGGCCTACATTGAGGTAGGGCTCAAGCCCAATTTAACAATGACACGACCCACATTGAGGTCAGGCTCGAGCCCAGTTTAATAGCAACATGGCCTGCATCGACGTCGGGCTCGAGCAAATTTTAATAGTAACACGGCCTGCATCGTTGTCGGGCTGGAGCCCAGTTTAACAGCAACATGGCCTACATCGACATCGGGCTCGAGTCCAGTTTAACAGCGACATGGCCTACATCAAGGTTGGGTTCAGCCTACATCTAGGTTGGTCTTGAGCGACATAGTAGTGGTATTACTTTATTGATTCCAAAGGAAATTCCAAAAGTTACCGTAGCAACACACAAAAAGTGACATCATTGTACATATTCAAAAGACACAGGATACAATGCTGTACAAAAGGACACAGTACAATAAAACTAAATTGCAAAATATAGTGTGCAAACATTTAAATACACACTATTCTAGAAGGCTGGTGACTGTGTGGGGGGAAGGGGTCAGGGGGGATACTTGTTGGTGTATTTGATGGAGGCTGGGAGAAAAGACCTTAGATGGCACTTGCTGGAGCAGTGCAGCTGTGCAAGTCTGTTGCTGAATGTGCTTCTCTGTTTGACCAGGGTGTGATGCAGAGGGTGTGAGGCTTTGTACAGTATGGAGCAAATCTTCTTGAGCGTTCTCTTTTGTATGGTTGTTTCAAAGGAATCCAAGTGGATTCCCAGAACAGAAGTAGCCTTTTTAATCAGCTTATTAAGTTTGTTTGAGTTCCTTCTTGTAGCATTGTTGCCCCAACATACCACAGCATAGAAGATTGCCCTTGCCACCACAGACTGGTAGAACTGCTGTAACAGAGACCTGCAGACCCCGAAAGACTGGGGTCTCCTCAGGAAGTAGAGGTGACCCAACCCCAGTCTGTTGTCCAGGTGCACTCCTAGGTACCTGTATGTGTCCACCGCTTCCACATCCTCTCCATCAATAGTAATTGAAGACAGGAGGCTTTTTGATCTCCTGAAATCAACCACCATCTCTTTGGTCTTCCCAATGTTGAGCAGTAGCTGGTTTCTATTGCACCACTCAGCAAAGTCCTTCACCAGCTTCCTGTATTCCCCCTCCTGACCTTCCCTAATACGACCAACTACGGCCATGTCATCAGAAAATTTCTGCATGTGACAGATCGCATTGTTGTACTTAAATTCAGCCATATAGAGAGTGAAGGGGGACAAGACCGTCCCCTGGGGCGGCCCTGTCCTGCTCACAGCCATGTCAGAGACACAGCCATGGTGTCTCAAAAACTGTGGTGTTCCCTTCTAGTAATCCACAATCCAGGAGACAAAGGCTATGTCCACATGCATGAGACAAAGTTTCTCCTTTTCTCCCTTATCAATGGCAATATGATGTTGAACGCACTAATCAAAAAACATGATCCTCACATCAGTGCCATCCGTGTCCAGATGGGAGTAGGCTCTGTCCAGCAGGTAGATCACCGCATCATCCACTCCAATGTGGTCTTGATAGGCAATCTGCAGGGGATCCAGAAATGTGTTGACCATCAGTTAGAGGTGAGCCAGGACAAGCCTTTCTGAGGTCTTCACGAAGTGAGATGTCAGAGCTACCGGTCGATAGTCATTAAGGGCCGAGGATTGCCTCTTGTTGGGGACAGGAACCAGGCATTGACGTCTTCCACATTTTATATTATGCACAGCCAATTTTTAATATAATTTTTTCTGTTTAACGTGGCCTACATCAAGGTCGAGGTTGAGCCCAGTTTTCCCAAACACTAGGAAAAAAGTGAACATACTGCTCATAGGTCAGAGGTCATGGGCCTCTCCTATTTTATTGGGCGTACCTAATGTGCCGATGCTTCAGTTTGGAGCAACTACTGAAATTCAGTCATATGACACGGCTGCATTTAATGTCACCCCCCACAGTACAAGACATGCAAGGACGGCAGCGTGCTCGGTGTGACGGTGATGCGGATCGCCCTGCTGACGCACTGCCAGGCACTGACGCAGTCCTGCGGATATACCGAAGGTAGAGCCCGCCCTGCTACGTGCCTGCTGTTCCTGAATCTCTGATTCAAGATAAAAACAACCTGTGTAGGAAGTCCAAAGGTAACCTTGAGATGCAACCTGTTAGCATGCTAACCCGCCGTCATGACCCTGTCCCCATCTGCCTGCCCATTCCTTCCAGCTGAGACCATGGTGAATGTCCTGGACTTTAAGAAGGACGTGGGCCTGTGGCACGGCATCCTCACGGTGAGCGCCCCCTACCACCCAGAGCTGCGCCGCGGACGGCTTACCGTCCTTTTTTGAGAGGTTGAAGGTGATGTCGCCCCGTCCTGCAGAGCGTCATGAACATGATGCACGTGATCAGCATCCCCTACGCGCTCATGAAGGTTAACCCCCTGTCCTGGATCCAGAAAGTGTGTCAGTATAAAGGTGAGCCTTTGGTCGCCGTGGCGACCTGCCCGTTCACCAGTGAACGAGCTAGAAAAGCTGGCTGAGTTCCCTCTGAAAGGACAGCCGCACAAGGTCTCATTTTCAGAGCTGACTTCTTCCAGCAGGCACAGCTATACACAAAAGCATAAATAGATACAGCGGCAAGTGGGTCCCACGCACACTGTACTTTCTAGAAGGTTCTGGGTTAAACTGAAAACAGATATGCTGTTACAAATCCATGAATCTCCAACTGTTTTACGGCGTGCTTTTAATGTCTCTTACCCCAACCTGATCTGTTTCCGGCCGGCCAGCCAAAGTGGCGTGTGTGAAGTCCAGGGACATGCACTGGGCCCTGGTGGCCCATCGTGACCAGCGGGACATCAACCTGAGCTCGCTGCGCATGCTGGTGGTAGCCGACGGCTCGAACCCCTGTGAGTCATGCAGCGTGTTCACGCACACCCACGCATATGCAGATACGCTTGGCATGTTCTGCACCATCATACCTTTCTGTGGACCAACCATAAACACCCTGGCTTACTCAAGGTACCTCCTACGTCTTCAGTGGACCTTCTCAGCTACATTGCCTGCATCTGCTCAGAGACCTACGCCCAAAACACTTGCACAAAAGCAGATGACTGTAAAGGGGGGGACGTTAGGATGAGTAGGGGCTCAAAAAAATCTGGAGAATAATTGGATTGGTCTGGGTTGGGGGCGCAACATGATATGGTTTCATCGGGCCCAAACTTCCTAGCGACACCCCTAAGTGTTCCTACATTTTTGGAGTAATGACATTAATGGGGTGGCTGTTGTTTCTTGGGAAACCACACTCTGCATTGGGGGTGCCTTAAGCTTCTCTCCTGGGGCCCCATGAAGCAGAATTTTAAGTTACCTTCAAGTCAATGTCAGCCGACTGCTGCCTTTCCAGAGGATGAAATTGTTTTCCCCCAACTTTGTTTCCTCCAGGGTCAATCTCATCTTGCGATGCCTTTCTCAACGTCTTCCAGAGCAAGGGACTTCGGCCAGAGGTCATTTGCCCCTGCGCCAGCTCCCCCGAGGCTCTGACTGTGGCTATCAGAAGGTACTCACAGTCGCCGCCCTGGAGGCTGGACCCGGTACCTCTAGCCATGCTCCCCATCCTGCAACCATTCATACTGGTTACACGGCTTAATCATTATACCTGCTCTGTTTTTAATGGGATGTTACAGTTGTGGAAAACAGAGCAGACTGCCTCTCTTGATGAGAAGCACAGTGCCTTGCGGTCACGATGCAGTCAGTGAATTGGCTGAGCCGCTCACGTAAAGAAAAATGCATCTACAAACATTATCTTAGCTCAGTCACACCAAGGCGTCTGACGACAGCTCCGTCTTCAGTCTGACTGCCGTCCCAGGCGGGGCAAGGGCCCTGTGTCTGTGGTTTGTACCTGTGGGTCTGCCTGTGTAAAGTCACAGCCTTTAAATGCTCAGCCTTGCCCCTAGTGTGAGCACACTGTGTGTCTCCACGTCTGCTATAGGCTGAACCACTGCAAATGTGATGTGATTGCCCATATGGGTATAAGGTGGGTGGGGTTTAAGGTTGGAGGCAGCACTCAGAGGTGTAGTAAAGGCTGAATGTTGAGCCCGCTTTGTCATGGGCCCACAGGTGTTCCTCATAAGCAGCAGGTCCATGAATTCAGGCTGATGGTGTCATTTCATCATGTGATCCTCCCCCCATTACTTCCTGTTTGCCTGTTCCATAGCACACACCCTTCGACATGTTAGAGGACGGGTCCCTGGAAGTGCTAGGGGGCGGGCTGACCTGTGAAATGGCCAATTCTGATTGGTGTGTGTTTGCAGACCCACTGAGGACAGCAATCAGCCCCCTGGCCGAGGCGTACTGTCCATGCAGGGTCTGAGCCACGGCGTGATCCGTGTGGACACAGAGGAGCGCCTCTCCGTTCTCACCGTGCAGGATGTGGGCACGGCCATGCCAGGCGGTATGAGGACCCGCCCCTTATGCTAATGTGCAGCTTATCAGACCTTTGGTGTGTCGGCTGGAGTTGCTTCCCTGCCTCAGTGCGTGCTCTTTGGCTCTTCACGGCAGCCCTCCTGTGCGTGGTCAGACCAGACGGCGTGCCTCAGCTGTGCCAGACGGATGAGGTTGGCGAGCTGTGTGTCTGCTCCGTTGCCACGGGGACGTCCTACTACGGCCTTTCCGGGATGACCAAGAATACCTTCGAGGTGAGCGCAACACCTCTTCGGTGTGGGCATGGCTTAAACTCAGCTGAGTGGATGTAATTGGTGAGTGTGTTTGGCCCGACTATAATGGGTGGGGCTTAAGCACTGCAGATTGTGGGTGTGGCCTGACTGTAATGGGTGTGGCTTAAGAACTGCAGATTGTGAGTGTGGCCTGACTGTAATGGGTGTGGCTTAAGAACTGCAGATTGTGGGTGTGGCCTGACTGTAATGGGTGTGGCTTAAGAACTGCAGAGTGCGGGTGTGGCCTGACTGTAATGGGTGGGGCTTAAGCACTGCAAAGTGTGGGTGTGCCCTGACTGCAGTGGGTGGGGCGTAAACACTGCAAGGTGAGTATAATCAGTCAGTGGGTATGGCCTGATTACAGTCGGTCAAGTTTAAACTGCAGATAGAGTGTAATCTGTGAGTTGGGTATGGTCTGTATGTAATGGACAGGGCATTAGGTCAAAGGCAGAGCTCAGAGGTACGATTAAGGCCAAATGATTTCCTATGGCCATTCTGTCTCGGGCCGGCAGGTGTTCCCCATGAGCAGCTCCGGTGCCCCCATCAGCGAGTATCCCTTCACCCGTACCGGCCTGCTGGGCTTCGTGGGTCCTGGGGGCCTCGTCTTCATTGCAGGCAAGATGGACGGCCTCATGGTGGTGAGCGGGCGACGGCACAACGCTGATGACCTTGTTGCCACCGCGCTGGCTGTTGAGCCAATGAAGTTCGTCTACAGGGGCAGGTAGGCTGTCACAGTGGCAACCAGCCATCACCGCAATATAGACAGTGTCATTAAAAGTAGCATGACTGTAATGGGTATGGACAGGAGCACAAGGTTAGCATACCCCTTCAGCACTCTCACAGAATAATGCCCCCCTGTGGCCTGCAGGATTGCAGTGTTCTCCATCACTGTGCTGCACGACGAGCGCATCGTGGTAGTGGCCGAGCAGAGGCCCGACTCCACTGAGGAGGACAGCTTCCAGTGGATGAGCCGGGTGCTGCAGGTACGAGCCGACCACTGCTGTGGCGATCCGGCTTCGCTCCGCTTCCTGTGGGTGGCGCCAGCGAGCCGACTCATGAACGCATTTTCCTTTCCGGTCGTTGCTGATGCCTGTGAGCATTTGCATAAACATTTGCATAACGTTGGTCTGCATAATGAGCTTAGCCTCTGTGCTGTCTCCCAGGCAATAGACAGCATTCACGCCGTGGGCGTCTTCTGTCTGGCCCTGGTGCCCGCCAATACTCTGCCCAAGACACCGCTGGGGGGCATTCACCTGTCGGAGACCAAGCAGCTGTTCCTAGAAGGGGCGCTACACCCCTGCAATGTGCTCATGTGCCCCCATACCTGCGTAACCAACCTGCCCAAGCCCAGACAGAAGCAGCCAGGTCAGTGGAGTGAGTGGGGGAGGGGGGTCACTGGAGGAAATGATGTCATGGCCAAGTAAAAGAAATTATATCATTGGCGACATAAGGAAATTATGTCATCGCCGGCAGGGGAATGAGGGGTGTTGTCACTGCCTTCACAGCCAGGAGGGTATAAAGAATTAGGCTTCGCCCCCCCCCCCTTACCCTATCAGCCTATAGTGCTTCAGTCCAAAATAGATGTGGGTGACACAGTGTGCTCCGTGCTGGGGCTGCCCTTCCGAATGCATCTCAGAGCCCCATGTCACCAGCTCAGCTGCGGTACAGCTTACAAGCCTTGGAGGGGGTGCAGGAGTCAATAGCATCAGCCATCATCACTATGCTTAGCGGGAAGGTGCCGGTGGTTACACATGTAATCCCTGGCTTGCATGTGCGTGTGTGGCATGCGGAGTTTGTGCGCGTTTAATGTTTGGACCCGTGTCCCTCAGAGATTGGGCCGGCCTCCGTGATGGTGGGCAACCTGGTGTCAGGGAAGCGCATCGCCCAGGCCAGCGGACGGGACCTCAGCCAGATGGAGGACAACGACCAGGCAAGACAGCATGTGGGCCAGCAAGCATGAGAGCGAGCCAACAGCTGCCCCTAGGGGGCGTCCTCCCAGAATGCAGATGGCGTCCGTGTAGATGCCGAGGCCCTGTGCTTGCTACTCTGGGCCTCTTCTGACCACCCCTCCCTTGTTCTTCTCCTACAGTTCCTCTTCCTATCAGAGGTGCTGCAGTGGCGATCACAAACCACCCCTGACCACGTCTTGTTCACACTGCTGAGCTCCAGGGTAAGGGCCTCCAGCGAACGCCAGCTCTCATCTCTGAGGAGATGCATTTGGGGGCCAATAAGTGGCACTGCGGGTCAACTGTGACAGCTTGCTATAGTTTAGTTCACAGCCGAACGGTTTGCTCTCAGCAAAAGTGGGAAATCTGCTAAGAAGTCTCATAATATATTGAAATTTCACACCATTGACATACAGGACTCAAAAACCGGCCCGTGTTCCAAAAGCCGTCTGCTCTGTGTCTCTCTCAGAGCGCTGGTCCATGCCTAAAATTCCTGCAGCAACATTCGTACCCCACAAGCGATCTGCTTCTTTCCATCCAGAAATGCGAATCACAAACGGAAACAGCACAACCAGGCTGGTGCTCAGCCAATCTGGGCACGTGCTATATTTACCAAGCAGAGCGCCCTTTGCGTGCCGAGCAGGTGCCCCCGCCATGCGGAGGGTCAGACACAGCCCGGTCCAGATGTGCCAAGAGCCGGTTCTGTGAGATGTGGAATTCCCTTCCACTTACATTCCCATGCTGTGTCTGTGTAGGGTGCCATCGCCAGCTCACTCACCTGCCTGCAACTGCATAAGAGGGCAGAGAAGATCGCCGCTCTGCTGGCTGAGCGTGCTCACCTGCAGGATGGAGACCATGTGGCTTTGGTTTACCCCCCAGGTGGGGCTCTCTTATACTGCCATCCTTTCTGATATTTTAAGACCCATCAGGATGCCATTGAGTTCAGCCAGATGCTGAAGGAGCCCCTGACGCCCTCTGCCTCTCCCGCCCCGCCCACAGGTGTGGACCTGATTGCGGCCTTTTACGGCTGCCTGTATGCAGGCTGCGTGCCCATCACGGTGCGGCCGCCGCACCCCCAGAACATCGCCACCACCCTGCCCACCGTCAAGATGATCGTGGAGGTAAGCAGTAGCAGAACGGGGCCTTGTTTATATCCGGCTAGGAGTCACAGGCGTCAGTCAGGGTCTGGAGTCACAGCTGTGTGTATCTATCCTGTGGTGTTGTTGAGGGCATGTGTCTGTGTGTCTATGTGCATGTTCCACCACAGGTGAGCCGCTCAGCCTGTGTCATGACGACACAGGTGATCTGCAAGCTGCTGCGGTCCAAGGAGGCAATGGCTGCCGTGGATGTGAGGACGTGGCCTCCTGTGCTGGACACAGGTGAAGCAGACCCCTCCCCGAATCACTGCTCTGCCACTCAGAGACCGGTTCCTAATGCTTGTTGAGTACAATGTCAAGCCCTTAAGACAGCCCAGGCGTAATGCCCTCCCCCCGAATCTGCTAACTGATCCACCTCTGCCTGGCAGACGATTTGCCAAAGAAGAGACCGCCCCAGCTGTACAAGCCCTCAAACCCTGACACGCTGGCCTACCTGGACTTCAGCGTGTCCACCACAGGCATGCTGGCAGGGGTCAAGGTACTTTCTGCACATCTCCCATAGACCTTCTGTACACCTCCCACACATCTGTATACCTCCCAGATACCTCCTGTACACCTCCCATGTACCTCCCGCACACCTCCTGTATACCAATCACGTATCTCCTGTACACCTACCGCACATCTCCCATACATCTACTGTACACCTCCTGTACATCTCCCACATACCTCCTGTACACCTCCCATACACCTCCCGTACACCTCCTGTACGCCTCCCGCACATCTCCCAAACACCTCCCACACAACTACTTCACACCTCCCACATATCTCCCATACACCTCCTGTAGATCTCTCGTACATCTCCCACACAACTCCAGTACACCATCCGCACATCTCCTGTATTCCTCCTACACATCTCCTGTACACCTCCTACACACTTCCCGTACACCTCCCGTACGTCTCCTGTACTCCTCCTACACAGCTCCTATTCACGTCCCATACATCTCCTGGACACCTCCCACACACGTCTTGTAGAGAGATACCATGAGTCCCTTGAAAATCTGCATCCTGTCTCCACCATACTGCTGTCAGTGCTTTGTGCGTTATTCATTGAATAGTTATTCAGAAGTGCCTTTCTTCCTCAAGGCTTTATGGGTATCGGCCCAGAGACTAAAGCAGACCCTAAGAAGAGCGCCGCTTAAGAGGGCCGCAAAAGGGTGCCCCCATGTAGGAGAGAGGGATCAGGGCATGTAATTCAGCTGTTGAACGACACCATGATGGTGACCCACTGATTCAGAATCGTTAAACAGTGCCGCAGTGGGAGCCCATTCAGATTCCTCAGCTGGCGTCAGTAGTCACCTGTTTGCCTGCCGGCTTGTTATAGCTTATTGTTTATTATTAGGATTAATTTCACTGTCGGCTCACAATAGTGAGAAGGTGCGATCATGTGAATAATTAACATCCGTTTTAATTGAGTGAAACCTTCGGCGTTTCAGACGCAAACCCTGCTGTTGCAATTGCATTTCCCTTTAAGAGTGATACACAGGTGTCATGCCCCATGCCCACCAGCGTGAGGCGCTCCCCCTGAGCCTGTCTTGTTCTCCCCTCCTTCTGCAGATGTCCCACGCAGCCACCAGCGCCCTCTGCCGCTCGGTGAAGCTGCAGTGTGAGCTATACCCATCCCGCGAGGTGGCCATCTGCCTGGACCCCTACTGCGGCCTGGGCTTTGTTCTCTGGTGCCTCTGCAGGTCAGCGGGTGTGGGGGACGTTAATAAAGCCCCTCTGGGGTTTCAGTGTGTGGGTCGAGTTCCCCTGAAGGTATGGATGGCCGTCCTGCTCGGGTGCTGCTGTACCCACATGTCCCCCCCTCTGTTTCAGCGTGTACTCTGGTCACCAGTCCATTCTGATCCCACCCTCGGAGCTGGAGGCCAACCCAGCGCTCTGGCTGCTGGCTGTCAGCCAGTACCGTGTGCGGGACACCTTCTGCTCGTACTCCGTCATGGAGCTGTGCACCAAGGGTCTGGGGCTGCAGACTGAGTCGCTGAAGGTAACTCCGTCCTCTGTGTGGTGGGCAGACAGCAGGGGGGTGTGGGCACCAGGACACCACCAGCTTTACGCAGAGCGGGTGCAACAGCAGCGCATCAGGGCTGAGTTCTGGTTTGTCAGTAATGGAGAGAGAGAGAGGGTAGAGGCCACGTTCCCGCACCCCAAGGAAGCTTGTCAGGAGGAGTGGTCTATTATGGGAGCGAGGTCAACCTGGTATGGTTTATTAACATGCAGGCTGGCATCAAGAGTGGAAGAGCTGTCCCACACAATCAGAGCGGGGTTCTGTTCCTGAGGCGTGAGAGGTGCCGTATTGTGGCTGAGTGATACACCCTGTGAGAGCGCCACCCTCAGCTCAGGTCTAAGCCCAGAAAACCTCTGCATGGGGGCATTAGTCTAGGATATCACGACTGACTCCAGCCAATCACAATGCCCTGTAACCGCCTACCTACCCTCCGTCCCTCCCCCTTCAGTCTCGGGGCCTGGACTTGTCCCGCGTGAGGACCTGCGTGGTGGTGGCCGAGGAGAGGCCCAGGATAGCCCTCACCCAGTCCTTCTCGAAGCTCTTCAAGGACCTGGGCCTCCACCCACGGGCGGTCAGCACCTCCTTCGGCTGCCGGGTCAACCTGGCCATCTGCCTGCAGGTAGGTCATATGGTCGCAGCGCGGGCGGAAGTCCGGGTCACTGCGGGGCATCACTCTAGCCTTGCAGAATCCGTGATCTCTTTGGGGCTCAAGGAGAATAATAGAGAATAAACCCATGGAGGATGGGGCTCGTCAGCCGGCTCTCAGACTGCTGCCCCACACAGCCAGATCGCCCCGGAACACAGGCGCTCGCTGCCTCCTGGCCCGCTGGTTCGGGGCGTCCCTCCGCCTCGGGGTACGGGCTGGTGTTCGGGGAGTAATGTCTGATCACAGCTGGTTTTAATGCTGCACACCACATGATGCCTCGCTATGATGATGTCGGCCCCATGTGCTGTGTGTGCGTGAGGTGTGCGTGAAGCGTGCCACCTTGCCCCCGTGTCCGAGATAACAGCCGTAGTTTCTTTTTGCTGGGTCACGGGGAGGGGGGTGGGTTTGTTTTATTTTGTCTTAGGTGTTACGTCACATCTTCCACATTTGACATTTTTGCTTTTTTTTTTGTTTCTGTTTTTGTTCGCTTTCTGCACCCCCCCCACGCCTGTGTCTCTCGCACTACCCCCCCTCCCCTCGCTGCTGTAGCCACACAGGCTGGGGAAGATGGCTGACCAGGTAGGGAATTCTCCCAGGCCTCCTGCCACCCCCTCAGTTCCCCCCCCGGGGCAGGATAAGGGGCATGGGGTGCCTCTTTGCGAGCAGGGAGGCCATGGACCCGCGGGGCTCAGTCGCTGCGACTGTCGTTTCTGCGGCTCCGTGTAGGAGGCCTGGTCTCAAACCCCCAATATACCAAGGCTGGGGTCCGCGCAGCTCACAGGGTCCGAGACGCTTCCTCCTTTGTAGTTATCGGGCATGAAAGGCAGCAGCAAAGTCTGGGAAAGCGGGATACTACAGCAAGGAGGAGATTTCATTATTTTTAATGACTGACACAGCAGCTCAGGTGTGGCTCTGCCTTTGACTTCCAGGGCTTCAGTGACCCTCGGTTAATGGCCAGCACTGCTGCCTCCTGGCGCCGTGACCCTGCCCCTCCGCCGCCTCTCTGCACTGCTCCCTAATAGGCCAGCCCCGCTCTCGCCTGCACTGCTCTGCTGCTTTTGGGGGCCCCCTGGTGGTGACACTGGTGCTTCTGTGCAGTCTTCCATGTCCTGATGATTGATTTCTCGGTCTGCTTGGGTTTTTTTTTGCTGTTAAGTCTGAGGCTCCGCCGTGCTTTGCCAGGTGTGACTGGGAAACACACACGCTCACCCGTCTGGCCCATTGGGGGGGTAAAACAGGCGGCCTCTCTCGCTCTCCGTGTGGCTGTGGGCCACTGATCCATGTGATGTCACTTCCTGCAGCCTCAGTGCCTCCTGTGCTGTGCTGTCTGAGCCCCGGTGTATGCGGCTGGCTGGGGCTACCCTAGTCTCTTCCTCTGTGGGCTCGTGCCCCCCCCCCATGATCCTTCGCTCCCCTTTTTAACCCCCCCCCTTCCAGCATGCTTGGTCCAGCCCGCTGTGGCTGTTTGGGTGATTCAGTCACTTCTCTCTTCTCTGTGACTGTGGGATCTTGCTGTCTTCTGCTTGCTGGCTGCTCCATGGGTCTCCCTTCATTTATGCGGCTTGTTCATACAGCTTCAGAACCGTCATGATGGGTTTGATGGGCCTGAGAGTGGCTCTATTGCAGTGTAGTTCCCCAATTCCAGTCCTGGAGGACCAGAATCCAGCACAGCTTGTAGATTTCCCTGTTCAAACACATCTGTATCTGCTAATTACCAGGATTAGCAGGGAAATCTGCAAACTGTGTTGAATTCTGGCCCTCCAGCACTGGAATTGGGGAACTATGCAATACAGTGACAGTATGACAGGTTGTGAATTAGTACCCTAACCTACGCTGTACTGTGACCACATTATGATCAGTCTGTTCAGTGATCAGTTACTGGATTGCCATCAGTTTGCTCTGTTACTCGTGTGGTGATGTTTAGTGTTTAACCTGTTAGTGGTGCAGGGGACCCTGTGATAGACAGATCACGTGACAGTGACCTGGCGCTGCTTTGCCTTTCAGGGTACTTCGGGACCAGATCCCACCACGGTGTACGTTGACATGCGGGCCCTGAGGCATGACAGGTGAGCCCAGGGGCCCTTGCCCACCTCTCCCCCCCCCCCGGCCAGAGCAGAGCAGCCCTACTCTCCCGGCCTTTTGAACCCAACATCAAGTGGTTTAGACAGTGACTTAGTAGACCAACCAAGGACAGATGAAGTGTTTGTTTGACAGCAGGTCTCAGATCTGAGTCCTTCTGCTGAACCAGTGGATAGGAAGCCAAAGGAAGCCTGGGTTTCAGTGAGACTTAAACGAGGATAATCCGCTGGTCTGCTCGTTCCATGGAGTTGCTCCTCAGGTCCTGGGGGGTCACGCAGCATGTCGGCTTATTTTTAATCCTCCCGATGATGCTGAGTCCCCTGGGCCCTGTCATGATGATGATGATGATGATAAATGCAGTATCTTAGTGGCCCGTCTTCTGCTTGAGTGAGAGTGAAAGTGGCCTGGAATCTGCTTCACATGCTTCTCTCCTCTGGCACAGGGTTCGACTGGTGGAGAGAGGATCACCGCACAGCCTGCCCCTCATGGAATCAGGGAAGGTGAGCCCCCCCCCCAGTCTGAGGGACGCAGCTTATTAAGCAATCGCCTAAGATGGCTCCTGAATATAAGCTGATGGTTTGATGTGTCATCCCTCAGATTCTGCCCGGAGTCCGGATCATCATTGCTAACCCGGAGACCAAGGGCCCCTTGGGGGACTCTCACCTCGGGGAGGTCCGATAAGCTTCTTTTGCACCGTTCCTGTGGCGTAGATCTGGCCACGTGTCGCTAACCCCCCTCCGGCCTACCCACAGATCTGGGTGCAGAGCGGACACAATGCCAGCGGCTACTTCACGGTGTATGGCGACGAGTCCCTGCAGTCGGACCACTTCAGCTCACGGCTGAGCTTTGGCGACACACAGACGGTCTGGGCCCGCACCGGCTACCTGGGCTTCCTGCGCCGCACTGAGCTGACAGACGCCAGCGGAGGTGGGTACGGGCCGGGCCGGGCCGGACCGTCCTCTCAGAACAGGGTGGCAGATAGTGGGATACACAAAATTCACGGTCTGGTTTCGGGTTCACAGTTTAGTGTAATTTTGGTACATCAGGGAGAACAGAATTTGTTTTTAAATGATTAATTATTAAAACTAGAGCCCAGCTGATAAATCGGTGTGCTCATATTACCAACCAATATGGGCTAATTTAAAATAAATTGGTATCTGTGTTTATAACTGCCAGTAAATGACAATTAAAAACAGAGAGATGGAAGACAGATCCTTAAACCATGTTAGGAGTGCTGTTGTGTAGTTTGTCCACCAGAGGGCACACTGTTTGGAATGCAACAAATCACAACCACGACAGTATTTGTGTTTGATTTATTTATTTATTCACTCATCTGTTTTGTTTATTTGTTTGTTTTTTTCCACATATTTTCCCTTTTAATGTGCACATGGCAAGCTCACACACACACCACCTTTAACGTTCATTGATGGTAGTACAGTTTATAATGGTACTGAATATATATACACGCACACATTTTTATACATTTGACCCCATTATCAAAACCAATATTTTGTTGTGTTTTATGTATTTAAGACAATAAAACAAGTTTATTTTTAAAGTACATTATGTAATTTTCTCTTGGTGAGGACACATAAACGTTGGAAAATATATGTTTATGTAATGTATTTAAAAAAAAAACTCAAATATTTAAATCAGTATTGGTAAATCCTGTATTGGTCGGGCACTAATTAAAACTGCAAACACAATTAGGAACAGTTGCAAACGAAAAGCAATGCGTCTTGTCGACTTGTCTGCATAACAAAACCTGAGCTGCTGATTTGCGCATTATAAAAAATGAATATGTGAAACATTTAATAATCAAAAAGATACCATAACAATCACAATGAACTAATCCCTGTGTTCTCTCCTACCAGGCATCGTCACATATTTGTAGCGATTAACACCCCTATAGCCTTTGTTATTTTTTTTTTAACCCTGTCTGAATTTCCTGGTAAAACCACACTGAAATGGTGTCTCAAATGAGTTAGTATGTTTCCTTGCGTTTCAGCAGCATAACTGAGCCGACAGAGTCTTGGTGTCTCTCTCTCCAGTGCTGATGTACTTTATTGGGAACCAAATTGTTTCCAAACCCTCGATGACTGATTACGTACCAAACTTTACACAATGAAAATATGTATGATTACAGCCCTAATGGCAGCCTGTCACACTGTGTGGTTTGCCCAATCAGATCGGCACGATGCCCTTTATGTGGTGGGGGCTCTGGATGAGGCCATGGAGCTCAGGGGCATGCGGTACCATCCGATCGACATCGAGACCTCGGTGATCCGAACCCACAAGAGCATTACAGAATGGTGAGGAACCGGAATAACAGCCAACCACAGCAGGACCGGCTCAGGTCTGGGCTGAACATGGGGGTGGTGTGTAAACGCAGATCGGTCAGGATATCAGGATGTAACAATTAGAGACGAACCGATTGTATCAGCCAGTTATCGGTATCGACCGATACAGCAGCAATCGGCCATTGACCAATGGTTAAAAATAAGCTGATATTTACTGCCGATAATTGCCTTTAAAATTATGAGCCATATTGCTGTACGCACCCGCATACTAACCAGTTAGAAAATGTCTGCTGTGTGGAATTATTTTAACATTGAAAGAAATACATTTTGCAAACATTACTCTGCTGAAATTTCACGAGGAGGATCTAGTAATAAGCATTTCAACACAACAAATTTGATTGCTCTCCTTAAGGAGAGAGAGCGAAGAGTATAAAAGTGTCTCTGAAAAACAAATGTGTTCCAGCAAAGAAGGCTGCAGACTGCCAGGTAATGCTGGTCTGCCAGTAACGCAAGAATTTGATAGCAAAAGAAAATTCAGTGTAGACAGTGCAATATCAAAACACTTGATGATCAGCCCTTCTCTTTTGGTAAAATGTATACAGTTATAGAATAGAATATAGTGCTCTGGGAGTTGGTGTTTTCTTACCAAAAATAGTTTTTCATATTTTTGGAATGTAATATATATTTTTTTTATTTATTTGGATGGAGTGTCCTTTTAAACTTATTTAAGCAGAACCTCCCAAGCAATCGGTATCAGCTATCAGCCAGAAATTTCCTTTTTGGTACGTCACTACTAATAATGATACCGAGTATTTCATTGGGCAGAGAAAGCCATCGACCTTCATGTGACCCAAAATGCTCGGCAATGCTTCCTCAGTGTTTATCAAAGTGATTAGTGCCATTTACTGCTTGTGTCGCAGCGCGGTCTTCACCTGGACCAACCTGCTGGTGGTGGTCGTGGAGCTGGATGGCTCGGAGCAGGAGGCGTTGGACCTGGTGCCACTGGTGACCAACTCCGTGCTAGAGGAGCACTACCTGATCGTGGGCGTGGTGGTGGTTGTGGACGTGGGCGTCATCCCCATCAACTCGCGTGGGGAAAAACAGCGCATGCACCTGCGTGACGGCTTCCTGGCCGACCAGCTGGACCCCATCTATGTGGCCTACAACATGTAGAGCAAGATGACGCGGACAAAGGAACAGGGCAGCAATAGGAGTGAAGGACCCAGCAGAAAGCTGTCCACTTCAGCGCCCGATCAAAATGCACCCAGAAATTGGAGAGGATGGTTTGGTTTCCTTGGTGTCTGAGGCTTGGGAGACGAGGACTGGATCAATCTCACATCTTATCTGATTGGCGGGGAGACAGAGACCCCAGTGTGTGAGGCACTGCTTCTCCCTTGCTTGGGTTTGGCTTTTTCTTTTTATTTTCTAATCTCTGGCCGCATTTTTTCTTTTTTTTTTTCTTTTTTCTTTTCTCTCAAATCTGTCCTCTAAGAGGTGAGGGTGTTTTTAAATACTGTGTTTTACGGAGTTTACTGTTTGTGGACTGCAAAATGCTACAGGAGCTGGTACACCACCCATGTAAGGGACATGTCGTTAAAGATTGTGAACAGGTGTCTTTTGAATGTCTGTTGTGTTCCCACAATTCTATTGCATTTTCTACACTCCCCCCCTCCCCCCCCCCCCCAGGTTTATGAGCCGAGGACACCCCCGTTTCCCAAGTCTTCCTTTCGTAGTGTCACATGGCCACAAAGGAAGAGGGGATGTCAGGCTGGGTCATATCATGTAATTATGTACAAAACTTAATTTATTTCGCTATCTTTAGAGGTTTCTGAGGGGAGATATTTTTAAGAATGTTTCACCCTCTGAATATTTGCTAATATAACACGAAATGTCACCCTGAGTGAATGGTATTGAATATTGAGTATATATGAATATAAATATATAAATAAAAACAAATATATCTTTATCTTTAAAGAGCCCCAGGTCACAGCAGTGACCGGCTAGTTCCCGGTAGCATGGAGTCTCTCGTAGGTGGAGCTGAATTTGCCATGTTGTTGGGGTGCTGCATGTGCAAGTCAGAGGGCATTTAAATCCCTCCCAAGGGAGACAGAAAGAGAGGGATTGGACCTTTGATTTGGGGGGAGGAGAAGTTTGATGTACTGAGCGCCAAGGCAGACCGGAAGTGTGCCTGTTAGAGATTCAGGAATGGCCAATCCGGACAGAGCAGGGCATAATTCCGATGGGCCCATCACAGGGGCCCCTTCAGGGGGATGGGGCCCAGTCTGATAAGTGGTGGGGAATATCGGGGTGACTTTGCTGCTGCGGGAAGTGTAGCCTTTTCACAGTCTGACCGAGTGGGTTTATGGGAGCTGCGTCATGCCTTTTCTGATTTTTTTTTTTCCTGTTTGTTTTTGTTGTTCCTGTTTCAAAATATGTCTTATGGTTTGTGTTGAAAGCATTGATGATGTCGATCCCAATAAAGGAGATGTTTTTTTCCTATTTGTGAGAGATTTTGTGCATGTGTCACTTCCACTCGACCTTTCACCTCGAGGCTGTGTGTGTGTGTGTGTGTGTGTTTGCATTTGATCACATTTGAGGACCAAATTGTCCCCAAAGTGTAGTAAAACCCGAAATTTCCCTACTTTTGGGGACATCTTTTGAGGTCCCCATTTGGATAACCTTAGTTTTATAAAAATCTGTGACTGCAATCAAAAAAAGTAAAAATTACTTATGGCAGAAAATTCATTATGTCAACAACACTGTGTAGTGTAAAAAGGTTAAAGGGCATAACTTTAAAAACTAAAAATACCTTCAAACTCAGGATATCGTTAAGCTTAAATATTGTGTAAAATGGTGCGACCGAAATCGATGATTCCTAAAGAAAATGAATGAATGCAGATTTGCTTAAAAATATAGAGTAGTCTCAATTTTTTCCACGGTGGTAATACCTAATACACATTGACCAGCTCAGATTGCACCCAACCATTTCTGTACCAACTTAGATAGCAAATTTGGCTTGATGGTTAGGGAAGCACACTTATAATTGGAAGATTGCAGGTTCAAATCCCCGACCAACAAAGCACCACTGAGATACCCTGAGCAAGGTACCGCCCCCAAGCACTGCTCCCTGGGCACTGAATTAGCTACCCCCTGCTATGTCACGAAAGTCACATATGGGTTAAATGGAGAGGACACATTTTGTTGTTTCGCACTGTGTGCTGTGCTGTGCTGTGGTGTGTTAATAATGACCACTGATCACTAAATTCTAATTCTAATTAATTAAACCTAACTTGTAAAAACAGTATAATTTCAGAGCAGTGACCGTGTGCCTCTAACAATACCAAGAACTTTTGAATTATGACCATTTTTTTAATAACACAAAAAAAGACATGCTGAAAACCTTCTGTGAGCCTTCAGTTTGGCAAACACAGTGCCCTCTACAGGTTTCTGTCAAAACAGCACCCCCTATGTAGGTGGCATGGACCCTGTGAATAAGAAACTGCTGAACAAGAAACGAACTTCAGCCTAATTGGTTGCATAAGATTGGTAAGTGTCACACTACTACTTAAATAGGTACAACATGAGAGGATCCCCTTGCAAATATAAATTTGGTGTCAGTACAAGGAGGGGAGAAGCTAGACATCACCTTGGGCCCCCTGAGAAAATGTCACCTTGGGCCCACTGCTCTATTTGACACTTTCAATCGCTCAGCTGATTCTGCCCCCTGAATCTGTCATGGTACCCTTGTCCCTCCAGCACCCCTGAATACAAGGAACAGAAATGAGGTGATAATTGTGATATATAGTAAACCGCCTTGATTAGTAAATCAAATGAACAAAAAACTGACCTATACTCACATAAAACTGCTAAATGGCATGAATAAAAGAAACTAGCTGTGAAAACCTTTTGTTATTATAGTCTTAGTATGAACAAAAGCATTATTGACACGTGTTATAGATGATATTAGCATTTAATCAGTACCTAACATAGAAAACAGTCCACCTGCTAACTGTTATGGTCAAATTGTCTTTTAATAAGATATGGCTTGGCCATTTGATTTATACTAGTGAAAATAACATTCAAACTAATAAAAAATAATTTTTACTAATAAGAATATGAATTCTGGATATCTGTAATAAATTTTTACTTTTCCAAATCCTGTTGGGCAGGAGGCAGGGACCTGAACATCAATGACCCCAGTCAGATTTGTCCCCCTCCCCCCCACGGCACATCAGCTCTCCTTGAGTTTCTGGGCTCCCGGTTGCTGCGGTGCCCTTTAACTTGGTCCTACTTTTATTTCAAGGCCCCAAAGACCAGCAGATGGCAGACTAGCATGTGAGCAGAGTAACACTTCAAATGAAAATCAACCTGAGTGAAGTCCAGTAGGGAATAAAACAAACTATAGAATGGCTGAACGGAATAGATTCGTAATGCAAATTTATGCAAGGGAATGCTAATTCCGCTAGTGTTTGATGCTAACATAAGATGGTGAAAAGTCTGAAGTCCAAAACTGTGTGTGTTTGTATGTGTGTGGTCATGTATATATTACATTGTAGGGACCAATTGTCCCCACAATGTGAATAAAACCTATTTTGACCTTGTGGGGACTTTTTTTCAGTCATTATTTTGTATAAAATGTTGGGTACACCATCAATACATTAATTATTAGTTAAATCTGTTATTGTGATATTGCAGTGAATCTCATTCAGTTTTTAAAGAATGATATGATTAAAATCCACAAAATGCCATTTTTAGACATGCCGTGTGCTATCTAGTTTTGGGTTAGCAAATTTAGTTGAGGCACAAAATAGAGAAAAATGTCAATTCTGTTACCATCAACTCTGTTCATGGTTTAAACAGTGTAGCGATAGCTTTGACAGTGAGTAAGATGCAAATATTCTCCACTTACATGAAAGAATTTTGCATTGTTTTACATTTACTACAATTTCTGGGTAATTTTAACATAAAGGAAAATGAATAATTTGTGTTCTAGGTAGATGAAGCAGTCAGCAGAAACTTGTGGGAATGACACCACCACAACATCATGAAACAGACTCTGAACTACGGATATCCAGATTACATTAGTGCAGGCTTAGATGGGCGCATAGGTCCGTCAGTCTGCTATTATATTATACAGAATAACTATGCAGTAAGACATAGGTAGATTGAGAAAATTGCAGTTCTTTTTTAGGATTTTCAATTTGAATTTAAATTTGTTTCAAACAAAGGTTATAGCAAAGAAAAATACAAAATGGGAGAACTCCAAATTATACAAAGATAGTCACGAATTAAAGATTTTGCTGAAAAAGAACACACCACAATGAAATGTGTTCTCTGCATTTAACCCATATGTGACATAGCAGGGGGCAGCTAATCCAGCACCCAGGGAGCAGTGCTTGGGGGTGGTACCTTGCTCAGGGTACCTCAGTGGTGCCTTCCTGGTCGGGGATTCAAACCAACAATCTTTCAATTACAAGTGCACTTCCCTAATCATTAAGCCACTACAGCCCAACCACTGTCTGACAAAACCAGAAACACCTCCAGAGACTGGCACGCATTTCTGAATCCCCTCAATCAAAAACATGGAAACAAATAGGAAGACCCCGCAGTGTTACGCCCACGGGGGCGGACAGGGGCAACTCCTCTGACGCCAATTAGTTCTCCTTTAAAACAGAGGAAAAGAGACTGAACTAATCGCGAAGTCTTGAGCCGATGAAAAGACGCCGTGCTGAGCATTTTCTTGTCCTCCGTCTTCCCGATCTCCCTTGCCTTGCCCGTTTACCTACTGTCAGATCCTTACCTTTTGTGCCTTCCTTCCGCAGTCCAGTTCCCGTCCCTAACTTACCTGGCCTGCTGAGTCCGGCTTACCCTGTCCTCCAACCCTCCTGTTCGTCCGTCCTGTGTTTCTTCGTGGGACTGATCTACTGGCTACCGAACCCTGTTTCCGGACACCGACCACGATTCTCGCCTATTGCTTCCAACTCTGTTTGCCTGCTCTCTGCCCCAAGAGAAGCTGCGCCTCCCCTCAGGGGCTGTAAGGGGGATTTACCTGGCTTTACTCACCTGCTGATTGTCTTATTAAAGCTCAGCTATCCTCATATTCCTGGATCCTTGTCTCCTTTGCTTACTCCTTGTGACACGCAGAGGTTCGAAGGCTCTTTTTTCATAATGTGCTGATAAAAAATATCAGACAAAAGTACCAAGACACTAAAGAAGAGAGATTTGATTTTGGGGAATTACAATATTTTTAATTAGTGGCAATTTAAAAACATTGACACCTATGACCTGTGGCTGTGGCTGCATTCACACTTTACAATGCAACATGGCGTCCAAAGAGGAAACAGTGGCTTCTGAAGACAAGCTGAAAATACAGGGTAAGCAGTATATACTTTACAGAAAATGACATTCATTTTAGTGTTACTTGCAAATTATGTGCTACCCTTCAGTCCATTATAAGCAGGGGTTAAATACAGACAGAGCCCGGCGGAACCCTGCTCGGCCTCCTTCAACTTGCTCCAGAATTTAGTAAAAGATTGCAAGTAAAAAAAAAAAAATCCAAAAATGACTGTACAAAAAATATAAAAGTTTTAAACCATTTTTTGTTTTCCAATTATAATGCAATTAAAAGAAATATATTTATGATATTTCCACATGGCTGCCAGTCGAAATGTGCATTTCCTGTTTGTGTACATGAATAACAAAGCAGCCACCGCTCAAAGAATGCTGACATTGAAGTCTGCAAGAGTCAAATTATCAATATCCTGTCACGTCGGCGGGGAGAAGCATGACCCAGAATGCAACTTATGCAGGGGAACCCCATGACTGGGGCGTTTATTGAGCAGTTTGGGGAACAAGCTAGACAATGATGGAACTAAGGACTACACAGCTATGAGGAACTTACATACAAACACTAACTAGGGCACTAACAAGACACAGCTGGGAGCACTACATGTGGGGGCTGGAAGGGAAGGTAGAGCTCACAAGCATCGGTGGGGCGCGTTTGAGACCACGCCCGAGGGGAAACGCGAAGGTAGAACAGGAGAAGCTGGGCGGGACGTGACATATCCATCACAGTCCTTTATTAAAAAAACAAGCTAAATTGGGCAAACATAGCAGAAACTACCTCTGTTTACACACCATCAGTGAAGTTATCTGTGTTTACCCATGTTAACCCAACATGTCAACTGCATACACACACATACACACACACACACTAGTCAGAGCTTTCAATATGTACAGCAGTATGTACAAACAAGCCCTCATGCAAGCCAGTTGGTTTAGTCTGGCTGATTAGTAAGTGTTTTTAACCAACCACACCCAAATGTGGTGACTAATTACCCTTTCTGTTGATGGACCTGTGGAACATCCAATAACCTGGAGTTCCTTGAACACAGAAGGAACAAACAGCCAATCAAACAATGAGATCAATGACATTATCACAAGCGTGGAAGCATTTTTGAAAAATATTAAGGGTATTAAACCAGCAATGGAATGCAGAATAAAAAACTGCAATTCAACAAGTAAGGCATTTATTTACAGTTTGAGACTGGGGCAACTGGACATAGCATAAGAACATAAGAAATTTACAAATGAGAGGAGGCCATTCAGCCCATCAAGCTCGTTTGGGGAGAACTTAACTAATATTTTTGAAAATATTTGAAAATATTTTTTTAATGGGGGCACATGCTTGTTAAGTTAAAAAAGGAAACAAATTTATGAGGCCCTTTGGCAAACGAGGCCCCAGGCAATTGCCTACCTATGCCTATGATAAAAGCACCAATGGGAAGAGCTCTGGAGGAGCTCTGACAAAATATCTGTAAAAATAATAATAATCAGATGTCAATTGTGTGTGATTTTCATTTTGCTGAGGGGCAGCTGTACTACAAACTGACAAGAGATCTTGTGGTTCTGTTGTTTTAAGTTGTGAAGCAAACAGCAACTCCGGTAGCCGCCTGTTCTGGGTTCCCCGCGATTGTTCTGAAGTAAAAGGATACCCCAACGTAAGTGAATGAGTGAAGTCTCTTTTATTCACCACCCGTAAGCCAGCGAGCCTCGTCTTCTGAGTAGACCGGTATTCAGATCCAGTAGCCCAGTATAGACCTGATATTACACTGGTGGCAGCGGTGGGATCCATCTTTTCAACTAAAAATACATGAACATGGTGCACTTACTCTAGATGCTGCTTTAAAAGTAGCTGGTCAGTGTGAACGTGCTCAATTGGCCCTCAGCCTAGCAACTCCTTCTGCTGTAATGCCAGTTACAGTGACATCATCTCCCCAGTTCTCTGATAATTCTGTGGTGTCCCAAATAGATTCGCTAACGGCAGCTGTTGCTGCACTCCGCAGTGATGTCAATGATCTGCGCCACTCCCGTTTCCACCAGTCAGGCGGCGCCCTGAATCAAATAACTCAACAGTTTTCCACTCTCCAACGAGACCTGACTGAGTTGTTACATTTGCCCCGCTCTATGTGTAATGTGACTGCTCATACCACCTACCCTAATAGTCATCAGCCATCTTTCAGTGACCAGGCCCCATGTTGCTGTTCCAGCCACCGTGCATCTTCATCTGGACGCCCATCGACAAGCAACGACTCCTTTACACCTACTCACCGCCGTGATTGGTCACCTGATCGTTGCACTTGTCCCAGGAATAGGGGCTCCTCTACTGATCGCTATCAGGCCCATGGATGATACCACACTTCTCCGCCCCCTTTGCGACATGACCATGAGTATCGCCGATTCACATCGGGGTCCAGTCCCAGATCATCAACCACATCGTTCACCTTCTCCAGGCCGTCAATCTCCTCGTGATTACCACTACTCACACAGATCATGTGATGACCCGCATCGGCCACCTCGCTCTCCATCTTCTGACACCAGTCGGCAACAGCGTAGACAACAGGAACCATCTGATACTTCACCCGGTCG
>JAOYFF010000081.1:24808786-24820034 GCA_025773925.1 Cryptomyrus ogoouensis
ATGTGCCTACATTGGCCGTGAATAACATGTCGTTAAACCCTTAATCCCATCCCTCACCATTCAAATCTTCTACCAATAACTGCAAAAAGAACATTAATACCTGCGCATGTGTATTTTGTATGTCTTGTGGTGTGTGGTTTTGAAATACTGCTGCCCCACAAACTTTCTTTGCACAACACCCCTGATCCAGTATTTGGTTTGATTAAAACCTCAGCTATATAAAGGCTAAACGATGCGGCACTGTTTTGACCTGGCTTACGCTGTTAAGCTGTATCGCCTGTTATCTGGAAGATGAGTCAATTACACGGGCTGTTGTGGGCTATATGGTTTTAACTATTTTAACTTAAAACCCTCTTTCAGTTCTAGGTTAGGGGACTGAACTGGATTCAGAGATGGGTTCACCAAATGTCTTAGGGTTTTGTTGGCATAAAATATCTAAACCAGGAGTCTCCAACTCCAGTCCCGAAGAGTTACTGTCCAGCACATTTTCAATCCTACCTGGCTTTTGATGAGCCACAGCTGTTCCTGGTATTTACCTGAGAACTAGTGTGGCTCATTAGAGGGCAGGTAGGATAGAAAACCTACTGGACAGTAGCTCTCCAGGACTGGAGTTAGAGACCCCTGATCTAAATCTATCGTAACCCGCTGGTAGATATTTTGTTAAATGTGTAAGTCGCCATGATTTAAAAGACATCTTGATAGGTACAGTTTTAAAACGTTGTCTAAAAATTAGAAGCAATTAGCTAGCTACGTGATAGGTATGGCATCATGTAACTGAAATTTAGCTAACGGCCGTTCTCTGGTGCCTGCACTGTGCCCCTGCAGGCTCGTTGCTATGCTCAATTGGAAGGGCGGTTATGGGTGAACAACTGTAATATTTACGCGTCTTAATGATTTTATGGAACAGTACTATAGTGTCAGCTCACTGCCCTCCTACAATAGTATTCAGCTTGATCTGAATTGATCTTCGTCTGCTTTGAAGTTCTAGACCAACATTTACTGAACAGGCCTAAGCACGTAGGCCGGGTTCGAGGTGGGACCTGCGGGTGCATACTTTCGGCGGTAGCCCTGATAAACTAGTCAGGCAGATGGACTGTGGCCAGGTAAGAGAAATATGTTATTCCTTAAAATATTTCATCATGCAAGACAGATGTGTTGTCAACAGGGTTGCCAACCATAAATTTGTGATTTTACTGCAGGGTTGCCAAATCTCATGCTCACACAAGAAATCTTACAGCAAATCTGTATTATTCCATTATAAACTTGCAATTAGCTATATAAAAAGTGTTGGGGTAGTTTGCAAACCCTCCAGACTATTTACAAGGTAATAAACTCTTACATACATGTAAATATGTGTGCAGGCTTGTCTCGAATTGAAAATCTCTCGTCAGCCAGCTCACCAAACCTGGCAACCCTGTTACTGATAAGACTGATCCACTGACATGCCGTATTTTCCACTGACGCCCAATTTTTACCTTTAAAAACTTTCAAATGGATTTACGTGCACGATGAATTTAATTTCCTACATTTTTACGTACTGTCCGTAAATTTACGATCGGCAATCATGGCTGTCAGCAGATTAACCAGCGTCCACGAGGTGGTAAATGTCCGGCTTGCCTTGAAAGCACATCCCGTACGTTTCCCGATAACTCTCCATCTATTTATTCAGGTCCCATGCTACATCCTTTACTACAGATGTCCACATTAAGGAACATGTGCGCTGGAATAACGTCGTATAGCGCAGAAACTGTAATATGATCTTGGTGTAATATGATCTTTTCTTGGTGAAAAGACACACATCACCATATGCCATCCGGAGTGTCCCCAGCCTTGTTCGCGATACTGCAGGGCTAAGCTCCAGCCTCACGCCCCCTCCAGTAAATCTGCCCAGGATAAGTGGCTGGTAGAGGGGTGAGTAGATGGGTATCAGCATGGACCAGCACGAGGCTGGAAAATACCCACGCACATGTAAACACAGACAAATAAGAATCCAAATGCAGGGCCCCGACTGAAATCTGCCTCATCGCAGCGCCATCACTGCACGTCGGAAAGTGGTTAGGAAACTGGAAATAACGAAGCTGGAAGGGGAAAAACCCCAGGTTGTGTACTGAAACTCAGTTGTGTTTAGCATTGTGCTGTAAGGAGCAATTTAATAACGCATTTATTAATAATTAACTTTAGAAATTATTTTAAAATATATAATTGAAGTTATTACATTCCTAGAGCTCATACTCATAGTAGGCCTACATACACCGACCAACCATAAAATTAAAACCAAATCCTGTAAGTCATGTAAGTTGCAGCCCCATATGCAGCAAGCTGCAAAGCTCTGTGTGTTCTGACACCTTTCAGTCATAGCCAACATTAATTTATTCATCAATCTGTGCCATAGTAGCTCTCCTGTGAGATTGGACCAGACAGGCTTCCCTCCCCACCTCCATCGATGAGCCTTGGGCGCCCATGACCCCATCGCCGGTTCCTTGGGCCACTTTTGGTAGGTCCTTACCATTGCAAACCCAGAACACCAAACAAGACCTGCCGTTTTAGAGATTCGCAAGTTCTACCTTAGGTTGTCTCTTAATGTTCTGACTTGTTTCTCGAAGCATTCTTAGTTAAGTATACAGCACCCTCCACATTTATTGGCACCCCTTGTAAAGACTTGTAAATTGGGTTAGAAAAAAGCGACCTTTTGGTGAAGCAGCTTCATGTCACACTGAAAAATTGAGAAAATCCAACCTTTCATTAACATAAATTTATTCCAAGAAAAAAAATCCTTCATCGAGAAATAATTATCTTTAACAAAAAACACATGTGCCACGATTATTGGCACCCCTGGAAATTATAGTGAACACAATGTAACTGAAGCATGTTTCCCCTGTAAATTGTACATCTTTGAGTTGAGTGGAGTGAATAGGAACCTTCAAGCTGTAATCCATGACTTCCTGGTTAACAGGGATATGAACATGAGGTGACACAGAGCCGAAATTCCCTTAGTCACCCATCAACATGGGAAAGATAAGAGAACATACAGACCAAATGAGGGAGAAGTGTGTTGACCTTCATAAGTCAGGGAATGGGTATTAAAATAGCTACTCGCCTTAAAATGCCCATTTCTACTGTTAGGGCAATAATTAAAAAGTGAAGAGGATCATAAGAGAGCCAAAAAAATCCCCAAGGATGACTGTTGCTGAATTACAAGATGAAGGACAATCTTGGTGTTACCACGTCTATGAAAAAACTATCAGACTAACAGATTATTTGGAAGGTATGCCAGAAAGAGCTTTTTTTTTGTCAGTTAACCACAAACGTAAGCACCTGGAGTTTGCGGAATACTACTACAACTTTGCCTGGAACCAAATTCAATGGTCTGATGAAACAAAAATGGAGCTTTCTGGTAATAAACATAAAGTGGGTTTGGCGTAAAAAGAAGACTGGCTATAATGAAATGAACCTCATCTAAAATGTAAAATATGGTGGAGGTTCTGTGATGTCGTGGGGCTGTTTTTCTTCCAATAGCCCTGGAAACCCTGTTAAGGTACATGGCATTATGGACTCCATGAGATACCGGGACATTTTCAATCAAAATGTGGCTGCATCTGCCAGGAAACAAAAATCTTCCAGCCGGACAGTGATCCTAAGCACATGTCCAAATCAACATAAAAATGGTTAGCTGACTGCAGAATCAAGCTTCTGCCATGGCCATCTCAGTCCCCTGACCTGAACCTATGGAATATTATTTAGCATTTCATAACACCTTCTGTAAGATATTCTTTCGTAACGTTGGTCTGAGCCTGTCTTAGCTGTCTCTTATCGCTGTTGTCAGCTCTTACCGCTTATTTAAAATAAGATTAACATCGTTAAGGGTACAGTTTCATAACCAAACATCACTTAACTAAGAAATAACTGATTTTGAATGATACACGACCACAGTCATCATAAGATTTCGTCCTTGCACTCTGAATACACAGCAAATTGGTGTGCATCTATAATGACAGATAAGGAACGCGATGTTGAATACATATTTATTAATTGGGGGGGGGGGTGTCTGCCGATATTGGGGTGGACGAGTTCCCCCTGTTTCCGACATCACTGGAACGCACACCCCTCTTTAAATGTGCCACAGTATATCAAAACTTCAGTTCATGAGGTTGATAATTTACATATTTATCTAATATATCTTCCCAAAAAAGTACCGTGCAAGAGTCTTTAGTATCGGGACATTATCTTATGTTAAGACAGTAACGCAACTTTTCTTTTGGCTATTGTGCCATTGTTCGCCCCAATATCAATGACATCCACACATATTGGTGCACGTAGGTGTTTTATAGAACAAATAAAAATAAACTGGTGATACTACTTGGGGTGGGGGGTTCCTACACCCAATCAGCAAAATTTACTGTTACATGATTCAATTTGTTAATTTTGCATTTTATTTTTAGCTTCTCCACAGTTCTGATTAATGCAATATTTTGAAGCCGTCCTGTAGGGTTATAAAGAACACCACTTTATCTCGGGCGGCAGCGAAGAAGTTGCTGCATGGAGGGAATAACGAATTCTCAAGCCATCGATGTCAACCAATCTGGTGTTTCGGCACTTATTAAGGTCACTCTTAAGAAGCTCTCGCTTGAAGAATCTCTTACGAAGTTGTTTGGGAAATATACACAGAAAAACAAGATATATCTTTGTAAGATATATCTTTAGAGTCTAAGAGTCACCGTTATCGGGAAACTAGGCCCAGATCCTTACACTTGCCCATTTTTTCTGCTTCCAATACATCAACGCCAGTTACCAACTGCTCGCTTCCCTAATACATAATGGCACCCTTGGCAGGTGCCACTGCAATGAGATAATCAATGTTAGTCACCTCACCTATCAGTGGTTTTAATGTTATGGCTAATAGGTGTATATCCATGTATAAACTGCGGCGTTAGATGTCCGTAGGCGGTTATTTTACATGATTATACTTCATTGGACATTCACGCTGTTTTGCATCTTTATTTTCAGTCGCAGCTGTAACCAAAAGAGTGACAATGGAAAACACAGCAACATAAACACCGATATGAACCCGTGTGGAAAATGATTCATATATCCACTGAAATTCTGCCTTATTTGCAATTCATTTCTGTACTTCTATTAATAATACTGCTACATTACTAGCTACAGGCCTGTGGTTTTACTATGTGTAAAATGTGGTAACTCTTCACTTGAGGGGGCACAAATAATATGCAGCTGGAATTATGCTTTAGTTGTGTATTAACTGACCACAAACTAAGTCTTAGTTGCATATCAGTCTCATGTTCGTTTATCATTAATGAATCGTGATGCATCCTTTATCTCCAGCAGTTACTATATTTGTTACTACAGTATATCTGATAATGTGACCTATAGAAGGAAATACCGAAAGAACAAATAGTGAATAATACAAATGAAATCCTGATCTCATGTTTGTTCATTAATAAATCGTGACAAATATTTTCTGAAGTAGTTACTATATTTGTTACTATATTTGTTCATTTGTTCTTTAGTAGTAACTGAGTTACTACTGTCTGTGCCCCCTCAAGTAAAGTGTCACATTTTGTTTGCGCATTTGTTTCATGTGAAATTTGCAATTTACCCTGGCAGACTATTACAAAACAGCACAATTAAGGTCTCTAGCATGTTGCTGTACACCAGAATATATGGCAAGGTGGAAAGAGCTGGAAATTTCACAAATAGATATACCATTACAAGTGACACTGGGAAGTAAATCTTTATTTGAACAGTATTCTAATAGTTTAAACCAATGCTCTACAGTCCTCTTTAAAATTTGGTTCAAGGAATGTGAGACACCCCTACTTGAAAGACAGTCTACGCTGTTGAGATGGGTCGCTTATGATCCCGATTTTAAACCAGCAAGGATTGATGGAAGGTTTAAACATTGGCACACACTGGGCACCACATCATATTGTTTGATCACATCACATGGAGAATTGGATAGCTTTCAAAATATCACAGATATATATGGTTTAGAAAAGCAGGACTTTTTTAGGTACCTACAAACAAGGACATACTTTAAAAAGGAGATCAAATTTTTCGAGGAATGTGATACCAATTTGATTAATATATTTACTGATATGTATAAAAATAGGGATGGTAAGAAAATTGTCTCATGAAGCTGGATTGGTAATTACGGAGGAAGACTGGATGAATATGTGCTTTGTACAGTCGACCTCCACCAGTTCAGGTCTTTGGAGAGAATTCTGTTGGCGAAATCTATTTCGATATTTTGTAACCCCTAAGTTGAAAAGTATACAGACGGGAAAGCCAGAGAAGGGCCTTTGTTGGAGACAGTGTGGAGAACAGCTGGCAAAACACTTCCACCTTCCATCTTCTGGAGATGTCCAGTCATTCACTCATTGGCAGGAAATGTGCTGCATTTTTAGAGACAGCATTGACTGTTCCTTCTCAATAATTTATTTGGGCAATATACCAAAACCACTGCCAGCACAAGATAAGACCTTATTAAGGTAATACTATCAGCCAGCAAGAAAGCAATAGCACGAAAATGGTTACAGACAGAATCTCCAACAAAGACTGAGTGGATAGATGTTGTAAGAACTATCCAAAATATGTAGAGAATCACTTTCACTTTAAATTTAAGGTTTGATAAATATTTAAAGTACTGGGGAAAATGGATTGTGTTTATGAGCCCATCACCTGTCATAGTATAAATGATGGATTTTTTAATGTATATATAATGACCAACAACTGCTTGTTCTTTTATATTTGTGTATTGTTTATGTCCTTAAAAATAAAGTATAAAAAAGGAAACGAAATTTGCAATTTATTGTTAACATTTTCATGTAACCTTTCAGGCATTGCAGAATTTTTTTCAGGTGACAGTAAAAAATTTCCTCCGCTCTGACGCGGCCGAAGGGGAAGTAATCGAGGAATGTTTCCAGCTGACACGGAGGGTATTGCATCAACAAAATAACACGAGGAAATGGAATTCGGCCGATTGCATGAATGGGTACAGTGTGGGAAAGTCCAGGGGAATTGTATTTAAAGAAGGGTACTCTGGAGCCACAAGCATTTATCGATCTTTTCTTGCAACATCCCAGTCTCCAAATCACAAGCAGCAATGACCTCCTCGAGGAGCTACAGTGCAGCTCTGCTGGTGCTCGTTACTCTGCACCTGCTTCTCTCCCGGACTGAGTCAGGTGCGTGTCCCGGTGCGCGTGTTAAGAAGCAACGTTTTGAAGCGGTACCTCGGGCACGTTTTTACTTGTTTAAATGTCTTGCCTTTTTTTTCCTGCAGCGAACTGCTGTGTTAGGTACTCCTCCAGGCACGTTCCGTGTCACAAGCTGAAGCGCTACACCATTCAGCGTATGACTGGCACCTGCGACATTAACGCTGTCATGTAAGTGTCCCCCGGATTGGTGCGGGGCTCAGTGCTGTATTGCACAGTAGGTGGCGGGGCCATTGAGGAACATCGCCCAGAAAATTAACTCTTACTAATTGAGTTTTGTCTCTCTATTACTATAGTTTCCACACCAGAAGTGGAAGATTCATCTGCGCAAACCCCTCTCTCGAATTGACTGTTAACATACTCCAGTGCCTCAAGTGAGTTCCTAGCCTGTATCACCTGTTGCTGCGATTAACTTTTATCGGCCCCAGTGGCTGTTTTGGATACATTTGCTTTTACAGTTAACGTTATTTGCTTTGACTTGGGTAAATTTTCTATTTGAAACGTCTGATTTTACTTTTTTCCGCATTGAAAGGGCACGGAAGAACTCGTGAAAGTCCACTTCTTCACCGATCAAGATGAAAACATTTTATAAAGAACTTATAAAGATATATTTAACATTTAAATATGTGTAATTTTAATTGATAATCATATCGCATCTTAAACTTTGAAGTTCATCTGTATTCTGTATATCGTTTTACCAACGGACATGTAAAATGTCAGATAATGTTTTAATTGTTGCTGTGCTGACGTTTCCTACACTACAGTTTTTCTTTAGTTGTAAAAAAAAATCACATTTGCACTGTGTAGCAGCTCGCGAGTTTATAACACGCAATTCTTATAGAATCCACCAAGTGAAAGTTGTAGCACTTAATATTATGAATATTAAATAGAAACAACCGACGACTCTCTTGTTTCTTTTATGATTACTAAGAATGAAACATAAAAGCTCTGCGCGAGCCGGACCAGGTCATCGTTTACAAGGTGGAGGGGTGGATACATGAGTGCATGAGAAAAGGATCCGTACACTTGTTTACCAATTAACTGAGCAACCCCCCAGGATTCCTACTTTTATTTTACGCCCTCTATAGGCCAAATATGGGACATTACACTCGCGTTCGGAAAGGACCCCCACGCAAACCCACAAGAGTAGTACACAGCTGGACAGCGAGCTGACAGTTTTTACACACACACACACATTATATATATGGAGCCGAAATAGGAGTGTAAATTAAAACTGATGTAACGTTAATCTAGGCCATCAGTGTGTCTGTCTGTGGGGAGAATGTTGACCTTGTCAAGAGATTCACTTACCTTGGCAGTGACATTCATGTCTCTGGTGACTCTTCCTATGAAGTCAGTAGATGGATTGGGAGAGCATGGGGGGTCATGAGGTCACTGGAAAGGGGTGTGTGGCGCTCCCAAAATTTGAGTGAAATTTGATAAATGTATAAGAATAAGTTGGTCACACTTGACGAGGCACAAATTTATAGTTATACTATTACTTATGTATTAATTAACCACAAACTCAGTCTTAGTTACATAATGATCTCATGTTAATTCATCATTAATGAATAGTGACTCATGTTTTATCCCAAGCAGTTACTATTTCTGTTAATCCTATAAACCTTTCTAAACTACTGAAGGTACTATTGAAGTAATGTCACTTATAACACAAGTTAAATACTGATCTCGTAGTTGTTCATCATTAATGAATCATGATGCATATTTCAGTTATTATATTTGTTACCATACGTGTTAATCTTGTAAACCTTTGTGAACGACTGAAGGAACAAGTAATGAACGAGAGAATTGAAATACTGATCTCATATTTGTTCATCATTAATGAATTGTAATGCATCTTTTATTTCAAGTAGTGAATATATTGGTTTAGGATTTGTTCATTATTTGTACTTCAGTAGTAACTGACTTATTACTAAGTATTTGTGCCCCCAAGTAAAGTGTTACCACCAAGTTTAACTGTTTGCTGTGGTGGGACATCATGGGAAGGACGATCCACAATGCACTTTGTTCCACCAAAGGAATTTTCTTGAAAAGACTAACAAACAGCAAACAAATATACCACCAAGGGTCAAAACCAAGACAGGCATAGCAAAAAAGGCTAGGGCTGGGAAAAATGCAAGGAAAAGCATAGGAAACACAAGTAAGAAAACACCTAAGTCTACATCAAACTAGTAAACACTAGTAGTTAATATATACAATGGGCAAGAGGAATCAGGGCAATTGCAGTCACATATATACAGAGGTTTTGTCCCATTTGCTCCATCTAGTATATGCTTACACGCTACCACTCTTGGCAGGCGCGTTCAGGCACTTAGCTGAAATATCCAAGTGTCTCCTGTCCCTCAATAATCTGCACTCTAACTATACTTTGGCAAATATCGCAAGGAAGCGGTATTCTGGTAGACGACATAGACCACAATGCATCATGTCAGTGACGACTAATGATTACATCAAACACAAGAAAGTCTGTCTGCATAACAGAGCGCAAGTTTCAATTTAAGAGCGGAAAGTTGTATAACGAATGTTTACACATCCTACTCTACAGTGAAGGACATGCAGAAACACAACACAAACGATAACATAGTGTGACCTATTGTTTTCAAGCCCGGGAAATAAGCACTTTGCACACTTGCGTGCTTTGCATCTTATGTCAACATATGTTAACAAAGTGTATAGTATCTCACAGCACTTGCACTCAAGTGTGACCAAGCCACAGATAATGAGAGAACCATCGACAATTAACTAAACACTAGGAACTAAGAGAAACAAGACACAGGTGAGGGTTATAATGACTAAACAGTAAGACTCAAACACTAGGACAACTAGGATCTGGATTATAGATAGAGTGACCACCTAGGCCTAATCCATGTCATGGCTCAAGTGCTTGGCTAGTTAGTTAAATTATTCTTGTGCTTTTACTGGTTTGTTTCCTTGATTGAAATACTCATCTAGCTGTTTCACTTTAGCATTAGTGACACATGCACGATTATAGGAGACTGACCAATCAGTACACAGCAAGAACTCAGTGCTAAAGTGAAATCCAGGCCTTTTTAATTGAAATGGTAATTTACAAGCCCTGTCCTAGCTCATAGTGTCCCCTTTGACATGGGTTAGGTGGTCACCTTAATTATAGAATATACTACAGAACTAAATACAAGCAGGGAAATCTAACAAAGACACAAAAACAAAAAACAATAGAAACAACATAATCGCACAAACTAACAAGTGGAAAACCAAACTCAAAATAACCAACAAAACTGAAGCTGGCCTCTGGCCAGGGTCAGTCCCACAACCTGGGGGAGCACAGTTCTCAGCCATAACCTTAGCCCCATTCAGCTACCTGCTGGACTAGGAAGTAGGAACACAATACCAACCTAAGGAAACATCTGGAAAAGAGGATGGGCAGTGACACCTGCTGGTCAAATGAGGAAATGACAGACTGAACAGGGTAAGACTCTCACTAATAGCCTAACTCTGTAGGCTATATGATTATATAATAAATATATTTTTTCATGACTTAGTCTGGGCCCCTTTCTGCCCAGCAGACCTCAGGCAGCTGCCGAGTTTGCCTGTGCTTGGATCTGCCCCTGCATCCAACAATGGTCATTTTTGGTTGCAGTGATAGACAATAAGGGAAAAAAAATATCTTTCATGTCTGGGAAGCAGGGGTGCCAAAATGGGGTTGTGGGAGGGGGTTAGGATGATTTCAGGAACCTGAGTGACAGGGTTGGGAGCCCAAAACCTCTAGCGGTGTCCATGCCAAGAGGTCGTCTTTTTGGGGGAATATTCTGTAGAACAGGGGTCTTTTTACATTGAGAGCTGCTATTACAAAGAAAAAACTCTGGCAAGCTACTGAGTTGCTATAGTAAATTGTGCCAGTCTGGGGGGGGGGGGGGGGTCTCCGGGGGGTTGGGGGTGGGATTTGTATACCCGGGAAACGCCTATTTGGCACCCACTGCTGGGGGGGGAAAATCCGTGGGGGGGAAAGTAGGAACCCA
>JAOYFF010000081.1:24841787-24860615 GCA_025773925.1 Cryptomyrus ogoouensis
ATCTAATTAGGGAGTTGCAGCGAAAACCCGCACACACACCGGCCCTTTGCGGATAAGATTGGCCACCCCTGACCTAGGGTGAGGGGTAGGAGACTAACTAGGGAGCAGTTAACTGTCAGGGCTGGTGTTCTTCGTTCTGGTTTGTGTTTGGCGTGGTCTACGGCCAAACAGGGTCCATTAAAGTTCCCTTTTTGTGGCACACCTGTTGCGTGTTCATTATAATACAATAAAAGGTACTTCCATCCAGGGTTAGACTGGGATTAAAAATCGGCCATGGATATTAGGGTTCCCCACCAGCCCATCGGCCCACTGCGAAAATGTCCGGTATTTCAGGGCAGTCCAGCACTGCCTCTATCTCTGAGCCTCGGTGCCATTGAGATGCCTCTGGGATCGTATTGAGGTTAAAGAACCGGCCCGAAATGGGCTTTTCCTGAATAAACTGTTTGGTATCTGAAAGCAAACATTTTATGTAATACTTTGCTTTTCCTCTAGTTTGCTGCTGACACCAGCAGTTAAAGGCTGCATAAAAACGCAGGCTGAATGACTGCCACTGACAGACCTGTGCTGATCCTCGCACGGTCCGTGTCCCTTTAAGAGTGGCACAATGGATCGGGAGCGATGAGTAATAAGCATGGAGGCACATAATCCTCCGAGCAGGGCCGTGTACTGGGCAGTGTAGGTGGGACCAACGACACGGGGCTTTGGCGGAGCGCAATTTGGGTTCCGCAGCAGTGCTTCGGGCCGGAATAAGTACGGATACCCGTGAAAGGATCGCGGCTGGTGGGCTGTGAGCCCCGGCCGAATCGGTGTCTGCCTACCCGGGGCTTATCTATCCATCCAAAGCTGCTCTCCGAGTCGTGCGTTCAGCGCGTCGCTTCTCGGTAAGCCCACCCTCCACATTATAAAACTTTAATTTTTCATTTTAAACGTGCAATCCAGTTTCTAATCACGGCAGGATGAAGTTTTGCTTAAGGTAATGGAAAGCAGGTTTCATAGCCCAGGACTATGGAAAGCGCATCTTAGACAGAGGAAGTGATCTTGGTAGCGCACAGCGCTTCTTATCTACTGTATCCGCTACAGCTTCTGGCCTTTCACTATTTCTGGTTGTTTGTGGTGTTTGGTTCTGTGTACGTGTTTTCGGTTTTACTTTATAAAGTCAGAAGTGTAGGCTGCGTGAATTCACCAGACGAGACTGTCCAGTTTCCATACTGTTGCCCGGCACCTGCTCGATTCAGCACCGCAAAGGGTGTAACTGATACCGAGATTTCGACATTTGACACTGGCTAAAAATATATTAAAAGTAGGCCTATATATATTATTTATAAGTTATGGAGCGGGACAAGTGTATTAAATGCAACGGCGCTCACATGGTGCCCGAAATTGGCTTTTCTTGAATGAACTTTTTGTTATTTATACATAAAATCAAACATTTTTTTATGTAACACTTTGCTTTTCTTCCAGTTTGCCGCTGACTTCAGTAAATGACTTTTCCCTCTGGCTGTATTACTCTTTCGTACTCATAAAAAAGTAAATCTACGCTTGACACACAAAATGAACAAAATCCCCACCCGTACTGCTGTGTTAGTTTAACATAGGGATGATTAATGTAACGTAGTAACGCCTTCACACTTGTATACACACTTCATATCGGTGAAGCAATGCGCGTCTTTTCAGTGAGTGATCGCCAAGCGGAGGTAATTAGGGCAGCGTCCCGTCGTGCGTACAGGGGTTCATTTATCCTGGTCAGTGGGCGTGATCAGCGGAGTCCTTCGCCTGCTGGAGCCTCTGGAGGTGGGGCAGCTTTCCAAAAGCAAAGACTTACAACGCAGAAAACGCAGCAGCAATGTATTTGGTTTTTGAGCATATTTTCATTAAATATGCCTGAGATGTCGGAGAGGCGATAAACCTGGTCTAACATTTCATAGATTTCCACAGACTCAGAAAGATGCACTAAGTGGATTGCAATGGTCAGATGGGAGAATTGGCAGCCCACTGAATACACACCTTTCTGCATTACTAATGTATTATTTATTAAAATGAGATTTCAGTTTGCAGTCAATTCAGTTTATTGCACTTTTACATGTTCTGAACATGTTTAAGGGTAATTCCAAGGGAATTTTAAGTAAAAATGGAGCTTTGAAGTAAAGAAATAATTAGTTGTGTCATGATAATGATCGATATTGTTTGATCTGACAAATAATTATAGTGAAATATTTTACCATATCACCCAGCCCTAGTCTAATATCAGATTTATTTACACACAATTGTATTGTTTGTCTGGCATTAGACAATTCACCATTATTAACATAAAAGATAAAACTCTCACCTTCAATAGGATTAGGAAGCGATCTTTTCCATGAATTTCCCAATGTACATGGCCAGCTGGGGCCAGCTAGAAAAAAACTTTATGGTAAACTTACAAATTACTGTACTGTAAATGGTAGTGTTAACATCCATAAACCTTCACCTCTATGCAGCATGTTCTGCGCTACATGTTTATTTCACGTCACTTATCTCATTCTAGGGGCGGATTCAGCTTTCCTAACTCTTCTGCCTGCTCTCAATTGTTTCTGAGTTTGCTAAATGGCTTCTCACTTTAAAACAGGTTTTAAAAACATTTGACCCTTATCTGAGACCGTAGCAGTTCAGGTGCATCCCCCATGGCCGCCATCTCTGTCATGCAGTCGTATCTGAGCCCAGTATCCTGTCCTGCGGCTCCTTATTCACATTGCTGCTGCACAGTGGATTTTAACCCTTCGATGACCGGTGGCTTATTCAGCATGTCGTGATGGTGGGGGAGGGGAGGGGGGTATTCTGCCTATGTAAAGCTACTAGAACGTCTGGTGCGTGGGCAGCACTGTGACGCATGTGGTGTCCACTTAGAAGCCCTCCCCCATTCTCTCTCCCTCCCCCCCTCCTATTCTCTCACTCGACATAGAGAGCCCATTGAGGAGCTCTCCTCATGTCTCTCTCCTTTAGTGTAAGCATGTAGCTGCTCTGAACTGGCTTTTGTTAGGCAACCATATTTATTGATGTGTAGTGAGTGCTCAGAGGAGCCTACAGACGTGACGTTTGCATCTTACATCATCGTAGTTACAGCACCCGCCCTTCCCAGAACAATCTGGCACTTGTTATTGCTCGGGGTGACCTGCAGGGGGCAACATGCCTGCCTGAGCTTCATGTTTGGAGCTGGGGGGCGGGGGTTAAATGAGGAATCACTGTGCAGCACGGCCAGGAGCTGATGTCAGCCTACCAGCTGGGGACAGTGGATTGGGACATTACCCCCCCCCCCCATAACAGCACTGGGGGGCGTCATCATCTACTACATGCATGGAGATACAGGGGGCGTCATTGTGTTTAGGGTGCATGGCGCTGGGCTCTGTGGGGGCTGTGTGTTCCCCCTCACAGGTCACTGTGTAGGTGCGATGTGTCACTGCTATTGTGCTGAAAGGCATAATTGTGCTGTATGCCCCCTGCTGTGCTCACTTTCACGCTGACTGATGTGCGTATGTGGGGGTGTCGCCTTTCCCAGGGCCCCACACAGCGTCCTGTGGGGTGTCCGTGTCTGACCTGCTCCTGTTCATTTCTGTTTACAGGTGTGGCCGGCTTCCCGGAGGCATTACCCGGGATGCGGTGTCCTACCATGGCTGGGATCCCGTCGTGTGGATGACCTCTGACCCCCGGTGAGCAAGGAGGCCCAGCTACTGATCACGGTGAGTGCATTAGCGTTAGCACCCTGCAGGCTCCAGGTATTAAACCCACCGTCACGTTTTTGGAAATTCCCACAGGAAGAAAAATTCTGAATGTATGATAAAAATAATGAGGCCATGGTTCATTATGTAAGATTTGACTGCTGGAAGAGTCCAGCGGGGCCCAGCACTGAGGTGGCCCGTTCTGGACACGACGTGGAGCTGAGGTTTGCTCTGACTGGGCATCTTGAGCAGGTAACAGGCACTGTCTCATCCCGTGGCCCCCCCTCCATCCACCCTCTCACTATTTTTCCACAGTCTGGTTCAGCTGGCAAATGATCCCCCCAATAGAAAGTGGGTTTTTAGGACAATACATTTAGGTCACTCTTCCTAGATTTTAAAGTTGACTCCTGTTTGAAAGAAATTTTAAACGTAAATCACCCGTACCCTCTCCTTAAAGGCTTGATCCCCCCCCAGTTTATTACAGGTCATAAACAGAGGAGTGTGTCCCCGTACACTTGCTAATTTTGACGGTAATGTTAGTGTTAAAGAGGCATTAAATTTCGCATTTAAAAAATGGCAGCGAATATGCTGTTTGGTTAAATGGTTGCATTACTGCCCTCTGGTGGTGAGTGGATGATCTGTCAGTGTTGACAGTCGCTCCTGATTTGAACAGCAGAGGGTGCTGTGGGGAGCATCTGTGTGTGGTGTGTGTGGTCCAGGTATATTTACCTTATGGGGACCAAATGTCTCCACAACGTGATGAATACTCGTTTTTTTTTTTTTTTTTTTACCTTTTGGTGACCAATTTCCTGGTCCTCATATGGGAAAACTCTATTTTATAAAAAATAAATGACTGCAATGAAAAAACTAAAAATGCAAAAACTCTTTTGTTTTATTTTGTTTGGTTACTTATGGTTATGGTTAGGGGTAAGTAGGGGTTAAGGTTGTCATAGTTAGCATTAGCATTTTTCCCACAGAAATGAATGAGCGGTCCCCTCAAAGATATGATTACACGACTGTGTGTGTGTGTGTGTGGGTTTGCATAGATCACATTTGTGGACCAGAATGCACCCAAAGTGTGGTAAAACCTGAAACTGGGACATTTTTCATTTGATTAACCTCAATTTTATAAAAATCTGTGAATGTAATCCAAAAAGTAAAAATGCCAAAAGTCTTGTATTTCATTTGATTACTTATGGTTATGGATAGGGCTCGGTAAAGGTTAAGGGTGTCATGACTGTGATTAGGGTTTTTCCGATAGAAGGTCCCCATTTAGATAGGTATGGGTTTGTGTGTGTGTGTGTGTGTGAGAGAGAGAGAGAGAGAGAGAGAAAACAAAAGGTGGAGAATTGGCAGCTGGGGGGGAGGGGGCTTGTTTGTGGGAGGGCTGTGACTCAGCATCTGGGTGGGGGAGGGACAAGGGCCATACTAGCCAATCAGATTGGGTTCGGTGTTGCGGAGAGTGATACAGGAGAGAGGGAGCGAGAGGGAGGAGAGCAGCAGCTGGTTTCGCTGCAGCAGCCAGTAGATGTGCATAGCGGGCGAGGATGCAGAAGGGGGGCGCCGCCGATCTGGGAGTACAGGAAGATGTCTAGCTCTGCAATACTGAGGATCTGCACTCCTACATCCATTTTTTTTCCAAACTAGTCTGCTTTGAAAGGCCCTGCAGGGGGCGCTGTGTGACGGGGCGGCCTGACGCGTCGTGCTGCCAGGTGAACGGTGCAGTCCTGGCCGCCTGCCTTCCTAGGAGGATCCCCTTGCTGACCAATCAGAGTCGAGTGGGAGGCTATCCACAGTTTTGATTGGCCATCTCTGGAAAGAAGTGTGAGGGGGAGGTGCTGTCGCCATGGCAACCCCCCCCTCCCCACCGGGAAGCAGCATGCTCCATTTGCTCAGTCCTTAGCGGATGCTGATGGGCGTTTATTTATCTGGAGTAAATAAATGATACTAGGAGTCGGTTTGTTGTGAGGACCCTGGAACCCCCCCCCCCCACCCCCGATTGAAAAGGTGGAGAGCCCCCTCAGGCAGAGATCCCTGCAAGCAGCGTTCGCCAGCACCATGGTCGACCGTGCTGAGTACCAGCGTCTCCCTGGCGATGAAGGGGAGGAGGATCTCCCGCCAGGCGAACCGGCACGGTTCACTGTTGCCCCAGGCAACGGATCTGAAAGCCATCGTCTTCCCGACAACGACACGGAGGTAAAGTGGAGCCCTCTGTATGTCCGGGAAGGTCAGCTGATGGCGTGCATACTGCAGCATTCCCTGCGGCACAGGGCCGGTCTAACCACAGGCTCACCGGGGCTGCGTGGGACCTGACTGACAGATAAATGGACCAATCGTGAGGCGTGCTCGTCAGCTGACTGGGTGAATGATGCTTCCTGTTCATGAGTGCCATGTCTGGGCAGTAAGTGCCCTGAGTGTGACTGAATAGCGCTGCACTTTCTCCTGGGCGTGTAAGGCGCAGCCAGCAGGCAGGGAGGGTGTCCTGGCAGATTCGGATTGGCTATACGTGTGTGACCTTTGCCTGTGGTTGGGCTATTTTTCAGTTTGTATACCTGATCCTGGCTCTGAAGACTTGTCTGTGGGTGTTTCTGAGTGGCATTAAATAAAGATGGTTCTTTAAAATCTCCATCCATATCCGATGGCTGCCAGGAGGGTGGAGGAAACCCCCCCCCCCCCCAAAAAAAAAACGCAGCCTCTCAGACTGGACACGCCTGATGTCCGGACCCTGCCAGCACAGTCTGAAGTAATGTCTCCTTGCTTTTCCAGAACATTCCTCTTCTCCGGCTGCCGATTATGGGTCTGGAGGAAACTGTGTGGAATGTGCTTTGCCCAGTAGCTGGATTTCAAACAGCTTCTCCGTCCAGTGAGGGGGGGCCGCCCCCATATTTGCTGCTGTGTCCCCTGTGTTTTGACGGTGGACTTTGCTTTTAATTAATACCTTTGACTTGTCTCAGGAATGACAGTCGAGTTTGCCACGTGGCTCGCAGGGCGATGCAGTGAGTTTGGCATTCCCCTTTAAGAAGGGGGGCAGGCTTAAGGTGACCCGTTTGGCCAGGTCGCCAGCTTGGACAGGGGCCCAGTGCAGCTGTTTGGAATAGAAGTGGGGGAGGAACTCCTCCCTGGAAGGGAATTGGGACACCCCTAAAGCGCGGGCACTTCGTCTGGACCAGCGACAGGAGTGGGGTGCAAGGAGCTGCCTGTGTTGGCCCCTCTGGGAGGGTGGCGTATGGAGGCTGCCCCTGTCTGGGCATCATCAACCAAGGGGGGATGGGTTGAGCCCTGGTCCTGGGGGCGGCTGTGGCGTTTATCTCTGGAGGCGTTCAAGATGCTCCGCTTTGACACACTCTGGGAAACACTGTTGCTCGGGGCTCATGGCCAGGCATACAGCGTGAGTCTGCGGTGTATGTGTGAGTGTGTGTGTGTGTATGTGTGGGTCAGATATACATTACATTATGGAGACCAAATGTCCACACAATGTAATAAAAGCCTGTTATTTTGTTATTTTTTTGGTGCCCATAAGGCACCAAAGGAAAAATCTGTGACTGCAATCAAAAAACTAAAAATACAAAAACTGGTTAGGGCTGGGTAAAGTTAAGGGTGTCATAGTTAGCATTTTTCCCATAGAAATGAATGAGCGGTCCCCACAAAGATATGATTACAGGTGTATGTGTGTGTGTGTGTGTGTGTGTGTGGGGGGGTGGGGGGAGGTGGGGAGGACTGTCATTCAGCTTTATTCACTGTATTATAAGGTCTCTTCATTTCACTATGGCACAACAGCAGCTCCTTCTTGGATGTTGAATTACCTGCATTTGGATTGTGTAACTTGTTGCACGGAGAATATGTGTGAGCACAATCCACACACACACACACACACACACACACACACAGCATGCAGGAGCTAGCCCCCAGCTGTGTGTCTGTGTGTGTGAGCGTGTGTGTGTTCTGTCTCTCTCACACACACACACAGTCATGCCAACGGCATCATACTAATTTAATTCCCTCTTGTATATTTTCTGGGCTCTCGAGCTCCCGGACTGACTCACCCGCCGGTTTGGCTGTGCTCACTTGTCAGCCATAATCCCCCATAAATCCGTCTCCATGGAGCTGAGCAGAGGGGGGTGCCAGAGACGAGACCCTCCTTAAAGGGATGGGCAGATTCCGGCATAGATTTTGTTATACTTCAAAGGGGCATTTATGCCACTTTTCTGTTTTTATCAGATCGGTTGATCGCAAGGGAGACCCCGCCTCCCATGTTTATTGGGTCTTCCTAACCTCATAAGGGCCACTCCCCCCAAGGTGTGTGTGTCTTTACTCCAGATGTTTACAGTTATCTAGCAGAAGATTTTATGCAAAGCAACATGCATTTTTTGAGAAATAGGGTCAGAACCTGGGGCAGCTAGGAGCACAGTGACCCAACATCACTCTGCTTACCCTTGGATTCAAATTAGCGACCTTCCAATCACAGGTACGGCACCCTGACCTGCAGAGCCGTAAGGACCTCCCCACATCTCCCCTGGGGCCACAGACTGGAGGGTGACCTTTGCTCCTGGGTCATTAGGGTCAGTCTGGGGCCACAGGAAGCAGCAGTACTGAGACCTGGACACTGTCGGTGGCGAGTCAGGAAACGCCCCTCTAATGTGATGAAACGGGAAACACTGTGTGTGTCACAGTGCCGCCTAAGCATTTATCTGTGTGTGTCAGCGTTATGACTGGAAGGGGTGTGTGTCTGTATGAGTCTGTGGTATGCATGTGTGTGTATGCGTGTGTGAGTGTGCATATCTGGGGCCAGGAGCATAGGGTCCATCCAGACTGCCTCACCCACCCCCATGACCAGATCAGATCTTTGGCGCCTCCCCAGTGACCAATCAGGTTGCCAGGGCCTCCCCAAAGATCAATCAGATTGCTGATGCATGACCATGTGACTTCTGGCGGCTCTGTGCAGAGGCTCGGTGTCAGCATGGAGGGCGAGGAGGGAACGGAGTGGCTGCTGGGACTGCTGATGGAGGTGCAGCTGCAGCAATACCTCACACGCATCCGCGATGAGCTCAATGTCACACGCCTGTCTCACTTCGACTATGTGAAGAATGAGGACCTTGAGAAGATCGGCATGGGCAGACCCGGTGAGAGCCTCCGTACGTCCATTTGGTCTCACGGCCGTGCCAAATGGCAACACGTTTATTAGCGTCTGCTTTGCTTAACCATAATCTCCACTAGAGGTTCCGGTGAGCCGGGCTAGTCAGGTCCACTCACTTTACTGTCATTTCACACACGTGTACTAGGCAGCAAAAGATGTTTGAGCGGTAAGTACAGTGGGGGCAATAAATAAAAGAATAAAAATAATACACAAAAGTAAAAATCGATACCAGATGAGAAGATAGCCAGAAGGTTAAGAGACAAGAGGCCCCTCTGTGGGATCCTTCACCCTAAACCAGTGGGGTAAAAGCAGGGTAAAAGTGGTCATGCAGTAGGATATTCTGTTCATGACTTGACTGAAAGGCCTGATGTACGCAAGTATGAAAGTGAAGTCCATGATTTCTGAATCAGCAGTGAACTCGGGGTGGGTGAGGGTGTTTTGGTTTCAGTAAACACCCCCCCCTTCCCTAAACCCTGTAAGCTTCCATTCATAGGGGCTGTGATTTCCTCTGGCGGTCAAAAAAAAAAATCTCCAGCCTGCCGCCCCAGGAATGTGTGATGTCACGCCACGTGGGAGTCCTGCGTGTTTCAGGAATAATGAACCTCTCTCAGCTCTGGCAGCCCCCTGCTGAACACTGTCATTTAAGGCACGCCTTTGCCCTGATGCTGTGTTTGACTGTGGCCCCCCAGGACAGAGACGGCTGTGGGAGGCTGTGAAGAGGAGGAAGGCCCTCAGCAAGCGGAAGTCCTGGATGGGAAAGGTCAGCACCGTTCACTTAGCGTTCGGCTAACGTGCGACAGCATTTAGTCACGTGACGCTAAACGGTTACCTGGCTGTGGTGATCCGTTACAGATTAACACAGCACCCCACAGTCCGAGACCCAGACTGGCACAGGGGGAACATCTGTAAGCGGCACGGGAGAAAAAATGGAAGTGAATCAGGAATCAGGAGTAGGAGTTATGGCAGAGCAGAGTCGCCAAGACAGGGAATCGGTCAGAGGACTGTGAACAAGCGGCAGGCAGGGTACTCTATAACGGTCCCAAAAATAATAATGGTGGAGAACATGGGACAGACGGTACAGCGTGGGTGAGCCTGGCATCTCTGTAGGGGAGAGAGAGCTGGCTGCTTTGCATCTTCCCGACTCACACAGGCCGGCGTGGAATACTGATTACTTGATGAACTTTGACTTTGACCACAGTTTACACCTTGCTTTTAGCAAGCAGGCCCACTCTCTCTTATTCTATAATGTTAGCATGCCTGGGGGGAGGGGGGGTGTTGGGCAGCCAGTTCGCCTTGGTCTCCCAGAGGTTCGTTCTTTCTTTCTTTCTTTCTTTCTTTCTTTCTTCTGTTTAATTGTTATAAATGATGTAAGAGTCTATTACAGCACCTTAGGGCCTTAGGGAACACAGGCTGGACACAAGACTAGGGCTGCCACTAATGACTATTTGTCTATCAATTAATCTATAGACTACTTTGGTCGATGAATCTAAACGATTAATTTTCCTCCAGAAAATCATTTAAGTAAATTTTATTTTGACCACAACAAACTGTATGTCATTGCAGAGCTTTAGATAATGCACACTGGCTTTTCAGCATCATACGGCCATCGCCGTTACTTATACCCACAATTTGATAAGCAGGATAGTAGTACACCGAAAACATTAACAAGAGGTGTATTGTGATGCCCAAAAGTTAGAAATCTGTATAAATTTGGCATATCTTTATGCTTATTAAATTCAGTTAGCAGAGCAGTGCTCTGCTAACTGAATAGCATGTGGTGCTCAGCACCACATGCTATTGTTTTGGTTAATCATGAAAGCAATATCACTGAAGCGGTGGTGAAGAAAGGGACAGCTCAGTAGCTAGAACACCTTTTAAAAGAAGAGATTTTGTGGTTAAACAAGATAAGAACATTTTCTCAAACACTTATTTAATGGAGATTCTAATGTAGCAGGCAGACTTTATGGCTTTAAAAATGAATTTAAGTAGCAGCATCAAGGACAAAAGATATTGAAAAGCTCTCCGTACTAATGGTAATTTAATAAACATGATTAGACAACATGGTGGTTTGCCAGTCCAGAATAGCGCCTGTGTGTTTCCTCTTCTGGTGTTTATGCTTAGCGCTAGTGCCACTGCTGTATGCCATCGAAACTTCACACAGTGTATAACCACCTTTTTGTTTTGCAATAATTTGAACTACTCCCATAATTATGTAGTGATATTGAAGGAAAACATTTGTTTTATAAATCATAAAGATAAAATTAAAATGAAATTAAGTTAAAATAAAAGATGCATTGATTTCAAATATTGATGTCGACACATTTTCAGTGTCACCATCATCGACTACATGAACTAATTGCGGCAGCCCTGGACGGGACAGGGATTAAATATTTGTAGACCTACTTTGGTCAAACCCTGGGGTAGTTATATAATAATGAATTGAACTGATTTACCTGACAGAGGCTAGCTGGCCTTTGCTGAGATGTGTGAATGGAACTGACCTCAAACCTAGACACTCGGCTGGGTCTCTGTCTCACACACACAAACATGCTCCCATTCTGCTCTCCCCTCAGGTCTTCAGCGGCAAGCGTTCGGAGGGCGAGCTGCAGCCCCCACCGGTCTCTGGCAGCCTGCTCCCCCGACACTCTCCCACACCCAGCCCCAGCCCCTCGCGCTCGCCGCTGCCCCCGGAGGCCCAGGCGCTGGCTCTCACCTGCCTCATCAGCGAGCGCGACCTGCAGCTCTACGAGAAGCTCGGTGACGGCTCCTTCGGCGTGGTCAAGCGTGGCGAGTGGAGCACGCCCACGGGCAGCCTGGTCAGCTGTGGCTGGGGGGGCCGGTGTGGGGGTGACCATGAGAAATGCAGTCTCATTGCCGATTTACTGTGTCATCACACCCCCTCCTGGAACTGGGACGCCCTTCAGTGGCCTTTAGCCTACAAGTCTGTGTCCTTCACCACTGCGCTGAAGCTCTTTATTCTTAACATGTTGCGCTTGCACAGTCTACTTCTTCATTTCTCTGGGCATAACCTTAATCCCAATATGACGAACTTAACCCCTACCCAACCCTAACCCTAGCCATAAGTATCCAAAAAAATACAAGTCTTTTAGCATTTTCAGTTTTTTCATTGCAGTAACAGATTTTTATAAAAAGCTCTTGTGGGGATTGAAAAAACGTCACTACAATGTAAAAAGTTACAGTTTTTTATCCCCACTTATTCTTATTTCACAACTTAAACTTAATTTTATTCTTTACTTTTACTGTGTGTTATTTCACATTTTATGTCTAGTAATTTTAATTTTATGTCTTTGTGAAGCACTTTGAGTTGCATTCAGTTGTATGAAAGGTGCTAAACAAATAAAATTCTTAACTGACCCCCCCTGCTGGTAGACAGGAGTAGTGGCCTGTTGATGTGGGTTAGACAGTAATAAAGTGCTCAGAGATGAGGGCCTGGGAACATGAGATAATGAAGGCCGCCCCATCCCTCCTGCAGTTAAACGTGGCCGTGAAGTGCCTCAAGACAGACCTTCTAGACCAGCCAGATGCCCTCGATGACTTCATTCGTGAAGTGAACGCCATGCATTCGCTGAGCCACCAGAACCTGATCCGGCTCTATGGCGTGGTCCTCACACACCCCATGAAGATGGTGAACAGACTTCCTCCTTCGGTTCACTTCAAACATGTTGACCCTGTGATGTCACTTCCTGTAACGTGACCGACACTTCCTGTCAGGTGACAGAATTGGCCCCCCTGGGTTCCCTGCTGGATCGGCTGCGCAAGACGCAGGGCCACCTGCTGATCTCCACGCTGTGCCGCTACGCCATCCAGATTGCCAGCGGCATGGCCTACCTGGAGTCTCGTCGGTTCATCCACCGCGACTTGGCGGCTCGCAACATCCTGCTGGCCTCCAATGACCTTGTGAAGATTGGCGACTTTGGCCTCATGAGGGCGCTGCCGGGCAATGACGACCACTATGTCATGCAGGAGCAGCGCAAGGTTCCCTTTGCTTGGTGAGGACCCCAGCTTCCTGTTTCTCCCTCCAGCTTCTTCTTCCAGCTCCTTATTTCCTCTTCTAGCTTCTTTCTTACATCTCCAGCTTCCTCTTCCTGCATCCCACTTGCTCTTCTTGCTTCCTTCTCCAGCTTCATATTTCTGATTCTAGCCTCTTCCTTTCAGTTTTCCCTTACAGCTTCCTCCTTCAGTTCCCTGTTTTCTCCTCCAGCTTCTTGATTCCACTGTATCCAGTTACTCTACTCTGTTCCATTTTCTCCTCCCTCCAAATTTTGTCCCTTGTCACAGTTCCCATTCCATTACAGACTATCCCTGTTACATTCCTGCTTGTGACCAAACTGTTGCACTCTTTCATGGCCCAGAATTTCATGTTTCAACTGAGTCGTTGGTTTGCCTCTTTTGCATTGTGTTTTTCTAGGCCATTCCCTAGATCAGTGTTTCTCAATTCAGTCCTCGAGAACCCCCACACATTTTTGATGGGAGCTGGGAGGAAACAAAAATGTGACTGGGGGCCCCAAGGACTCTGAAGCTGCCTCTCTATTCAAGTCAGACCCTAATCTCTGTTTCTGTGTGTGTTTGTGTGTTTGTGTCTGTGTCTGAGTTCATTCCAGGTGTGCTCCAGAGAGCCTGAAGACTCGGACCTTCTCCCATGCCAGTGACACCTGGATGTTTGGTGTGACCCTGTGGGAGATGTTCTCACACGGCCAGGAACCCTGGCTAGGCCTCAATGGCAGCCAGGTGTGGGGGAGGGTGCAGGCTCATTTTGGGGGGGAGCATTAATTTTTCTTCATTTTTCTTGGTGTTATATCTCCTCTGGTTTTCGGGATAATACAGAATGAGCCCATTACACTTCTGGGCTTTTAATATTCCTGGGTTGTTGTGTGTATGGTGTAAGACTAGCCTTTCTGTTAGCATTTGGTAGTTACTAAGCTAATATTGTTACCATCTGAATTTGTGTGTGTGTTTGTGCAACCACAGATCCTCCACAAGATCGACAAGGAGGGTGAGCGGCTGTCCAAACCGGAGGACTGTCCCCAGGACATCTACAACGTCATGCTGCAGAGCTGGGCCCAGAAGCCAGATGACCGGCCCACCTTTGTGGCTCTGCGGGAGTTCCTAGTGGAGGTAAGGTCTTCGTTCATATCAAGGACTTCCTTAGATCCAATTCAGTGTCAGTTTGATTTGAAAGCATTGTATGTGGTTTCTGTGATTGGAACTGTGTATGGCCACCACTAGGAGGTGTCAGTTAGGTTACCTGATGGTTCTGCTTTCCGCCTATGCTTTCAGACCATGCCCACTGACATGAGGGCCTTGCAGGACTTCGAAGAGCAGGACAAGTTGTTCATCAAGACCAATGATGTCATCACCATTATAGAGGGCAGGTCAGTAGACCTTACTAGACCTTTATAGAATCTGGACTGATCAGGGTGCTGACTGCAACCAGAATTTCAGTTGCCGTAATCCCGCAGGGCGGAGAACTACTGGTGGCGGGGGCAGAACAAACGAACCCTGAAAGTGGGCCAGTTTCCCAGGAACGTGGTGACCTCAGTGGCTGGCCTGTCAGCCAATGACATCAGCAGGCCACTCAAACACAGCTTCATCCACACTGGCCATGGGGACACCAACCCTCATCGCTGTTGGGGCTTTCCTGACAAGATAGATGAGTAAGAGCTGTATCATCAATGCCCTCTAGTGGTAGCTCATCTTTTATGCAGTATAGTACCTTCTCAAACATTGCCACTAGAGGGCCTTAGAAAATTGTACTGTCCAATCTAACATGACTTAAAAAATACCAGTTCTAGTGCAAAATGTGTTCCTTCAGGACCTGTGTAAGGAAGCTTTATAGAATTGTGGTGACCAAAATAGATCTACAAACATTTAATTGCTGTCTCCTGTCTCCAGTCTGTACCTTGGCAACCCCATGGATCCCCCTGATGTGCTGGGCATGGACTTGACCAGTGCTCAGCCCACACAGCTCCCAGGACGGTCAAAAAGTGAGTGGTGGGGAGGGGGCATCCATATAAGAAGATTCTGTGGGATTGTGGCAGTTCCTGAAATGGCTTGTGAAAGCCCTGTGTCTGGTTTATTGGCACAAGTGCAGCCTGGGAAATGTAGTTTCTCCACTGCTTTGCTGCACGTCCGTCCTGTACCCGCCATGAAGGACGATGATGGCACCGCTTTGCATGCTGGGCTCTTGTTTGCATGAATGAGTGTGATGACTGGACCTCTTCTGTTTCACACCTTCAGTTACCTCCCCTACCCTCTACCACTGCCCTGCTTTCCTCTTTTCTCTCTCTTTCTCTCTCTCTCTCTTCTCCTCCTCCCTTGTCTCCCCCGACTCTGCGTTCCAGAGGTGCCCCCACCGCGGCCTCCCCAGCCGGCAATTCTGGTTCAGAGTAAGTCCAGTCTGCCCATCTAGCACTCTGCTAGCTATTGGCTAGCACTCTGCTAGCATGCCACCCCTGGCACGCAGCAGTTGAGCTGGGTCCTAACCATGGGGACGTGACTCTGCCTGAATGTTTTTTGGGGAGGGGGGTTCTTGAGGTTGCGCTAACCTCCCCCCCCAGAGCTTTGGTGACTCTGCTCTCCAGCCTTGTAATAAGCTGCACTCTGCTATCACACAGGCTAACATGCTAATAGTGCTATCAGTGTTTATTTTCATTTTATCGAGGTTTGGTGTTGATCCACATTTATGCTTGGGTTTCTTTTGAGGGACAAACAGGCCCTGTTTTCGATGGAGAATGGCCCCACACAACATATAGGGCTGCAGAAGCTTGTGTCTAGCATGTTTCGGCCTGAATATTTGCCAAGATCTGTAGCTTTGTTCATGCTGTCGTGACAAGTGTCTATCTCCAACCAGAGCCGTATTATGACTCTGTGAACGAGGATGAGGTTAGCGGGTCGGGCCTGAAGAAGCTCTCCCTGAGGAAACCACCAGAGGTCAAAGGTCAGAGGCTCCGGCCAGCTGCTTGGGTCACTGGTACCTCAATCCAAAATGAGGTGTCCCTCATCGATTTCATGGAGGAGGTGGCCACCACCCCTGCCAACTCCCCCGTCACAGAAGTGCACTCCCAGGGTACGGCCGACTTGCTGCTGAACTCCACACCACCGCCAAGCCCCGCCTTTGGCCCCTTGCCCAATCCACTGCACCCCTCGCCGGTGGTGGACTGGGACTCTCGGCCCCTGCCCCCAGCCCCGGCCTATGACGAGGTGGCACCAGATGAGGAAGACGTTGAGGTGGGCTCCATCACTGGCGAAGCTCGGTGTCATCCTCTGGAGGACAACCTCTTCATGCCCTGCGGCACACAGACAAGCTGCAACTTCTCACAGTCAGCAGAGATCTTCCGTGAGCTGCAGCAGGAGTGCATGAGGAAGCTGAAGGTCCTGGGGGGGTCATCCACGACTCTGCCACATTCCCCCAGCCCCCCCCCTTTCGGGCCAGACCGGATTGTCTCCTCCCCACCCCGTGGCGCTGGCCCTCAGGTACCTCCCCGCATCCCCATCCCACCGCGGCCCTCCCGGGTTCCGCCATTGCTCCCGCCACGGGATTCTTTGTCCCAGCCCGGGTCGCGGAGCCCCAGCCCTGCTAACCTACCCCAGGCAAGGGCCAGCCTCTGCTCGTCGGCCCCCCCTGCCTCCCATCTGTTCTCCGCTCCCACCACCCGGCTCATGCCCACTACCCAGAGCTTTGCCCCCGACCCTAAGTATGCTTCCCCCAAGGTGATGCAGGCCGAGGGCCTGGGGGCAGCCCGGGCCCCCTGCATCCTGCCTGTGGTGCAGGATGGTCAGAAAGCCAGCCAAACGCACTACTACCTGCTCCCCGAGCGGCCTGCCTATTTGGACAAATACGACCGCTTCTTCAGGGAGACAGAGGACGCAGCGCCGGAGAAGCGGCCAGTCACTACGGCCACGGTGCGTCCCATGGTGCATCAGCAGCCCTCTGCGCCCTTCAAGACCAACTTCTCCTCCAATAATAATGGCAGCCTGGCTGCCAAGCCCATCATCCTGCCCCTGAAGGTCTCCCAAGGTCTGGCTGGGGTGGGCAGAAACAGACAGCCGGGCACCAGCACCGCTGACAGGGTCAAGCTGGTAAGTGGGGTCCAGCTGCATATGATGGTTGTGACCAGCAGATGGCAGCACTTAGCTATTCTGAAAAAAAAAAAATACCTAGGCTGTTATTTTCAGTGTCTGCAGGAGGTCTGGTCATACAGTAGCCCAGACAGAGGTGATGATAGAAATACTGTTGAGTGGTTTTGATTGGGCAATTGGCTGTACCCATGACTGCATACTGCAAGGTGATTGGTAATTTTGCCCAGGTGCAGGAGGCAGTCCATGGAGTGACCACAGAGGAGTGCCAGGCGGCCTTGGAGGAGCATGACTGGAATGTACAGAAGGCCGTGCAGTTCCTGAAGGTATCTGATCTGGTTTAGCATTCAGCACAAGTTAACATACCTTCATTAGCCTGCATCGTCTTCCACAGTTAACTGAAATGATGTTGCTTGAGTAGCCTAACTGTCCTGTTGGGTGCCCCCTGTAGGTAGAGCAGCTCTTTGGCTTGGGTAGCCGAACCCGAACTGAATGCCTCCGGATGCTGGAGAAACACAACTGGAACCTGGAGCAGGCCAGTGCCCAGCTGCTGAGCTCCTACTCTCCTCTGCAGAGGTGAAACGTGTCCAGAGTAAAACCCAGCTCTGCCTTACTTGCTGTCACCGTTTTTTTAAACCTTCAGATCCGTAGCCATAGTACTGAGGTTCACTATGTGGTTTGTTTTGTTTTACAGGCGATGATGGATACCCTTACCCACCCGCGGACAGAAAGACGGATTTTGATTGGCTAATAGTTTCCCCTTATAGTGAACACGCTGCTATTGGCTGATTGTTCCCAAAATAGGAGGGCCCAGCAGAGGGGCATGTGGCTGTAGCCCCACCTATAGCAACATCAGCAAATCACATGCTTTTACACATAGAGGAATGCTGTTTCCTAAATGATCAGACTGGTTCAGTATTGGTTTTTGACCACCCAAGTTACTAAAATGCCAGCCTACAACATTTGTGAGGATACAGTTGTATAGAACATAGATGTGAGATATTAAAAGGCAAATAAATGTTGAGGAATGGCACATTTATGAGCACAAAATAAATCTGTCTAGCTCAAATTCAGGTGTATCGGAACAACCGAGTGAAGTGGGAAAGGAACATAAAGGAGTGAGATTCTGCCATGTTTTGTTTTGTATGTTTGTTGTGTAGGTCAATGTTGCATTTAGATGCAGTGTGAGCAAATGTGGCTTCTTATTGTTAGAATCCTTCATGCCTGCGTTAGACCGTTAGCTGCAACCCGCTAATTCCCCAGAGGAGACTTTGTTGAACAGCGATACGTACCCCCCGGCTTCCAGGTGTGTTATTTCCATGATGGGGTCGCTCCACCACCTCTCAGGTCCATCAGCACTTTACTTAAAATACATTTGGACACAAAATCAGAATCTCAGACAGGGCAGGTCCTAGAATCGTCCGCATTCCAGTCCCACTTTCTGTGAAATGTCTGAAATGGACTGGACCTGGACTCGGCCATTCTGCTGTCTGGTGGATGCAGTACCACGTGTCCAAACCTAAGGTCTGAACAGTAAGAACTGCTTTTTAAAAGTATTATTATTGTTATTCTTTTCAGGAAGTACTGCATGTGTTCAAATCTGCAGACTTGTGGCAGCTTCCATAAAACTTGGAGCTAATGAGGATTTGGTGTGCTTAAATTAGCTGTAAATGATTTGTATAGTTCATGAACATTGCAGTATTTGATATTGTAAAGTATAAGCGCTATTTGTAATTTACATTAAAATATATCTAAAACATTCTGCACTGTGGGTGTCATTATTTTCTGCCACTTTCCATGTGGAATCAATTTTCTCCACACCAGACCTCACGCACGCACGCACGCACGCACGCACGCACGCACGCACGCACGCACGCACGCACACACACACACACACACACACAC
>JAOYFF010000081.1:24892108-24917736 GCA_025773925.1 Cryptomyrus ogoouensis
GTCCACTCGATCTGGAAGGTCCCCTACCTGGGCACCAGGCAGGCAAGACACCGTACGGGACCCTCTATCACGGGTGCTTGGATTACACACTATCCTCATATACTCCGATTCATCTATGTGAAAATACTATGCCTATGGTGGACGATCACGACAGTGTCCTTTCTGACAACCATCGGGCTGTTTTGATGTATTTCTGCCCATCTCAACCTGTCCAAATGATGATCACCCTAAGGCTCTGACAGCCCTTGTTATGAAGTGCTTTGAGTGGCTGGTCAAAGGTTATTTATGTTCCACCTTCCCTATGACCATTATCCACTTGGACAGTGGCAGAGGGAACTATGTGAGATTACTGATTGTGGATTTTAGCTCAGTTTTCAATACCATAGTCCTCCTTACATTGTTCTCCAAGCTCAGGACCCTGGGTATGAATGCACCCCTCTGAGACTCGGTCCTAGACTTTCCCACAGCAGACCACAGCCGGTGAAGGTGGGATTTCACATTTTGGCTCCCATCACCCTCAATACTGGCCGACCCAAGGCTGTGTTCTGAACTTGCTGCTGTATTCTTTTTATGCACAAAATTATGTGGCCAAACACAGTGCAAACAAAATAATCAAATTCGCGGATGACACAGTAGTGATTGGCCTGATCTCCAGCAACTATGAGAAGGCCTTTCTGGATGAGGTGGACAGTCAGACACAATGGCATCAGGCTAACTGTCTCTCACTCCACACCTGTAAGACTAAGGAGATGGTGGTGGAGTTGAGGCTTAAGCAGGCCGATGCATGCAGCCGTCTCAGCGTAAAAGGGGTCACAGCTGAGAAGGTGAACACCTTTTCATATCTAGGAGTTTGTATCCCTGATGACCTTGCCTTGTCGAATCATGTACAGACTCGGATATCTAAAGCCATGAATCGACTGTAACATCTAAGGCAGCTGAGGAGGTTCAAGGTCTCAGCAGCCATTCTCAGAGCCTACTACTCAGGAGCATCCTCGCCTTGCGAATCACAGACTGGCTTGGCAACTGCTCTGCCCTGGACCATAAAGCTCTGCAGAGGATGGTACGTTCATCTGAATGCATCTGTAATGTTGATCTGCCCCCCTGCAAGACATTTACCTCAGACAATGCAGGAGCAGAGCTGCCAAAATCTGCAGGGACACAACCCACCTCCTCACCAGACTGACATCTGATGAGCGCTTCTGCTGTTACTCACTGAAGGAGCTTCTGCCCTCAGGCCATCAGTCTGCTTAGTACCTGACTGACACTATTTCATACCCCCTCCTTATTTATTCATCTCACACTTTATTGGATCTCTGGCCTTTTTATCTTATAGTATAACTTTAATTTTTTCATGTCTATTTATTATCATATTGTTACTTTTAATGTCCTTCTGCTGCCACTATTTATTATGGCAGAGTGACCACCTCGAATTTTACTGTGCGTGATGGTCTGACTCTATACCTTGGAAGTGACAAATAAAACCCATGAATCCTTGAATCCGCTATACAGCAAGAAGGACCAGTTTCTAAAGATGCATGTGGTGTATGTTTACTAGGCATAAGCATTTGTCATAGTATTTATATGTGGACAGGCATATTAAAACTGCTATAATATAACTGTCTATTTTGAGATGGGAGTCAAATGACCAGCACAATGGCTCTGAAATTTACAGTGTCTTCAAAAGAAACATGCTATGAAAATTCAAAAACATTTAATCAAGTCAGTGGAGGTTAAAACTACCCTGTAATGAACACAGTCAAGGTAAAAAGGTATATTTGTGTGGCGATGATGGCTGCGGTGCCCCCTGTGGGCACGGAGGTGTTATGTGTCCATTATCTGCCAAAGCTGATATAACTACGCCCATTCAAACTGGATCTGACTGTTTCGCCTGCGTACAGTTCTGGTGAACAAGCTCAACCCAGGTTTAAAATGGAATGGAGCTGGGGGCACTTGTTAGGCAGCTCAGTTGGCGCAGCTGCCCTGTCACATCTGCAGGCTATTAATAGGCTGTGCTGGGGGGGGTGTGTGGAAACGGGCTGGCGGCAGGAGAGGACGGTTACATATGAGGCGTCCGGGACAAGCGCGACACGGGCATCTGCACATCGAGGGCCACTGTGGCCAGGAACCACAAGAAGGCAGGTAAGAGGCTGGCCAGCTGGCCCCCCACTGCATCGAGTATCTCTCTGTACGCAACTGCTCAGCCTCTAGGCTTTGTGACTTTTGATTGCCTATTTACTGTGGAATTAATGTTTTGTGTTTACAGCCATGGAAGAAACAAGGAAGCAATGTTTTGATTGGCTGTCATTGTGTCATCATTATTATTATTATTATTATTATTATTTTTAATTTGTATCAACAACATTGTTGATGTTTTTGTTTTGTTATTATAATCGTTATTATTATCATTGTTGTTGTGAACGTTGTGAGCTTCACAAACTACTTAGAAACAATGCTTTCCGATAGCCAATACTGTCTTATTTTTATATGCTTTAATTATTAGGAGTAATCTATTTGTCTTTCATTGGGCAGAGTTTGAGGTCAGACAGGCGTGCGCATGGAGCTGATCTGGATGCTGGTGCTGGGGCTGGGGCTGCTGGGGGCTGGTGTGGTGGCAGCGGAACTCGATGGCCGTGGGGCGTGTGCCTCGTGGATGGGTGGGATCCCGGGGACACCTGGGCATGATGGGCAGCCAGGCCGGGATGGCAGGGGTGGTCGGAAGGGCGAGAAGGGCGACTCTGGACAGCCTGGTGAGCGCTGTCAGTCTTGGGGTTGGGGCGGGGGGTGTGGTGTAGTAAAGAGAGGGACTAACAGGCAGCTTGTCCCTGCTGCAGGTGTACCAGGGAAGAGGGGTGAGGTAGGTATCTCCGGGGATGAGGGCCTACCCGGCTACCGCGGCTTTCCCGGATACCCGGGTCTGAAGGGAGAGCCAGGTGAGACGGCCTTTGATTACCGCTCGGCCTTCAGCGTGGGCCTAGTAGGACCCGTAAAAGCTTCTGGCGAGCCCATCCGCTTTGCCAAGCTCTTCTACAACGAGCAGCGCGACTATGATGAGCTCAGCGGCAAGTTCCGCTGTGCTGTGCCGGGCCTCTACTACTTCAACTACCAGCTGGTCGCCAGAGGCCAGGACACCAAGGTCGCCCTGTACCATGGCGGCAAGCCCGTCACCTTCAGCCTGGATCAGTACCAAGCCGGCGACCTTGACCAGGCCTCAGGGTCTGTGCTGCTGCAGTTGGTGGGGGGCGACGAGGTCTGGCTGCAGGTGTATGGTGAGGAGGGGCCGGCCGGAGTCTACACCGACAACACCGCTGATTCCACCTTCACCGGGTTCCTGCTCTACCCAGACCTGAGGGCAAATTTGCTGGATAAGCACCGCTGTTAGCTGCAGAACATGGAGCTGGGGAGGTTTGATTGTCTTTTTTTTGTTGGGGGGGGGGGGGGCAGGAGAAGAAAAGCTGGACATCACACCATGGACACCAGGGGGTGTACTGCACTCTGCTCACTTTCTATGTTTTAGTGCACATGACGGGCATCTGCAGGCACGTCCACCGATGTCACCTCCACGGCCCCTTTTGCTGGGAAGCCGCTTGGGTTTCAGCACACTGACAGCTGCCTACCCACCCGTTGGCATGTAGCAAAGCACGGATTTTAATATCACTGTATTTTTGCTCTGAGTAAAGGTCACAAACACGCCGCTTGGCAGCTCTGCCCCATGCCTCACATTGCAGAAGTTCCCTCTGCTCTGTGGAATGGCTTCAAACCCTCAGTGTCCCCCGTGCCATTAACAACATAGTAATGTTGATGCTTTTATCCTTATTTTTTAGAGCCACGGATATAAAATATGTAAGCGATTTACGGTTTTATTCATTGGGAATTAGCTATGTTGTGTCAGAATCTCATTAAAACTGCCATCTCTCTTGAGTTGAAGTGCACTGTGTGCTGACTTCAGATGCGAAGCCCGTCAGAAGCCCATTCCCTAGGCCTGCTCTGCAATGCAGCCAGTGTCACTCATATATCACCCTGCAGCTTTTTTGAACTTGAGCTTGAGAATTTGCTCTGATCCAACAGTGTGTGGGATTTAGCCGTTGGGAGGAATTCACTGGAGTAACAATGGACCAGCTGTGGAGGATGTAATTCTGAACTCCGATTCTGGTCACTAGCACTTGGCCCCAGGTATTTACAATTAATCTGCCAGCAGTTTAACCAGCAACTTCTCATGCCTGGCTTGACAGCGACCCTGGAAGGGTCCCCGCAGGCTTGTCCAAACGCCCCCAGAGAAGGAGCCGCCGAAGTGTCTTTCAGTCAGACAACTTTATTCAGAACGGTTTCTTACAGTCGTACATTAATTCGTTTTTTTTTTATCTTAAAATGAGTGGGGAAGTGAGGGTTTAGGTTTGTGGAGAGAAAAGGCACAGGAAGGCAGAGCATAAAGACTCTGGGATAGCCATGTCGCCATGGGAACACAGACAGGCGGCAGGCATGCCAGAGCGATGTCCCCTTGGCTGCTCCAGGTGACAGCAGCAGTGTCTGTGGTGGCGTGGGGGGGGGACTGATAGGCTGCTCCTTCTGGGACCGCTGGTTCTCTCTCCAGCTGCGTGTTCTACTTTTTCCGATACTCTCCACTGTAGGCCCGGTGGTCCTGGGCCTCGTCATACCTGCTGTACTCTCCCATGATGTCCTCCAGCTGCGTTCCTGTGTGCTCTTGGGGGCTGTAGCTGGCATATGGGTCCTCCTGGCCGCTCTGGTAGTGCTCGTACATCTGCGGGTCGAAAGCCGGGCCATCAGGCTGTGTGGCATAGCTGAGTCGGTCCTGCATGGCCTCTCCCTGGTAGTGGGGCTCCTTGTGCTGCACGGGCACATCTCGCTCCTCTTCTGGCGCCCAGCCCCCCTGCCACTTCCGCTCCCTTGCAGCGCTGGCCCCCAGCACAGGTTCCTCGGTGCGCCGTAAGCGGCAGTTGCGGTCATATTCAGGGTCACAGTCGGGGTCGGGCTCGACAATGCCACTGTTGCGGGTGCCATCGGGATTCAGGTGTGGCTCAAAGGATCCAGAGTCTGACTGCTGGGGGGGAGGGTGGCCCCCACAGCTGGGATCTAAGGGGTGACAGGTGGCAGCGCTGCCATGGGCAGGCCGGACCACAGTGTCGGGCAGCCTGCTGGCAGCGCTGCTCTGGACGTCACTCGCCAGGTCCAGGGGCACGCAGTCTTCATCGTAGAATACATAGCAGTCATAGCCCTCCTTGGTCTTGCCCCGGGGCCCCAGGCGGTGCCGGGGGTCCTCGTCTGGCTGAGCAGGGCGGCCCTGCTGACAGTAGGGGTCGTAGCGTGGGTCGCAGGCGGCCGGGTCGTCCATTGCGTGGCGCTCAGGCCCGGCGAGCCGCGCTCCCGTCAGCGGGTTGCAGTTGTTGTCATGGAGCGGGTTGCAGGGCGGGGCCTGCATGCTCTGGGCGGCAGTGTTCAGGCAGTATGGGTCGTAGCGTGGGTCGCATGCCGTGTAGCGCTGGTATAGCCCAGAAGGCGCCTTCGGGATGGGTCTCGACCCACACCCAGGGTCCTTCTGGGGGTCGCAGCCCAGGTACGCGTAGGAGGGGGCAGGGCCCAGGGCCGCCTGGTAGCCATAGGCGGCCCGCAGGTGATACTGTAGGCACTCAACATCTTTGGAGTCGCATATGCGCAGGAGCTCTGCCTGCTGCTCGGTGGATAGCAGTGGCGACAACGCAGGTGCGTAGAAGAAGCTGGGCGCCACGGCCTTGGGTGGGACCCAGACAGGCGCCGGCACTCTGGGCTGGGAGACACCACAGTAGGGGTCCCTGTAGGGGTCACAGGCCTTCACCAAGGGGCTCCGGGGGGCCTCAGCTTTGCCGACTGACCGGCCGATGTAGGACGCCACGCAGTTGGGGTCGTCAGTCTCGGCGCAGGACTTGTAGATGTCACCTAGGTGCCGCAGGTAGAGGTTGTACGAGCGGCGGCCCTCGGCCCGGTTCTTGTTCTTCAGGTAGGCCAGGTAGACACGGTCGAGCTCCTGCACCTGCAGGAAGCGCATGTGCCTCGTAAACCAGGGAAACTGACACTGCGGCCGCCACAGGAGACCCTGGACCTCTGACCTCTGATATCTGTGACTCCACTCCTGCCCATCTCAGCCCACTGCCTGTCTATTTAGCACCTCACATCTTAGGATCCTTGCTTGTTTTTTATTCTTGAGAGCTCTGTGCGGGGGGTCTGTGGGTACTCACCCCCTCCTGGTTTCCTGTGTCTGTAAAGTACTTGTACCAGCCCCAGAAGTCTGAATGCTGGTTGTACCAGCTGATGTTCCTCCTGCTGCGCGAGAGCTTCCTGGAGGCGGATGTGGTAGCGTCTGCCAGGATCCCGTCTGTCGGGATGCAGCCCATTAGCGGCATGCTGACGAGAGGGGGAAGAGAAGGGGGGAAGAGGAGGCCAAGAAGGAGGCGCCGTTCTTACCGTCGCCCTTCAGACGTCGACCTGTGGGCCCGGCGCTCAGGAATGCTGCAGGGAAGAAAGGTGGGTGTGACAGAAGATCCAGATGCTACGTGTTAGAAATGCATACAGAACTCCAGGGGGCAACATGGTGCTTTGAAGGGCTGCTGCGGGGGGTGGCTGTTAAACTACAAAGCGGAGGCCAGGAGCCCGAGGCAGCCAATTAGCAGGCTGCCATAAAAGAGCAGCTGCTGCTGCCTGCACTGCAGTGCTCCCACAGTGCTTTACTGCGCTTCTGCAGCACGCAGCAGGCCACTGTCTGCAGGCCCACATGCAGGAGGAGCTTTCAGTAGGCAGGACGTGTTTTACACCTCATATCACAGCTGGACTTCGGGTATGGGGGCAAGTTAAAACCCACACTAGCAAATCTGCAGAGTGACGATCAGCTTTCACCTCCATATCCACTGTATCCTGTAATCTAAAATTACCCATAAACTGCTTTACAATAGCCAGATTCATTGGCGATAACATACATGGCATCTTACAATTCAATACATGTTGTGTTTTGTGACGTAGCTGAGAGCAGGACTGATCTTACATGACCAGTGATTTTTAGGACTTCTTTTTGTGAAAACTGCTTGTTCTTTATTTCAAGCTTTATGTGGTGACTTAGTAAAACCAAATGCTTAAAAGCATTTTAAAGTGGCTTCCTGTGTGACTGATATATATTATGTATTGTTGCATAAGTTGATTTCCTCTCAGGCATGTGCTAATTCATGATTTTCCTACTTAGTAATTTTTACTGTTACTTTGCTGGGATGATTCAGATTAAATAGTTTGGCCAAGGGGCCAACAAACGAGAACCTCCTTGGGCTTTGGTCATTACCCAGCAACCTGCCAGCCGTGCACTGGGGGTGGATTTGCCTACAGGGGGTATTGTCCTGAACACTAAACCCCAGGGAAGGATGCGGCTCACCTGGTAATATCGCCACAGCGAGCAGCATTCCGGTGAGGATGGAGAAGAGGCCGACTCCTCCGGCATGAGCCATTCCCGTTGTGTTCCTGCTTCCCAATGGCAGATGACTCGGATTCAGGATGTAGGGTGACAGCCTGCTACCTGAGGCGGGTCATTTATCAGGGAGAATCACTGTGGTAAATTTTAGCCTGGTGAGTCGACAACTCACAGGCCCTGTGCTGCTTAAGGGTATCTGCTGCAGTTACTGGCTCATCCCTCAGTGGGTTCAGCCACTGGGCCAGCCCTGTCCTCAACATTTTCAGAAGAGGCCCCCAAACATCTGTCAGCTGTACGATCTACTGACAGTGTGGTTTTGGCTTGGGCGGAGAGGGTTCAGGTTGTAGGATTCTGAAAAAAGAGCCAGTCGGTAGAGTGGATCCTCAAAGTGACTGTGACGTGACTGATGACCATCGACGATCAGCAGGCGATTGAAAGGCTGACTCAACTCAGCAGGACATATAGTACTGTGCAAAAATCTCAGAGGAGGAAGCTAAAGTATGGCGCGAAAGTCTCAGAGCAGTTAGCTACAGTAGTGCACGAGAGTCTCAGAGCAGTAAGCTACAGTACTGCGTGAGAGTCTCAGAGGAGGAAGCTATAGTACTGGGCTAAAGTCTCCAATTAGGAAACTACAGTACTGGGCTAAAGTCTCAGAGCAGTTAGCTACAGTACTGCACGAGAGTCTCAGAGCAGTTAGCTACAGTATTGCACGAGAGTCTCAGAGCAGTTAGCTACAGTACTGCATGAGAGTCCCAGAGCAGTAAGCTAGAGTACTGCACGAGAGTCTCAGAGCAGTTAGCTACAGTACTGCACGAGAATCTCAGAGCAGTAAGCTAGAGTACTGCGCAAGAGTCTCAGAGGAGGAAGCTACAGTACTGGGCTAAAGTCTCCAATTAGGAAACTACAGTACTTCGCTAAAATCTCCAAGGAGGAAGCTACAGTACTGCGCTAAAGTCTTAGAGGAGGAAGCTACAGTACTGCGCTAAAAATCTCCAAGGAGGAAGCTACAGTACTGCGCTAAAATTTTAGGCAGTCAATGAAAATGTTTAAGGCTATTAATCTGGGTCATAAGTATTCATTTACTCAGAAAAGAACACAATTTAACAATAGAACATTAACAATAACAAATTAACAATGACAATAAAAAGTCCAGGAATTTCTTATGTTCTGCAAAAAGTTAATAATATCTTGTTGAATGGATAGATGAACACCGCTCTGGTTTCTAAACCTCTTCTCAGGGAACTCCAGCCATCCCATATATCTGTTGAACTTCAAAACTAGCTCGCGTAATTAATTAATTTGTTAACTCAATCAGGTATTGATCAGCCAAACAGGGTGTGCTGCTTGTTGAATAAAAAAAATACATGGATGGTTGCTGCAAATACTGGGGTGACTATAGGAGAGGTTTAGAAATGGCTGAATGAACACAATTTGTGAGACTTTCATTAAAAACAGACCCTCCCGGTAAAGGCTTAGCTCAGCTTTGCAGCAAACTTGCATGAAATCTGTCACCCAGGAGTGACTTTATACCGTCCCGGCAGGAGCGTAACTAGAAATTCTGGGGGCCCTGACAATCCCCTCCATCCCGTTCCAATTTTACGTATAATATGATGTATTCAGGGGCCCCAGTAAGTGCCGGGCCCCCAGAATCTGCCAGGCTCTCCATGCCCATCCGACACCCCTGTGTCTGGTGCACATAGTCTTTATGCTTGGATGAAGGAATTCAAGCTTGAGTTTGTGAAGTTACACTTGCTTAACATTTCTATTTCTTTACAAACCACGACATGTGATTTGACATGTATCTCCTTGCACAAAGAATGCTGGGATGTAACACAAATATATAAAGGAAAGCAGAACCATAAAATACAGCTACAATATACAGGTAAATATAGAGGTGGCTGTTTGCAGTGGGGGACATGGCGGGTCTTACCTGTGTGACTGTGGCGGGTGGGCTGTACACCCTGTAGGACCGGCTGGAGATCCTCACACTGGGCTGAACAGGATGTGGCTCTGCTGCTAGGCTGTGGGGGACAGAGTTGATGCGTACAGGTCGAACACGAGCCCCCTCTCCAAGATGCCTCTGTGCACCCCTTGCAATCAATTGCTGCTTGCCAGGGATGGGGCAGCGTTTTAAACTGAAAGGTGCGTCTCAGGGCTGGGGGATGCTGTTAGCTGCACCGCGATTGGCTGTCGGCCTTCCACCGGATCGACCAATGGGGTCACATAATTAGCGAAGTGCAGCAGGACCCAGCTTGGGGAAAATCATAAAAGCAGAGCCTCCAAGATTAATGGGCTGTAATTTCTCTGGCTGCCACGTTTGATGGCGTCCTGGACTCCAGGTAGAGCACAAACAGCCCAATAAATGCAGCCAGCCACTCCCCCTGCTGCTTTGGAGTGAGAGAGCAACTACAACTTTCCAGTGGAAAAAGCAAGGAGTCGCTTTAGGGCTGCTGTGAGTCTGTGGGCCTTTCTCTTCCAGTGCCTGAATCCTGCACATGTCACATTCTAAAAATATAAGCCTTTATTCACTGATTTCACTGTCAGCTAAGGTTACCCCTGCCAACTGGCACTCGAAAATGCTCTTAGTGCACCGAATATTCAAACGACCATAAATGCTGCCCTATGTCTTCATTGTCTGAATAGCTGGAAATCCCCTGGGTGCTTCTTAATCAAGGTCATGTGTTACCCCTGAGAAAATAGAACTCCACATAGGTTACTAGCCACCTATCTATGACATTGGGTTAAATGCAAAACATTTGTCTGAAGGACCCTTTAAACTTCCAACTGTAATGCATCCTGCTGATTCCTCATTCTCTGTTTCCTTCATTTTGCATTTGAGTTGCATGCTTGCAACGTCGCTTGTTCAGCTTAATAATTCAAACAAGGTGGATCTGCAAAGTTCAGGAGCTCCTTTGCCCTCATTCTGCTCCTAAGTCCTCATCTGGCATCTCACGGGTCGACCCAGAACTGCTCCAGGAAACCAACCAGGACTCCAAAAGTCCAGAACTGGCTACCACCAGCTTTTCATGAGAGAAACTCTCAGAATAATGATTTTGTCATGCAACATGAGGAATAAGCTATTTCAAGTCCTTACATGTCCACTTTCTTGTAAAAAAAGCGTTTTCTAAGATTAAATGACATCGGAGAACGCAGACCTCATAGCAAACAGCCTCGGGAAATCACGCATATATAATTAGGGTTCTGGACAGCTCGCTAACAGGTGTCCTGCATGACAAACGGACCTGGAACACAGTCTGGAAAATGATATGGCCGTCACTCCATCTCAGGCACTGGAATGTCAAGGATTCGCAATGTGCAGTAACAGCTGGAGCAGACGTGTTTTGCAGAAAAGAGAAATGAGACAAAAAGGGAAATGCGCAGAGCAAAGTGCTCACTCTCCCTGTCATCATGGGTGCCTTCAAACGGCTGTGCTCATTTGCACCTCTCTGTGGCGTGAATCTCCAAAGGGTGAAGTGTGACAGCAGCAGGGCACAAACAACTGCCCAGCAATGCCTGACTGGCACTGCTAGCTGCAGAGTCACCTTGACTCTCCCCTGGGCCGTTAAGGAGCACCTCCCACACTGGGGTATGGGGGAGAAATGGACACTGAGATAGGTGGCTGGGTCCCATTCCACCGGCGAGGCTCAGTGCTTGAGGCCCTGCTTAAAGACCACTGGAGGTTTGTTATGCCCTCATGAGGCTGGCAACCGCTGCTGAAAATGAAGCCTGACAGCGTGGATTCCAGACGCGCGCTCTGATCTTCCTCTGGAAAGCCCCTGGAACCCCACCGGCGCAGGCTGCCATTATCAGACCCCACCAGGTCAGTCTGCTTGTAGATGCTTCCCCTTATGCTAAAGCGGAAGTCACAGGACCATTACTGTGAGCCTGCAGCTGCTTTCGCAACTGGGCTTTTAGACACACGTGCAGGTTCAGCAGCTCTCAAGCAGGATCGGTGCCAAGGAACACCAACGCCCCTGGCTGGCCATTAAGTGGGGGTATCTGGGGCTAATTTCATCAGCTCGGGGGGGGGGGCACCTTAAATGCTTTGTTGTAAGTCAGGCTGCCTCTCAGATCACGCCGCACCATAAAACCCAAAGCTCATCTGGCGAGCAGGACATCAAAGAGGTTTGGCCAGAGTGGAGACGAGCCCCTGCGGTGGCGGAACGCGCTCGTAAGCAACTCCTGGCAGCCCCCATGGTGCGCTACTCGTGGCATGGGCGTACAAACCACAGATACTGATCCAGTAAACTTTGGTCTGAAACTATTCTGTCATATTATTATGCTCACACATTTAAAGGGAATACATGTATGGTGGAGCAGTGGTTAGCACTGTTGCCTCACTTGTCTGGGACCATGGTTTGAGCCTCAGCCTTGGTTCTGCGTGTTTGGAGTTTGCATGTTCTCCCCATGTTGTCATCGTGGGGTTTTCTCTGGGTACTCCGGTTCCCCGCACAGTGCAAGAACATGCTGAGGTTAACTGGAGTCACTAAATTGCCAACGTGTGTGTATGTGTTTGTGGCCTGTGATGGGTTGATGCCCCATCCTGGGATGTTCCCTGCTTTACATCCATAGACTCTGGACCTGTGAAGCTGAATAAGACAAGTGGTTACAAAAAATGGATGGAGGTGCAGAATCTATGGAAAGAATAAGTCTCCTTGGGATGGTCACTATAGCACGTTATTGTGAAGCTGCTTTAGTCAAAGTAAAGAGGGCAAAAATGTGATTTAAATATTTACTAATAATACCTATAGCGTAAAAAAGTGGAATGTATTTAATAATTAAATATAAACACAAGATTTCATTTTATTCTACGAGCCTGTTACATTATTTTGTGATTTGCTAAATAGGTGGTGTGAAAATCCACGAGGTTTTTCAGTAATGTAGGTAAATCTTGTTAGTCTGGTAAAATGTCATGGGTGACCCATGCTAACATCCATACGCCTCTTATATGAATATTTTCACATATGAAAATTCTTTCCAGAAAGAAAATCAAAAAAGTAACTTTTAATGACAACATTTCCAAAGAGTGACCATCCTCCGGAAGGGGGAGTGAAGCACAGGGATTGACTTTATTACAGCACAGGACCGCAAAAAGAAGATCCCAGGTATCAGCATCTGTCAGTCTCCACCATCTGAACAAACTCCCCGGCAAGGTCAGCAAATACTCAGCAACATAGCATGTCAGACATTCAGTCGTTAATTACTGATCACAGAAACAGAAGCGTCCAGACGATGTGCCCTTCACGTGTTTGAGAGTAGTAGGTGAGTGGAGGTTTTTTTTATGACAACAGGTGAGGCAGTACTTCAGCAAGAAAAAAGAAAGCATTGAGATCACACAGAATAGTGTACAGCAGCGTTTCCTAACCCCTAGTGGGCTGTTAGGGTATTGAAAGAGGGCCCACCAAATGATGCCACACATGGTTTGTAGGTGAACTAATGAGGCTTGACAGCAAGATAAAACCACCAGAGTGGACCACTGGCTTTCAGCAGGATCTCTTAGAACAAAAGGAAAAAAAAAAACAGATGAAACCAATAAAGTGCAATTACAGACATTAAAATTGAAGGTTAGGAGAAAATGCAAATTAAAAAAACAGTTTTTTGACTACAGCATTGCAAGTATGCAAAGAAAGTTGATATTTGGTATTCAGATTTGACGTGTTCTCTTATTGGAATTTGTGTATATGTTAGAACTTAAGTGTTTGTGTGGTTACATTTATTGTGGGCCACAACTCATTTTTGAATTATAAAAGTGAGACATCATTTGATTTTTTTAAAATTTATTTTTATCACATTTGAAAATGGCTGGGAGGTCCTGATCTAGAGTTTGCTTCACTAAAAATTCTGGTCAGCAGCCGCCACTGCAGGTTTACACTGCATTTACTGTATTCTTTATTTTTGGTATATTAATTAAGCACTGGGAGAGTTACGCCTTGGCATGAGAGGTTCCCTTAGAATAAATTAAATGTTATCTTATCTTGCCTGGTTTGCTTTCTGTACTTGCAATAACTGTTCATCTATAATTTAAACCACGGTGTGTTATTTATCCTAAAGGTTAAATCCTGACAAGGTACAAGTGTTTAGGATTTAGGGGTAAAAGATCAGCTCTGTTCGCAAAGCCATTTTGGAAATATATCCTCCGTAAATTTTTACTGTTTCTCATGTTTTACCTAGAGCAATAAGTTTGAAAATGTTGCAATTTTGCTGAGATTGCTTTAAGAAAGAAGCATTTCTTTAGGAAATCAATGTCTACATGCATGCATATGTGCTGCGGTAAATTATAATACATAGTGGATAAACCGATTATGGTGTCAGTGAAATGAGTAAAACTTGTGAAGCATTGCATCTTCACTTTGCTGCAGTGACAGACAGCGGTCGTAACTGAAACCCTAAACTGGTGGCAGGTCACAGTCCTCCTGGTCGGTGGGGTCCATCCTCTCGATGCCAATGTGGCTCCTGGTGAAGATGTCCCTCACAGCGGTGATGGTCTTTTCCGGCAGAGAGCGGGTCCGGCCCAGGATCCAGGCATATTCCACGTGGAAGATCCGCAGCACGTCGAAGCAGGAGTACACAGCTGCTGAGGTCTCATAGTCAGTGGACAGGATCCAGTATGCAGTGTAAGGTGTGACTGGGGGTCAGGGGGAATTCAGATGAGCATTCATGTTGTTACATTCTCAGCTGACACATAGTAACTGTACACTGTTTATGGTCCAGATTATGAATTAGCTCTCAGAGTAGCCTACTGAATGCTTGGAATTCAATCTGCTACCGGTTCAGGTTGCAGGAGATACCCGATATATTTGTCCATGAATTCTGTACTTAAGAACTGAGTACTCTACTTAAAAAAATGAGTACTGTACTTAAGAAATGAGTTATGTACTTTGTACCTCTCAAGTAAAATGTGCAGTAGGGATGGATTAACTTATCTGGGGCCTGAGGCTGGCATCAACATGGACATTCAGCATGGACACTCAGTTGTTGCCAAATTAATTAACCATACTGTTTTTCCCGAGGTGGGTGAGGCCCTGATTGCCTAAAGTAGCCTATGTATTGATCCACCCTTGACTCTATGAGCTGGGTAAAAAATGTAAGGCTTGGTATAACCTTTAAAAAAAAATTAAATCCAAGCTCCGAAAGCAAAAACAACAATAAGCATCTCCGACACACACTGGAAGGAAGCACAATGGTGAAAGAGCATCTTATGGGCAGAGCAGTAAATCACTGTGGTAACATGGCGGCCTAGCACTCACAGAAAGAAAAGCTCACTCCCAGCTTGGCAGGCTGGTTCACGTCCTGGACCACAGCTGTGCCTTCAACGGACTTCAGTTTTCCTTTCCTGGGGGGGTCAGAGAAAATTAGAGGAATGACAGCACGCCTCAACTGATACAAATAGCGCCTGTTGTTCTCTGTGCGCCGGTTACTGCCTTGTCTTTGTTGCTCGGCTGCAGCCCTCTGGACTCTTTGTTCCGGAAACAGTGCCGAATGTCTGAACGTAAACAATGGAGGCAGTTTCTGAGGTGTGACTCCTCCCCCGGTGACCCGCCCGACACTCACAACTGTTCTGTGTTGACCACCTTGATGGTGCCGTCCTCCCGCATAGAGTAGTTGGTCTCCATGCACTTGCCTCTTTCGAAGGAGGCGGGCAGCTTCTCAATCTCATACCATCTTCCCAGGTACTGCCATGGCCATTAGAAGATAGAAAACACACAATTAAGAGCAATGACATGCTGTTGTAGCAGTGCGCGGTTCACCTGGTGTAGAACTCTAGTGACCTCTACAGGCTGTTTATGGTTTCATTTAACATACTGTCTCGTCTTGGCACCACACTGTCCATCTTTGACAGGTGTTCATAGTCCTCAGGGGCAGATTAACCTATCTAAGGGCTCTAGGATGACTTCAGCATGGACACTTAGGTGTTGCCGATTTAACTAACCGTTTCATATATCCCGAGGTGGGGTGTGGCCCTGATGATTGCTGAGGCCCTAGTCCACCCAATTAGAAAATAATAATAATTTATATAATATGAAGAATAATTTACATGACTGTATTGCATGGTTTGAATATCTGCCCTATCGTCTCATACAATTACAGATTCAGCAGCAGGTGCTGAGCACTTTCTTCTGGTATCTTTACACAAAAGCTTTATGCCTTTTTTTGCTTTATTGAATTGATTTGGAGGGTTTTTTATCCTTCAGGTCAAGGCCTATGACCACACCGCATGCTTGGGTGCAAGTAGTGAAATATCTTTTTGGCCTTTTAGATTGGCTGGTAAACTGCCCTGTGAAGTAGTTAATACTGGGAGGATTGTGGCTGGCTGGCAGTGAGGTACCGGGTAATGTGTAAACTCTACCGTGTGTCCCAGCTGATCGGTCACAGTTAGTGGATGCTACCTTTTGGAGTTCGAAGTTTGGCTGGACCTCTGGCTGTGGGCAAGGGCCCCAGTGGTAGACCTGCCCCCCTGCCAGGGGGAGGAGCAGGGGCAGCAGGATGATAAAGCAGGCCTTCATTCTCACTGAGGGGCTGTGGCGGTGCTGGGGAAATGATCAGCATGGTTTACAATAGGGGACAAGTTGGCAAAAGCTAAATAAAAGCAGGACTGACACTGCATGTCTTTCCACATCCACATGCAGAGAGACTAATTTTGGATTATAAAAAAATGCAGTGAATGTGTAATGTATTTAAAAACTATCTTAGGGTCAACAGACACATGATCTTTGTCCCTATTATGTTTGCTGTAGTCTCTATTAGTGTTTGCACCATATTTTACATCAGTTGACCATTCTTTGTTTTTGAACTATTGGTCTGTTTATTCATAAACTCTTAACTAGGCTTCAACCCCAGCCTTCAGGTTGATAAGTTTGATAACTTGATAAGTTGTCTTGTCTACTTGTTTAGTAGAAAATTTAAATGTAAGGCTCAACTCGAATCTGCCATCTGCACCTCACCCTCGCTCCCTTGGTTGGTCTTACTCCCAGGGGCACTGCCATCTGCACCTCATTCCAGTGATTACCTAATGTCATATAACCGCTCTATGCAGTCCGCTCAGTGCGAGGAATTGACTCATGCGTCATTACCAAGGGTCTACTATCTCCCCGGGTTTCTGCAGAGTCCCGTGTGTTGGCTTTTCCCGCCCCCTGCCCGGTGAGCATGTTTCCTAACCCTGCTGCCAGTACATATGTGTTTCTCTGCTTTCCCATGTTGGCCTGAGTGCCTGCCTTTCCTGGCATCCCAAAGACAGACCTTTTAGCTTACTGATCCTGGACCGTACCTACAACTTCGACTCCTGTCTCTCATTTTCGACTTTTTTTTTGCTGTGCATCTGGATATATGATCCCAGGGGTTTTCGGAACTGAACAAATCCTGGTTCTCATTAGCATTAAGTCACACAAGCATCTACAACTAAAGTTTTACAGTAATAATCTTCAAACACATTCCTAATATATTTTCTTATAAACAGGAGAAACATTAAGGTGTGTGTATATGTATTCATACACACACACAGACCTGTACTGACATCTTTGTGGGGACCGTGAATTCATTTCTATGGGCAAAACCCTAATCCCAACAATGACAAACATAACCAAACAAAATATATCTCTTTTGCCATTTTTAGTTTTTTATTGCAGTCATTGATTTTTATAAAATAGAATTTTCCCTTGTGAGGACAGAAAAAATGGTCAGCACAACGTCAGAATAACACTTTTTTTAATTATTACATTTGATCCCTACAATGTAATATATATTTGTCCCCCACACACGTTCTTAGGTCTGTGTACATTGACTCAAGTAACTGTTTTTCTGCCTGCGTTGCTGAGTTGTTAAGCATTACATATATAACTAATTCGCCTACCAAATGACAATCAGAAACCCAAAAAACGTTTTTCAGATATGATGCGACCTGCTACACCATTGACGATGTGCTGCAGTGCGTGGATGATACTCTTACCTCAGTGCAGCTTGGATCCCGACTGATGCTTACAGCTTCGTTTGGGCCACCGGATGCTTCAATCTTGTCGGAAGCCTGTGCAGACTGACTAGGCGCTGGGTCGTACCTCCTCCTGAGCTGATGCGACTTATTAGTCTAATTGAAATCATGAGACATTCCGCCGTCAACCATACAAACAGCATTTCCCTTTGTATATCTGCATGAATGCTGCATTGTTTCTGCGCCTTGCTCACTTTTTCCTTTTTTAAAAGGTCGTTTTTTACACAGTACAAATAAACAATTATACGAGCGTAGCCTCGTATGCGATCCGCTCTAAATAATAGAGCAGGTTAAACCCCAAAAATAAGCCTTTATTAACCGCTCCAACTTTACAATTGCGTTTAGGTTTAACACGCATGTTGAATGTACGCGACAATATCATCTTCGATGTATAAATCACCATTTAGACTTGTGACCTATTAAGTCACTAGTTCCCTTCCTGTTCATGAATAATTTGTCATTTTTCCAATAAATGTGACCACCTTTGTCATTATGTTATTATATTTATACGTCCAGAGACGATCCTAGGGTCTGTTGGTGCCCCAAGCAAAAATTCACTGCCCCCCCCTAACCAGTTTTTGTCATCGTATCACCGTAGTTTAAAGTGTCAGCTCTCGTTCGCCATCTAGTGGCTCGAGGGCCCCAAGCAGCTGCCTGCCCTGCCTGCTGACAAGATGCGCCTCTGTATACGTTTCAAGACGATCTTTGGTAGCTTAAATGGAAACGAAGCAAGGCCGGGGGGTTGAATCCTGCCCATGTGTGTATATGGAGGGGTATGTCTGTATTCTGCCCCAGCGCAGCACACGTTTCCTCCTACACGCCAAAGACATGCAGCTGTCCAACCTGGACGTGCCCTGCGACTGACAGCTATGCAATCACGTGCCCTGCGACTGACAGGACCACCGCCTCGTGGCGCGGCGCTGCCTGGGGTATGCTGGGTAAGTTGCTGCAGGATGGACAGTCGTCTGTTTTTCGGTGATGGATCGAAAATTTAACACACATCTTACATTGTACTAACTGAAAGACTGCTGTAAACTTCATATCCATCTTTATGGCAAAAAATCCACTAAGAATGGAAAAAATATTAAGAATTGCTATGTGAGAAGAGAGTGAACATCGCGCAATAGACGAAGAACATGAGTTATGAACCATTTAAATTTTCAGTGTAAATGTCTGACGAAATTTTATATATAAAGGTCGATAATAACATCTGTTTTACGTTTGGGTGTTAAATACAAAGCGAGGGTGCGAAAGGGAGCAACTTTCTGAGGTAAATCACAATTTTCTTCGCTAATACAGACGCTAGCTCAGGGATAATCGGGGTGGGGGGCGTTTAACGTAAATAAGTACGGCACTGGATTCAAAATCCATGCTACAGAAAAGCTTCGCTTTCCCCGTAAATTCGCGCCGACTGTACCTGCCCAGACCGAGCGCGGGCAGCAATACAACTGTCCACCGATACCCCGGAGTGCTGCCAAAATCTTGTGTGCATGCGCTGACATCTATTATGTCGTAATAAATGAAACCGGTACTTCTGCCAGAACATGCACTGTATTTGTATGTAAGTATATTGTGAGAAAAACTGTGTTGTTTTTAATTGCAATATAAAATTAAAAACCAGAGGATAATATTAAATAAATACAAATCATATATACATAATTTGTGAAGTTCAATTTACTACATATGCAAATACTAGCTACATTTTTACTTATATTTGCAGTAATATGTATTCTGCTTGTACCGGTTGCTTCTTGTGATTAGTTTCTCATTTTCTTTCTCCCATGAAGCATGGAGAAGGACGTTGTGATTGAGGAGCTGGTTCACTCCAGGTCCTGGCTGAATGAGGTGAACGCGGAGCTGCAGAAGTCTGTGGACCTCGCTGAGGTCAACATCACAACTTTGCGCTCAGAGATGGGCTTCCTGCGTAGTCAAGTAAAGAGGTGGGGCTTATTCTGGTGCAGTGACTGGGGGAGCTGCCCTATTAGGTCATGTGACAGATGATTTCTATCACTCAGCATGGAGTGGTCTGTCGCAGAGGCAGAGGAGCTGACAGAGGAGCTGGAGGAGGCGCGGGCCCACCTGGCTGAGCAAGGAGTAGCTAACTCCGCCCTGCAGATGACTATCAGACGGCTGGTGGGTGGTGGGAAGCTCCTGGCGCAACCATAGGGGGCTTGGTCCTGAATGCAGATCTCCTGAACTGTGGGGCAACTCTTCTGTGGCAGTCCTCATACCTCCATCATTCACTGTTTCTGTCACTTCATGGCAGGAGAAGGAAAACGTATCTCTGAAACAGCACATTGAATCCGTCACTGCCAAGGTATGGACGTCTGCTTTGAAATGGCACCCTCCTGTCGTGACTTATTCTAACCTCGACTAAACCGGAGTGACGTGACGTTACACGCTGCAGATGGCCTGCATGCTTCCGCAGACAGAGATGGACAAGGAGCGAATCGTCAGTCTCCGAGGTGACCTGCAATTGCTGCAGGTAGACAGCTTGGCTTTGGGACATCTGGACGGCGTGATTTGGAGTCCTTTTTCCCAGCTGATGCCTCTAATGCCACGTTGCTTTTCCAGGACCAGATGGACGAGATGAGACTGGCTCTTCTCGTCAAAGAGGAGCTCATTCAGAAGGTTTGTTTATGAATCATGTGCAGATCACTTATGCTTTTAAACTGCAGTGCTAGCAGTGTACCTGACCTTCATACGCATATAAATGATGAGCATTTTTATTATAGGAAGCGTGCAGTAACACTGTTTCTGGTGTGTTTTATCCAGAAAGATTTTATGATTGAGGAGCTGGAGAGTTCGCTGGATGAATACTCCATAATAGCACAGGTACTGAGCACGGCACTCATACTCCAGCTGGCAGAAGATGAAAGCTGTCTCGAGGTGGGTCGTGATCTCTGTTTGCTTCATTTTTTCTGGAGGATCTCAAAGAGAAGATCAGGGAGCTTGAGCAGCATCAGGAGGAGGCTGTGATGTACAAGATGCCGGTGGATCCTACGTTGTATTTTTAACCAGAATCATTAGTGCACATGCAGGCCGGACATTAGTTCAGATGCGGAAGTTAAGATCATGGTCACATATGTAAGGCTTACAGACGAGAGGCACTTTGCAAAGTGCAGTACAGACACAGCAGGTCAATGGATTCACACTTTCGGAATGCTGGGAAACACTAATGGACATCCCCATGGTTTGTCTGACAGCAACTCTAGCAGTGGTGCCTTTCAGCCCTTCGATGGCACATTCTCTCCTCCCATCGCATCCTGCGTCTGCCTGAGCCATGAGCTGAGGCTGCAGTTGCCCCATAGCACTCAGGTGTGTCCTGGCAGGTGTGTGTTTGTGCGTGTGTCTGTGCATGTGAGCGCCCCCTGTCTGTGGTGCAGGAAGGACACCCGGGTATCTCCCCATAGGACACAGCTTGTCCAATCCAAAAGCCACCTTGCACAAGTCATTTAGGGAATATTTTGGTTTGTATTCTTGACAGACACCTTTACCTGAAGTGTTTCATGAAATGTCATCTGGTCCCCAGGAAGAGACTGACTCCAAGGAGGAGGAGGCTATGGATGAGCGGGAGAGGGAGACCCCAGAGAAAACTGCTCCCCCTGAGCCCCTTTTGAAGAGGTAAGCTAATTTTTTCTGGGGGGGGGCACACGTGTGGCGTGAATATTGTTTTTCAGGCTTGTACCAGCCCCTCCCTCCCCTCCGCCCTGTATCAGGCAGGAGATGCCCTGCTGGAGGTGGCCATTGCAAGCAGTGGCTGCTGTGGCCCTGGGCTTTATCTCTCTGGGGATGATCACCATCACAATGCCTGGCTGTCTGGACTCCCTGGTGACAAGCTGCTCCAATGGCCTGCGAGCCATGGGCCAATTCATCCTCCAGCCTCACTGCTCCCTCCACCACACAGACCTTCCCCCCATCTAGAGAGCTTTCCTCACCTCAAACATCATGCATTAATAAAAGCAAAGGTGCCCTAGCTTCTGCCTGCTTTGTCTCTTTACAGTTTTAGAATAGAATATATTTATTGTCATTTTACATATTCGAAAAAACAGTTTGCTTCTCACAAACAGTGAGAATGGTGATTATTGCTCCTGGTGGAGAAATTGTGCAAAATAGAGAGGGGCTTCCTGCATAGTAATTATAAATAAGATAAAAATCAGGGGGAAAAAATGGAGAAATATATAAACATAATATATAAATAGGTCAGGTGAGGTTAGGGTGAGTGCAGTGGTACAGCATGTTGCACACACCCACCTGGCCAACACAAGGTCCAGTCCCTCCCTCCGCAAATGGGGGGGGGGGGTTGCGCATGTTCAGGGTGCTTCAGACTCATAATTTTACCGGCTAGCGACGTGCCACCGGTGTCAGTACGGGGGGGAGCAGATCGCATCGAGTGACACTGGGGGGGTTACACGTGCTATTGGTTGCTGCAGGCGTTTCGCAGTTTTGTCAAAATGTCTGGTGTTTTTTTAGATACAAAATTACGGTAATTAGTATTCTTGTACCTATATCAGTATTTGACAATATTTGACAGTATTTGAGAATTAAGTTGTAAATAAAGGAAAAGACAAAAAATAATTAAAAAGAGACTGCGGTGTTAGCCTATCAATTGAAGGTTAGTTGGCACAAGGCATTGATTTTAATGAAGTGATTCGCAAGTTTGAAGGCTAGGAGAGGAAACTGCATGGTTTTAGTCCAGCTAAGTGTTGAAATGTTTATGTATTTGTTCCTGTTTATTTTTTCGCTGTATTATTTCATTTATGAATAAATTTCCACATGCTTTTGTTTATAATTTCTGCATTATTTGGGTCGCTATAAATTATGCAAATCTGTTTTGTTACATAATTTTTAACCATAACCACATGAAATTATGAATGTATATACATAGGTGAGCAGCAGTTATTGAACGAGAAGTGCACAAACTGAAACATTTGCCCGTAAAGTAATGTGGAAAATCACAGGGTGTGCAGACAGCTGCGTAGCGTGAAGCCTCGCAGTTGGAATAGTTCATTTTATCGAACATGTTAGTGTGCCCACCAGTGCACTAATGTCGACGCTACAGCTCGATTATCATTGCACTACGACGCTGAAGTTGGCTCCTTATTCGCAGCTCCTTATTCGGATTTTCCGGTCCACCTTAAATGCTTCGCAGCACAATGCAATGACGCTATTGCGCCTGTAGGGGGGCAATTTTAATGCCTTAAACCTCTCTGGGCCAGGCAAATATCAACTTCTCAGTACACATCAGGTATCCTACTATACAGAAAAAGTCACATTGTCCTTCGAAATTTTAAAGAACTTTCCCATGCCAGATGCGTAAAAGTACACACGTTTAGTTTTTGTTATAATAATTGTAGATTAAATACAATACAAAACAGAATTTTATGGTGACAAAATTATTTAAACCTTTAGCAGTATAGAGGTAATAAAAACAGAGAAATTAAACTGACGTTTATATGCATGTCCAGTTTTTAATTTAATTTAAAAACGATTTTCGATCCATTTTTTTGTTCAAATAAAAACTTTTACGTAACGAAATATTTTAGTCCCAAGATGGCGCTAAATCGCCACGCTTCAGAAAACTTATTAGAGGTGAAGGACTTTTATGCTAGTCAATTAATTTTGTATTTTGATTTAAATTTTGCATATTCCTTTCCAATTATAAACATTTTTCTTTTCATAAACTGCTTCTGACCTCCAAGGTCACAAAACTAAATCTCACATCAGCTCCAGGCAACAGCTGCAGCCTCACAAAGCATTTACAAAGGACACAGGTTACATTTGAAAGGCAACAACAAATAAAAAGTATGTTTACAAGCCAAGTCATTGGGGAGCCAGTTTTGTATGGTTATTGCCGACATTGTTGTCAGGGTGCAGAATAAACAGACGAAATCCCTCAGAGCAAAGCAGACAGGCGTTGCCGACAAATACTGACAAGCGAAAAACATAGCAAGGCTGCATGAGGCGAGTTTCACAGCTGTCTGCCATAGCGACATGGGGGAGACTCACATCTCTGCCGCAGGTGTACAGATCTTAAGTTTTTTTATGTGTATCTATACACATACACTTTAAATAAAGATGAAAAGCCCTATTAAGACTCCTGATACCTGATGCGATAAACTAGCATAGCTCCTGCAAAATATATTTAAGTAACATAAGATTAAATTTTTACATTGTCAGATATCCCCTATATCTGTCAGAAAAAAATACCAGTTTGTACCTTTGAGGGTATAATTACTTGTCACTGGGGCTGCACCCTCAAGGGTCTCCCAGCTGTACCTTATCTAGGGTTTGCCAGCTCCATAAAATCCTGGACACCCAGTCACTGATCAAAATATCTGTACAAAGTGACACCATTGCAAAGGTTTGCTTAGGTCTGTTTGATTGGGAAACTGATTGGCACATTCCGTGTCCCGGAACAAAGGTGTTTTTTCCAGGACAGGCGACCAAAATCCAGCATGGAAAAGCCTGGGTGGGTGGCAACAGACGAGCTGTAGGTAAATACACACATGCAGAAGGCAGAGGCAGTGGCTTCCTGTAATTCATTCTTAGCTCCCTTTAATATCTATTTGTCTGTAACCATAAGTGATGTTTTTTTGTGAATCATGTGATCCCTTAGTCCTCGCCTATATGTTTACGTCACTTTGTTAAAAAACACACATGTTTGAAGCAGTTTGAAAGTTTATTTTTAATTAACTGCTGTGGACGAAGGAGGTGAAAAGTATGTTTGCTGCATTCACCATACTGACAGTGCAAGGGGCATTTTTATTAGTTGCTTAATATGGTTTGTATTGTGCTGATAAGTTCAAATTATGTCAATACGGATCTGTAAGCAGGGTTGTCATCGCTTGTCAACTGGCTGGCGTGAGATTTTCAATCTGCGCACACATTTGCATGTGTGTAATAGTTCTATTGTCTTGTAAATAGTGTCTAGGGTTTGCAAACTACTCAAACACTTTCGATGTAGATAAAATTAGGTTTATAATGGAATAATATAGATTTCTTGTGTGGGCGTGATAATCTGAAAGCATGACTGTCACGCCAGATACGCAAGAGTTGGCAACCCAGCTCTAAGTTGAGTAGAATCTAATTAAACAAATGCAAGCTGTCTATAAGATACTAAGCTTCTGGATAAGTAAGCTGATGATTATGGTTTCAGTAGATAATGCAGGCAGATATTAATACTCATGTCACGCGTATAAAATCCACAACAGAGAATCAGCTGAGTTGTACAAGGTTACTGTGAATCAAATGAAAAGGTTTTCTAAAACATTCCTTCTACAATTTCAACAAAACAGCCACTTTTATGGGTCATTTTCCATGAGTTCATTCGATTGTTTGGGCCCTTGCTCAACCGGTAACCCTTAGAAATCTGAAAAAGGAGACAAAATGACACCATCATCACATATTATATTGAAGTTTATTTCATTTCTATCTCAAAATCACATGGCTGGATGGATGTAGAAAAACATGCAAACATCCTTTAATAATACAGTGGTACCTCAGTTCTCGAACTCATTATGACTCGAATTTCTTAAAAGTCGAACCAACCAGTTCGAAAAAAAATTCAGAAGTCAAACTGTGAACGCCGACCTAAGATAACTTGCACCCGCGGGGAAATGAGTCACGCGGCACGGCTCTCAGCGGAAACAAAGGGTAAAGCTTCAGTCTCAGCCTCGCATTAGCTGTGATAGCACTGTGCATGTTTACACTAACTGAATACATATATTTAGACAGTAAAAATACATTTAGATAATGATAGACAGTAACAGTAATTATTATTATATAATAAAATACATTTTAAAAATAAAGATTTCTTATTAATTATTTTAATATTAATAATAAACCATTAATACGTTTCATTATAATAATATTGTTGTGCTGAGCAGGCATGGAATGGAGACAAAGACGCAAACGTCAGGGTATCAGGGAATACGAGGTTTAATTACAGGTAAGGCAGGCAAAACGCAGACGGACAAAACAATGACCGGACTGGGGAAACAAACTGAAATGTGGACGAAATACAGAGGACTAATGACAACAACCAGAAACAGCGGATCACACAGGGATTCCACATGGAGTTAATGAGGGGGCGTGGCACACGGAAGGAGAGGACGATTGGGGCAGGACACATTGTTTGGATACATTTATTTTCTTACTTTACAAATTACTGTTTTGATAAACGTGCTTAGATGTGTTTAGTAC
>JAOYFF010000081.1:24917836-24940553 GCA_025773925.1 Cryptomyrus ogoouensis
TTACTGGTATGAATTCTGCATGTAACTCAAATTATGTCTAATGGCATATGTAAAATTAAAAGCAAATTTCACCACATTCCAAATAAACACACTGTCCAGTTTTAAATCAAAAATAGGTTGAGAAGCTGTAAAATGATAGCTGTGGTGCCCTGTGCCATTGACTAGTACAGCTGGATCGACTGGGGGACGTTACCTTTGATTTTCTTGGCAACCCAGAGAGCTTTTGGGTTGGAGCAAAATCTTCCCTTATTTGTCTGAAACCTAAAGCAGAAGATCAGAGGAAGTTAGGAAAGCCTGTGCACTCTGTTTTGGAGGAAGCAGTGCTGTAACCTATAAGGGACAGACAGTGTATGGCTCCATTGTACCACTGGACCATGTCACCATTGACCCCCTGGGCAGAGACATTCATTTTATGGAAGATACATATATAAATATATGTAAAAATTGCATTGTTAATTTACTATTGCACTTAATATGGCAAAAGTGTTTGACTGAAGGAATCTGTCATCAGATCAACTCTTATCAATGTGGCACCTCCTATTAAAATGTAGTGGCAGGGGCGCCGTAAAGGGGGGAAAAGTTAGGACGATTCCAAGGGCCCTGGAGTGACGGGGGCCTTAAATAATTTGGTAAATAACTGAATTGCTCTGGATTGGGGGCCCCAGTATGATATGTTTCTTGGGGCACAAAATTTTTAGCAGCGCCCCTGTGTAGTGGTAAACATAAAAATCTTTATTTGCCACATGCACAAGTATGAGTAACTTGGAATACTTCTCTTAGCCTACCCCAGCTTGCTCTCCATGGCTTGGGGGGGGGGGATCACAGCACAGGGTCAGCCAACATGCTGCACCCCTGGAGCTGGGGTTACAGGCTCACAGACATGTGACTGTTATGCTGAGGCTGGGGCTTGAACCAGCAACTTTCTTATCACAGGCACAGAGACTTAGCCTGCTGAGTCACTCACCACCCTCTCAAAGGGGGAGAAGACAGGAATACAATGCAGCAAGTAGGGAACCTTCACTGGATGCTCAACACCAAAACATAAGACCCCCAATTAATTTTCAATGTTTTTCCAATTATAGTCAAAACAATCTATGCTGAACTGACATTTGAAGACAGTCAGCAGGGAGTTCTCAACCTTTTCATATCCAAGGACCCTCATGTCCGAAAACATGTTTGGGCCCCCCTACACAGGTTAAGATATTGTTTCTCTTGTATGCGTTTTGCAGTGATAACAACAATTGCTAATGTTTATTAATACAAATATATTATCCAACGCTATTTTTTCCTCAGTGTAATGACCTGCACGTCCAGTCCTCGTGTGTGCCACGCCCTCCTCGTTAACCCCGTGTCAATTCCCATCGTATCAGCTGTCTTGCATTTATTCTGAGGTCACGTCCTGTATTTAGTTGAAGTCTGTTTCCCCAGGTCTATCATTGACGTTTGTACAATGTGGTCTGTGTATTTCGTGCTTTTCCTATTAAAAACCCCGTATTCTGGATCTTAGTCGGCTCGATTCCTAATTCCACGCTTCCTGCTTGCTCGCCCGACACGGATCCTAACACTCAGGTAATGACACTGCTCTGAATGTTTATGAACAAAAAGAATTAAATCAAAGACCTATTTGTAAAATCAGAAAACTGATAACCATTAAACGTGCGCTTAATAACTGAACAGACCCTCACTTTAAGGTATTAGCCTTCAACAAAATTAAACATATACTATAAATTACAATATTTTAAATTAAAATGAAATGAACCATGTAACAATGATCACTTTCCCCTCCACCAGCTTCCCTGTGAGACACCACTACCTGAATGGTGTGATACTAGCTGTGAATTTTGGGATTCTGTGCAATTTCACGCAACACGTGTAAAGAACAAAGAAATATGTACTTTGTTGGTTTCACCAATTTTCTAAGTGTAGTTTATGTGTTTAACACAGTGGTGTCCTTAGGCCCCCATAAATGTGTATTTATTCCCTCAAATCATTAATAATTTACCATCACCCCCCCTCCCCCCAGTCAAGACTCAGCCCCCCTATCCATTCATGTTTAACTACGCCCCTGATTTAACACATGTTTCATAATTGTCAATCTATTCTAAACTAAACGTGTAATACCTCAAGTTTTTTTTCTGTTTAAACGTTTGCTGTTTTGGTATAAAAATTCACACAACAAAAACGCAAACTGCATACTTATTGATATCAGCAGTTATGTACAATTACTTGTCAAAGTCCTGCCTAGATATTTATAGATCACTATAAATACAAAACACAAAGTGTAACACTACAAAACATCATTCATTCTGGATACATGAAATACATTTACATCAGTACTGAAATACTACTGAAGCAATATGGTTACGTGATCATTTTATTCTTTTATTTTATTGTCTTTTGCGCGTGCGGCATTCTAAATGTGGCAAGGCTGGAGAATGGCGAATTGTTCCACGCATGCGTGAACCTGAAGGGGCCTGAGAGCGGCGGGGCCCGAGAAGGGCGGCTGCAGCCGGACTGTACTCGAAGCTCTGTTTACAATCAGGAAGGGATACCATTAGTTTCTATTAAGAATCGTTAATGATGCCCTAATTTTAACGCATAATAAATGTAAATCGATATGAATGGTATTGTGTCGTTCCATTTCTCGTTTTGAAAATATATCAGTAGGATTGTCGTACGTTTTGTACGTCTTTCAAGTAAATTGCGCCCCCCAGTCCCCCTAATGCCCCCCCCGATTGAGAACCCCTGCTTTACCTGAAGAATTTTTAATTGTTATTCGTAAATAACAAAGAACGACAGCAGTACACAACAGAATGTGTATGAGTCCGTTGCGCTTTCCCTAATATCTACTTTTTTCATTTTACATCATCATCGGTGTTGAACTTCCAGTTTCGCTGTGCATCACTGACTAGTTTCAGTTTCCTTTTTACAGATGTTTCGCTATGACATCTGACACTGGATATGACTCCTGTTGTGATTAGTGTCGATGACTCACACGATGGCCTCCACGCAGAGACCCATGGCCTTCTGGTGCCGGTAGCCGGTGATTGTATAGGGAATGCGGCCGCTGGACACCGCTGTGCAACAGCCGGACAGACGGCGACCTGAAAACAAAATTCTTACGGCAATTCCTTTCCAGAGGAAACATTCCAGTAATATATTTGTATTCATGCCAATATTTTAAACGAGCACAGTTATTTACAAAAACAAGCAAGCATTTTTCCTTGCATTTTTCCACATGATAATGTCGTTTCCATTCTATTTACATTAACCTCCTGAGACCCCACCCATTCATTTATGTCCATTTTAGTGGACATTTTGTTTTTGCATCTTTTCACTGATGTAAGGAAACGTATTTATTCCTGTTTTACACTAAAGATGACATGCTGTGAAATTAAAAATAAAAATAAATTTGAAAAAATCTAAATTGTAAGATTTCCTCCAAAGACAAATAACCTAAAATTGAAGGACACTTTTTTCCTTGGGTCTCGGGAGGTTAAATGTATAACACATATGCGCGTACATCAAACGGAGGAAGAGCGACTTTTATTTTGATTGCAATGGTAGCGGATCATAAACTCCTCATTGACTCCAGATAGAATAATATCCATCAATGTTATTGGCATACAGGTGCAAAATAAACTGCAAAGTTAATTGAACACGTATATTCCCTCTCTTTGATGTCAATGTCCAGTGTACGTGTATCATTCCCCAGACACTTAAATGTCTCACCCCTAGAACTGTATCATATACAATCTCGATCTAATGAGTATCCGGCAAGGGCATTAATGTAATTTAATTGCAAAAAGTCCTGCACTCACTTTTCTCTCGCTGCGCAAAGCTGCAGGCAGCAAGTGCAATCAGCACCACGAAGGCAGCGTAGCGGACCATCTGGCAGCGGGTGAAGGGGCTCTAAAGGCGACGTCAGATTCTGGAAGTCAGTCTGCGAAGTCGCACTGTACCTGCAGTTGTGTCGCTTCTCTAAAAAGAAAAACAAACAGCCGTTTTAAAGCAACGGCGAGCGGCCCCATCATCGCGGAAGCTGCCCTTTACCACGCTTTCTTATTCGTCTATTTTTTGCGCACGCTTTGTCTTTTGCGCACTATTGAAAACATCACGTAGGCGTGTAAAGCGGCACACTGAAACTGAGTAGAGGTTGCATAAAAGTTACTTAAGTGCAAACCAATGCCTCCCCCAGAAAAAAAAAATATAAAACACCATCTTGTCCATGTCTTTCATCTTAACGTATTTCAAAAGCACTCGTCATATCTGAAGACGGTATCATTACCCTTAGTGGTTTTCCTTCTGCGCTGAAGCATTAAACTGTATAAGATATCCGTACACCCAACATAACGTCTCCTACACCCAAACCCGAGTGTCGGCTTTTATGAAACATAAAGGCCAAGGTGAGGCCCACACCTTTGAAAAGTCACGAAACCAGCACCATCGTGTTTCTGGGTAACGATCTTCTAAGCCAACGATTCTCAACCTGTGCGTCACGACCCAAATTTCGGTCGCAAGATGTTCTGAAAGGGTGGCGAGTTTGAAATGTAAGCATTTTAAAACGAGCAGCTACACTGATTCACAATCAGATTTCCCAGCCTAAATCCTAGAATTAACCCATATATACGGGTCTTGGGTCTGCAATTGCTTAGTGCAAAACTAATGAATACTGAACCAGTCCAAGAAGCCAAACCATAGATGCTTAATTTAAAATGCTCTGACATTCGCGATAGGCATTAATTTGTAAATTGCAGAGTGCACTGCGCCCTTGATCATAGCATTCATTTAAACCTATACTTCATATAGGGCCTCGACTGAGCTGGCATGACAAAAATTGGGTCGTGGTGCAAAAAGGTTGAGAAACACAGTTTTAAGCAATGGCCCACAGTATCTTTATCAGGAGTTTGTTGTGCCTCCAGTGCAGTGATTAAAGCAGCAGGTTTCATTTCACACTCCGGCCGGAAAAATAGCGCAGACTCCCTGCCGCGTGGTAACGGGAGGTGTGAACTCAACAAAAAAACACAGTCTGGGGGCGTTGAATTTGGCACGCAGTGTCAGCAAACTGCAGACCCAAAGCTCCTGAAGCTGTGTTTGGGGACGGAATGCAGTGTGAGGTCCTGGACACACCAGCTGCCTGGTAGCTATGGCGCTGAATTGGCTGGCTGGGATCTACACGTTTGTCCAAACAGACATGATTGAAAACATACTGCTGTTCTACAGCAGTTAAGTTAGTATCCGACACGTCATTGGGTAAAGTCTGTCAATAACTGCTGCCCTCTGGTGGTGATGCTGCTGAACACACTCCATAGCAGAGGTGGGTGAATCCCCATTGTGGTGTACATATTAACGTGCCAGTCTCTCACCTCAAATTTCTGCAGGAATCCACGAAGGTGTTGCTTTGTAAGGGGATGCTTCTGTGTGGCTTTGCATGCTATTTATGCTTAAAAAAGGTTTCCACTCAAATGCATTTAACGGTTTAAATGTAAAACTGCAAACAAGTACTATGTCTTGCCCATTTTTACAACAGGACCCCTCCTGTAGTGTTAATCCACACACTTTAGGTAACAGGAGCCCATAAATACTATTTCTCCTGCTGGTGGGCACAGGAAGTCATCTGCTGTAGGTACAGCAAAAATCCAGTTGGGTATAAGGACAAAGAGAGGATAATCATTATTATTTATTTAAAAGCAGCTTTAATTCTGTATGATGAAATCAGTAACAAGCGTAATCATTGTTATTTATTTAAAATGTAGCCTTACTTTAATAATGGTGTTATAATAATATGATTAAAAAAGCAAATGTATCCATCAAAAAATGTCTTCATATTCTGGCTGTTAGCTGAGAAGCGGCGACGCAGGGCAGCTATGGTACGTGAAAAGCGGTGGCTCTTAGCTTCCTGTCCTGGCATCTTCCGTGATCACTGGGACATCTCTGAAGATGGAAACAAATGCAGGATGTGACTTCCAACAGTATGTGGCAAATCCGGCACGTTTCAGAACCACAAGGGATCAGTGTCTGTTTAGATATTTAATAATAAATTAACCTCAATAAAAAATAATAATTTACTCGCATATTCTGAGAGGGACTGAACGCACAACCTCTTGGTGACTGACAATGATGCTATAAAATAGGGGATTCAGGATTATTTTAAGAGTCCCTGAGTGACAGGGGTCTGGGGCTGAAAATGACATGCTCTCATGGGACCCACAATCAGTAACCGAGTCTGAGGTGCCCATTAAGAGCTTATCTCCACGGCAGCAGGTGACATCGCTTTCTCCTGTTGGGCTGTATCAGTAGGACTGACTGTTGGATGAGCAGACTGATTAAATAGCCCATTGATCGATTGGTTACCTTTCATTTTCTTTATCACCCAGCGAGCTTTCGGGTTGGAACAGACCTTGCCCTTTACTGTGTCAAACCTACAAGAGAAGACAAGGATCTGTCAGATGCTCCATCTTTTTGTCTTTTCTGTAAAAATAATGGTCTTGACGGCCATCTATGGAGTCAGACACAAGCCCAGCAAAGCCTGCAGGGTGACGGGGTCATGGAATGCCGCACTCATGGCTTCTTGCTTGGCCTCATGGTTTCATTGACTCTTTACACAGGACGGTGATGCAGAAGGTGTCCCCAACACGGCGGGGGTGATGGGACACTCACACGATGGCTTCCACGCAGGGACCCAGGGCATTCTGACGCTCGTAGCCATAGATCTCGAAGAGGATTTGAGCACCGCTCACCATCTTGCAGCAGGTGGTGGACACTTTGCTTGGGCGGCGATCTGACAGAAACGGGGGTGTGAGGGATGGAGTCAGGAAGTCCATCGTGCCTCTCTGAAGGCATCTCAGCACATCTGTACCACAGGGAGGCAGCCCTGATCCTGCAGTGCCGGTATCCAGCAGGTTCTCTATCCTACCAGGACTACCTACTTCTGCTCGGTATGGATACAGATCTGGCCCCATGACACTACTATCCATTGCTCACTTTAAATAACATTATAAACAGAATTAATCAGAATAATGCACTGCCATATTTTCACATTACAGCCATTACACTTCTCACTGTCCTTTTAAATTCCAGACTAATCTGTTACCCAGGCAGCCCTGTACAGGATAAGCGATTGGACAATCCATGGAGGGACTGATCTTTCACTTGAACTAATTTTTCAAGATTGTCTCATATATTAACACATTGTAACAGCACAGGAAAGTACAGTAATAACCATCCACCCATCCACCAGCTGCATATATATGGAGTACCATAATAACTGTGTAATTCAATATTGGCATTATAATTTATATTTATAATTAAATTTATATTTACATGTATTCCTATATTTATATTTATTCCTTAAACTTTCTTTAGCTTGTATAGTCTTTACCGAGGCTTCTATAGAAGGATCCAAATGTCATCTCATTGTATTTGTACAGTGACAATAAAGATATCTCATCTCATCTCATCTCATCTCATCTCATCTTATGATGTCTTATAATTTTATGCAGAATAGTTCATACTTGTTGCTGAAGTGCATCAAGTGTGACATGAAATAATCTCAGTCACTATTGACAAATGAAATACTCCTAATTATTAAAGATCTTTAGTCTTTGATAGTAAAATATCTCTGACATGCACAGAGCCAGCCCGCAGATCCTCATGCTTATATTTCTACAAGCTGCATAAAGTCGATATCACAGTAAAATAGTGCCTCCCTAAAGATAAACTTGCCCTCATTTGACGGCCGGCTCACTCACAGTCGTCCTGCTTGGTGACACTGACAGCCACCATCAGCAGAACTGCGATCTGACACATCAGGCGAGACATCTTGGGGTTTGGGCTGCTCCGGGGCTTGTTGGTTGACCTTGGAGGGAGCCTAAGTGCACACTGCAGTGCAGCCTCAGCGCGGGGCTTTTAAATGCACTCTGTGATGCCACAGGAAATACGAGGTGTGCCCCCTACAGACAAACTAACCGCAGCCTGAGTTACAAGATGGCGTCTTTGTGATAACAGCGACTGAGCATCTCACCAGAGATATGATGCGATATATGATTCATACAGCGACTGAGCACCAGCACAGAAAACACAGGCGACATAACCCCAGCAATCTTCCATCACTGACACCCCTCAGGCCATTTATCCTCTAGATGGCGCTACAGCTATCTCCTAGCCCAAACCACGAGGCTTAGAACAGATTTTTCCCCAGAATTATCAAACAGGTGTACTCCTTGTAGCTCCCGCTATGCCTAGTAGAAACACAGGGCTCATCAAACTTGGCACCACCCTTTGGAGTTCACACAAACGTGTGTTCCATTGCATGCTTGCTTATAGAGTGATTATATAATTTCCCGCTCAGCAACAGTGACTATTTCGGCCATGTAGCACAGTGCTGAGAAGGCTGCATGTGTACACACACGCACACACACACACACACACACGCACATATGCACACACACACATGTACACACACACATACACATACGCACACACACATGCGCACACACACACATGGACACACACATACACGTGCAAACTCACGCGCACACACACATGGACACTCACACAAACATTCACGTGCACACACACATGCACAAAAACACACACACAAACATTCACGCGCACACACACACATGCACAAACATGCACACACACACATATACACAAACACATGCACACACTCACGCACAAACACACACACACACACGTTGGGTAAATATATCTTTATGGGGGCCGCTTGTTCATTTCTATAGGAAAAATGGTAGCGCTAAGTATGATAACCTTAATCCCCACCCAGTCCTAACCATAACCATAAGTCACCAAGCAAAAACAGTTTTTGCATTTTTAGTTTTTTCATTGCAGTCAGGGATTCTTATAAAATCATGACAAAATCACATTGTGCAGACATTGTGTCCCCAAAAGGTAAGGTATACCAGCTCACACACACACGAGGCAGCAGTTTCATGCGTGTGGATGTTTCTGGAGCTAAGATGTTGTTAGATTGTGGTAGAGGTTTTATGAAATCTTATGGCTGTTGCATCAGTCACTTGTCAAACAGGTGGGGGGGGGGTGCTATTTTCAGAAATATATGATTACAAAATGTTTAACTTCAGCAAGTTTATAAGTGCAGAACAACCCCCCCCCCCCCCAGCTAAACAGCAGCCAAAACAAGGTGCCCCCCTGGTCTGAGCGGTGTTAGTGAAATCACTTGGATGCATGCTGAGTGTTGACTTAAGGGGGGAGAAGCTGTATGATCTGAAACCTCTTTGGTGAGATGGGATCTGGTGAACAGCAAGAGTCCTCACAGTGTTGTGGAAAGGAGATCTGTTCACTCGCGCCCCCTGGAGTCTGACAGTAAGCTTGCTCCTGCCCCCTCTCCCGTATGCAGCATAACAGGCAGGTGATGCCCATGCAGATTGGTCTCATTATCGGCACCATTGCAGACTGTGGCTCCTGCTGCGATTTCGACGGCCCCCATCCATTCACAGCGGCAGACGCGCCTATCTGAGGATCTGCACCCTGCAGCCGGCGCGGCACGTGCAGTTACAGCGACCGTCGAGGTGCATCAAGATATGAGAGTGTTCTCTGCGGTCTGGGGGACTTCCTCTGGTTTTCGGTTTAGTGAGGCTTACTAATTTATTGTGTGCAATCGTGTCCCAAATGAAGAGGAGGATGAGGAGTGAGACTCCCAAAGAAACAGCCCCTTCCTCCCTGCCGCCTCTAGAAGGGCACAGTCCCAGTGTCTGAGAATGTGTCTTTTGAACCGTATACCGGATCCTGGGTCCTAAGCACTCACATTATTTCTGTCCAAAATTCCATAATTTATAATTTGTGTGAAATAAAATGAATTTCTCAGAAACTGCTTTACAAAATAAATGTAAAACAGCGCAATGGGACACCATTTGAACCACAAATAGAAACCGAGCTTTACACAGCTATGAGTGAACGGTTTAATGTTGAATTGGACTTACTTGGATTGTTGTCAGTGAGGCAAATATCAGTGTCATCAAGATACAAAGTAATCTGGCTTTATTTTCACAATTAATCAGCTAGCTGTCTAGCTGTCAACATTAAGATGTTAAAATTAGTGGTATAAATTAATCCATACAACCAAATAACTATCATGAATATAAATGTTAATTGGTACAAACATAAATACTAGCTCAACAGATTAATTCATAAAGCATCCTTTCATTGGTCAATTAGATGTCAAGTGGTATAAATAGACAGAGAAGAATGTGCATGCTCCATCTATGGAATAATCTATCGTCAAGAAGGTGACACGCGGTTTTCATCAGATAGTGACAATATATTAACCACACACACTGCTACTGTAGCAGTTTTTGCTGATTCATGCTGCATTTGTTATCAAAGAATGCACCTTGAACGTTCAAAATATGAGCACATTCAGTTAATTGATGCCAGAATCAGTGGCTGGTGACTTATGGCCCAAATCATGCGTGAGGCTGAGCGGTCAAGCCCCAAGGGATGCTGGGTACTTACAGCCGGTTATCACGGGTGCCGTACAGGCGACGATGACCAGGAAGGCGACAAGTGGGGGCCGCCAGGTGCATGGGGTCGGCATGGTGGTTCTGGTTCTCGGTGACCTGTGGGGGACGGTGGTCTGTCAGATCTGTAGCTGGTCGCTTGGACCGCCGTGCTCTTTAAGCCAAGGCGCTTGGGTGGGGACTGCCAGCAGCAGCTGCAGCTGTTACATCCGCTGCAGACCCTGTACCCAGTCACACGTCCCCAGCTCGCGTGACCTCAGAGCAAACTCACAGGCCGGCAGGAGGTGTGACCAAAGCAGCGCGCATCACCGGGATGTGAGTGCGAGACCAGAACCAAGATACTGATGGTATCAGCTTGGCAGCATGCAGGCGCATGCAGAAATGGGGAATAATTCGGAGTGTCATTAGTATAGTTAGTTCTGTCAGCTCTTGTGATTTTCCATTTTAGTTCTAGCTTATTACTGATTGGTTGCCGGCTCCAAAAGAAACCAAAAAGTGCCAACACAGCCCTGCCAGTGGCAAAGCCCGTGAGGTGGTGCACCCTGCACACAATTCGCGGGAGCCCTCCACTCCCTCATGAGCAGCAGATCTCCCAAAATCCTTTGCGTTGATCCCCCAGTGCGTTAGAGTCGGGGATCTGGCCCGGCTGCTTGCGGACAGCTCATCACGGAAAATGGCGCGAAGCATCTTAGAAACACTTTATTACATCAGCTAGGGGAGGTTTATGTGTGGTGGGGTGCTGGTAATCATAGAAATTTCACACATCAAGTGGATCTTTCCGCCCCAGCTGCTTGGCGGGCACAAGCGCAGTGTGCAGAATATGTCTATGTTGCACTTTTTCACTCAGCGATTAGAAGCTGCATGCATGTATCTGACAGCTATTTTTAAAAGTGTGAGAGCATTGAGGTTTGGGTGTGGGGGAGGGTATTTATTTAGATTGTTTTGCTCATTCCTATATTCAAGGAGGCAATAAAAGTTGGTCTTTACGTTTCTGGCTTTTCTGCCAGCTGTCAGGCTTGATGCCCAACTAGAGATTTTCGACCCCATGAAACAATTCATGTTGGACCCCCAAACCCAGACTAATCTAATTGTGTTGCAAATTTTTTAGGGCCCATGTCACTCAGGGCTTCTTGGAACCATCCTAACCCCTTTTAAAACACTCCAGATAATGTCTGTCCCCTCCAGTGAAGAAGTTTGCCGGCTTGATACCCAGTCCGCTCTGCACTTTGAGCACTTTCTATTAATCCTGAAGATACCCTGGTAATTTTTTTTTTGCCCAGCCCCTGCACTCATGAGCGCTGGAGCCTTTTTGTCCGGAGGACAGATGGCTGTCTCCGGTGTCACGATGATGAGAGAGATCCGTGACCCTCAGGCTGGGTGCTGCATCAGTTCATACTGATGTGAGTAAAACATGGCGGCTAGGTTGCTGACGTTCTGCATTGTTCCCGCTTTGCGTGTGTTCTCGTCAAAACAGACGTCAGCCGCGAGGTGTGAAAATGGTGGGTTGCATTCTGACGGCGGTGGGGGCTGCATCAAACTCCCCAGAAGAACCAAGATGAGCAGGCTCTTGCAGCACAGGCCCCTTCCTCCTCCCCTCTGGGACAGCTGCATAGCTGCATTCTGCATGACTGCATTTCCTGCGAGTGTATTATGCTTGTTTCATTAGCCAAAAGCGGGATGCAAAAGACAATTAATGAGAGGGGGGCATTCTGTCTGTGATGCTCAGTTAAGATCTTTACCATATTTATGAAGTATTTTTTAAATCTCGTGCACTTTCCAGTCGATGATCAGAATCTTCTCTGTTTCCTTCGGAATTCATGCTCCCAGTGAGTGACAGGGGAGGGGGCACTCTAGAAGCCAATCAGCTGGAGCCGGTGACCCTGTGTCCCCACCCCCTCGATATACCTCTTATGGACATTTTAAAAGTGCAGTCGCAGAGTTGGCTGAGATATGGCTGTTTTTGCAATGGAGTAAAGCCCCCCCACTCCCCCATGCCCTCTCACACTTCCTGTTGCACCGGTGATCAAACACATTGCCACCCCCCCCGCCACACACGTGTACATTTATCACATTTGCTAATCTGATAATAAACATGGTTCGTGACTCAAATATTCCTCTACAGACATATGGAGACCGAAAAAGAGAGAATCTCAAGCCGCCATTGAGTAATATGTTTTTATGAAAAATACAGACACATACAGTACATAAATCAATACTTAAGTCCAAAGGTACATAAATAGGTACATAGTAATAAATACATTGTGTAAAAGGCAATGATAAATAAAAAATATTAATGCATTAATGACATAATACAGCTATATTTTAGGCAATCTTGGCTGGGTCAGATATTCATGAAGAGGGTGACCACATACACACACAGCAAGGGAGTTCTGGAGCCTTTTCGAGCCATCAGCAGGGGGTATGGCTACCTCTGTCTGGCAGAGGGCAGAGTAGGGGGGTGGTTGGATGTGGCGGGGGCTGGGGAGCCCGAGGTGAGCCCCAGAGGTGTGGTAGGTGGTTGGATCTCAGGAGCCTTGGACTTTTGGAAAAGTCTGCAGGAAAAGAGACAGTGATGTGCAGGTGACACAGCTGTCCCTGCTACATGGATGGCCTGTCTGTGCTGTGTCTGTCCCACAGCAACTGGTCTGATCCTGTGTACTTACAGCTCCACAACCTTCTTTTGGACCCAAGGTTCGCTCCAGTGACTGCAGATGTGCTGTCCCTCCGTCTCAAAGCTGTGGAACAACAGAACCGGTAAGTCCCTCCATGACTCTCCTGGAGCCGCGGGGGAGGGAACGCAATCGACTACGATCACCTGGGGGGGGGGGGAGCATTTCCTAACACAGGCTTAAAAGTGGTGCTGTGGGCTTGGGCAGAGCGTTTAACATGTGTGGTTTGCAATAAGTGTGTAATAGCCAGGGTCACGTGTGCTTACATGACGGCCTTCACACAGGGCGGGTTCCATTTCTGGAGCCAGAACGCCGTGATGGGGGTCTGGATCTCCTTCCTGGACACCGCTGTGCAGCAACTGAAGATCTTCTCAGCATCTGCAGAGGGGACATCATGAAACAGGCGCTATGCCTCCCCCCTAAAATCAGAGAGCTGGTGGGTTAAAGCGGGGTCTCAGGACCTTCTCTTACCCACGACTGCCGCCAAAACCATGGCTGTGAGCATCAACGAGACGAAACATCTCCTCAGCTGCCCGTAGCTCACCATGGTGACAGAGTCCTTCACGACGGCAGAGTGATGGCAGACCCGTGCTGGTGGTGCTTTTTATGTCGTCAAAAAGCAGAAGTAGCTGGTTGCAGGGTCGCTGCTTTCTTTGTCGCTTCCTTCCTGTTTCAGTTCTATTCGTCGAGGAGGGAGCCCTCAGCTGCCACCCCAGTGTGTGGAAACCCCTAGTCTGGAAAAATTACGAAAGCAAACCACTGAATGGGGAAAGCCGGCGGGGTTAGGAAGCCATGGAGGAAATTGTGAGTCATGTGAACGCTGGACCAGAACGGAGTTCGAATGAATGAATGACGAACAGAAAGAATGAATGGAGAAACAGAAAGCGAGGTCGTGCAGTGAGGTGGAAGAGGCCGGCATCATGCCTTTAAGAGTGACCATCTTACCTTAAATCTTACCTAACTGGTGGGGGGGGGGGGGCTCTTGGTTGTGCTGAGCATGGCTGTCCCCATGGTAACATTTGCACATACCCTGACCCAGCCCTGCCTGAGAACTGTTAATGAATCTCCTTTAATAAACCCACAACTCATCCACCACTTCAATTTTGCTTTTGTAGGCTGGGTGAGGCCCAGTGCGTGTGTATGATGGGGGGGTGAGGTGCAGGCATGTGGGAATTCTGTGCGGGTTGGGGGGGGGTGGTGTTGTGACTGTTCCAGCAATCAGACAGAAGAGGAAGGAAGCGCATAAATTTAGCGGCCGGCTGCGTGGGGGAAATTTCTGTGCTGGACACATGATTAGAGAAAAAGTCACTTGGAGAGGGTCAGACTGGCGTGTGGCCACCCCCCCGACACACACACACACACCACCCTTTTACGGCTCTTCATCTCTGATGGTAAGTGCTTCAATCACTTAATTTTTTCAGTAGTGCTCCGCTCTTCCTGTCTTCCTGCTCATAGTTGCAGTATGACCTAAACCCCCCCACCCCCCAAAGTGTTATACTGCAGAAAGCAGAAACCGCAGCCTTACAGCAACACCTCCCCCCCCAAAGCTCACACCCATTGTGACATTTTGGAAAATCCTGACTATTAATATTAACTTGAGAAATGACATGATGCTTTATGTGCCATATGCACAAGTAGAATGGAATGTGCTTCTTTTGGCAAAATTGATTGCAGTCAGGGAATTTAATAAAATTTATGTCAAAACATTTGATCCCCATAATGTGATGTATGTCTGACCCACACACACACACAGTTTCACAGTGAAGTTTGGTGTCTGAGTGCAGGGTGAGGCCATTTATCTGGTGGCCCTGGTGGGGGGGGGGGGCTTTAAGCAGAAGTCGAGAGGCTACTCGCGTCACCATGGAAAACCGTTGATGGCCATGACCTTTACGCAGAAGTCGGGAGGCTACTCGCGTCACCATGGAAACCTAGCAGCTTGAGAAAGTGTTACTGAACGGGGTTTGAGTCCCAGCCCAGGGTGAGGCCTGCTCTCAGCCCGCAGGATGGTGGGAGTGAGATGGGGTTGCATTTGGGCTGTGGCGGCTCTGCTAGCAGCTCAGTGTCACACACCTATGGGGATATGGCTTTGATGCATTTGTTAGATTCATGCCCACAGTCCACATGCATTTTTTATTTAAAGTGAAGTAACCTCATAATGGAGTTTTTTAAGTTTAAGGGGCATAAGAGGGATCAAACTTCATACAGGGGCCAACCTTATCATTAGCCAATGATATGCTTTGAATCGGTGAGTGCCTGGGAAGGGGGCACTCTGGGAGCCAATCAGCTGGAGCCGGTGACCCTGTGTCCCCACCCCCTCTATACACCTCTCATGGACAGTCTTTTTAACAGTACAGTCACAGAGTAGGCTGAGATATACTGTTTTTGCACTTTTCTCTCAGTAAAGGTAAGTCACCTGCAAGACTCTGGGGCAAACCTGTCTGTAGAGATGCTTTCTGCCAAATTAAATCAATTGATCACTCGATGAAGGTGTGGCACAGGTCTGTCGTCATGGAGAAACGTGTCGCTATGCTCCCCAGCTGGAATAGACCTGGTCACTCGTTCGGTGAAGGTCTCAGCATGACTGAACTTCTTGCCTTGTAATACCACGGGGCCTGTTTATACGGATGTGGCCGGTGGGGCCACTGTAGCATACCGCTCATGATCAACAAGCGGAAATGAGACACATAAAAGAAGCAGATGGACGACACTCGCTTAGCGTGGCTCCAGAAATACCCCCAGTGCTGGTGACTGGCCTCTGGCTGATTCAGAAGGGAGGGTCACATGATCCAAGCACCCTGGACCAAAGACTTCAATCCAGTCACAGAGCAGTAAGGAGCACTGGGCTTGTATTGGTTTACTGTGCTCGTAGCTACTTACATTTAATTTATTTAGCAGACACTATTATTAAAAGTGATGTGTCAGAAGTCAGCCAGTGAGTGGCATATCACTGGAGCCAGGAGGTGCAATGGGGGAGGGGTTAAAACTGTAATCATATGATAACCTAAACCCCTCCCACCCCTCATGATAAACCCCTCCCAGTCTGCACTCTGCTCCTGGCTGCAGTGATACATACCTGCAGCCAGTCTCTGGAGTGATTAAGAATTAAGGACCCAATGGTGGGATCACAGGATTTGAACCAGTGACCTTCCAGTCACAGGCACAGCAGCCAGTGACCTTCCAGTCACAGGCACAGCATCCTAACCTGCTGGACCTCCTCTATCCCCCTTAGTTATTTTATCCTGGCCACATAACTCTGGAAAAAGGAACCCCCCCTCCCGAAAATCTAACATTCAATGAGGCCACCCCAGGCAGCACATGGCATAATGCACAGGGACACCCTGGATGGGATGACAGACCATCGCAGGGCACACACTTACACACACACATGTACACTCACACACACATGCGCACACACACATATCTATGTCGGGACCGCTCATTCATTTCTATTCGAAAAATGCTAATGCTATGATGACCTTAACTCCTACCCAGCACTAACCTTAACCATAAGCAACAAAACAAAAGTCTTTTGGCATTTCTAGCTTTTTGATTGCATTCACAGATCTTTGTGGGGGCCTGAAAAATGGTCCCCACAGCCTCAAAATAACAGGTTTTTACACACACGCACCACAGGCCTTCCCGGAAACAGCAGTCTGCTTTACTGTGTCTTTCTGAGGTGCAAGAGGAAACAGAAGCTGGGGGTCAGCTTCACACGCACAGGGAAAGACATTCAGAACCAGCGTGCCGCATTCGATATTAACGAAGAACAGCAACCACAACACGAAATTCACTTCCTTTAATTAGTTTGATACCCAAGACTGTCTAACCACAAGTAGCATAAACAAAGTTAAAAACAACATTTAATGAAAACACAAATGTCATTGTTTCAAAGGTTTCATATGGATGATATATCACAAGTTGTGTAAACTTTTAAACAAGCAAGCTAATAAATAATAAATATATTTGACATTCACATATAAAAATAAATAATTGTTGCAGAACAGCAGAGAACAAAACAAGACTTTCATAAGAACTCTTCTCAAAATGAAGAACTTCACTGGGGCTCTAGCCAAAAGGAAACCTTCAGAAATTTAGTTAAGTTTCTACTTATTATTTGAACAATATATGTGAGCTGCAGCGTTTGCTGCTGATGGTGCTTGGAGGTTTCCCTCAGGTCCTCTTCGGTGGATTACAAGGCATGTTAGTCTAAAGGAAGGAGTAATAAACAAGGGTGTTAAGATCAAAGAATGCCTCAAGACGACCTAAAGAAACTTCAGGTTAATGGTACTAAATGTTCAGTTCTGTTGGGTCCAAATTTGAAACAGTCTTTTTCTTTGACTATTGTCCTGGAGTGGTCTGCAGTATGGCCCATTCTTTGCCTAAAAGGGCTTTGTTAGAAAATATCCATATGGTACCTTCTGTGTACTGTATCCGTATACCGTGTGAGACCTGTAGGCCACTGTCATGTGACGGGGGGGCAGTACTGACCTGCTCAAGTTCCTGAAGTTTGGTTTGGACCCAGGTGGAATTTGGGCTGCAGCAGTAGAGTTTGCTCCTGCTGGTGAACCTGTAGGTAGAAGAAAGGACCTTGGTGAGATGGAGGTCCCTCCTCTTATCGGTTAGGGTGGCGGTTATCATGAGAAACTTCTGAATCAGCATGATGGCCGCAGAGGAATCATAGGCAGAGTATGGGGAACAGAATATGGGATTGTTGTGAGAACAAGAGAACAGCTGTATGAGAGACAGAGTAACAAGGGGAGGAAGAGGCTCTGTCCAACAGGTAGAGGAAGGAGGTGAGCTGGGGGCCCCTGGGGGCCGGAGGAATAGTGGCGAGCGGCCCTCACACGACGGCGTCCACACAGCCGCGCCGCGCCGCCTGCACTCTGCAGTCCGTGATCTCGGTGTGGATCTGCAAGATGCTGGTCCTCTTACAGCACCCCCTGCGGGTCACCTTGAAGGGCACTGAACAGGAGAGCAGGTGCTCAGTGACACAAGAGACAGCCACAGTCGGAAAAGGCCCTACCCACCTGGGACTGGCAGCACGCTTACTTACCGGTAGACACGCAGGTGGTGAGCAGCAGCACGATGAGGACCAAGAGGGACACCAGTTTGACGATAGTGAGAAGCATATTGTCAGCAAGGGGGAGAGGGTCAGCTTGCTGGGACGAACCCTTGAGGACACATCCTTATAAATGGGAGCAAAAGAGGAAGCAGGCTGACAGACACCCCCAGAAACACGCCAGAGTTCCTTTTCAGGCTTGGAATAATCAAGTCCATCGGTGACACATGCTGAGGGGAGGTTCTGAAGTTTGGCTGGAAAGGAGAGGTCGTCCAGGAAAATGCCTGCCTGCAATTCCTCCTCCATAACCCACCCCCAACCTCCTCCCAGGTTTCGTCTTTGTGGCTCAGTGGTTGTCTTGTATCGGACTCATGGTTAACTTGGGTGTGATTTTCACCAAAAACTGAGAATGGGCTGGTCATGCTTTTTGAATGTCATGGTCATTCTCCTCAGGTTCAAAAGGCAAGGTCCTTGGACTCCCCAGCAGAAAGACACTTATCATGTCTTTCTGCTTTCTATCATGTAATCTGACATCATTTGTGGTCCAGAACAAAGACACAAAAACACACAGACAGCAACACATCCACACAGGCGCACTGGACCAGGCCTTTCCTGTCACGTGAACTGCAGTGTGCTTTTTGTGCTGCAGTGTCACCAGCAATTCAAAGTTCACCAGTAGCAACTGTCAGACATCTCTTTAATGTTTACTTTCAAATCAGGCCATCAGATAACATATTGGAAGAATGTGCTGTTATACTTTTGAATGAAGAGGTCTCAGTGGTTCAGTGTGTTCAGAGGCTGTGACTGGAAGGGCTATTTTCCTCCACTTAACCAGAGTCGGGTCACGGGGGCACCAGTCTAAGTAGGGATGCCCTGACCTCTGTCTTCCTAACCAGCTCTTCTGGGGGAACACCAAGGCGTTCCCAGACCAGCAGAGAGATATAATCTGTCCAGTGTGTCCTGGGTCTGCCCCGGGGCCCCCTCCCGGTTGGACGTGTCTAAAACACCTCCCCAGGGAGCCGTCTAGGAGGCATCCTAGATAGATGCCCGAACCTCCTCAGCTGGCTCCTTTTGATGTGGAAGAGCAGTGGCTCTACTCAGTGCTCCTCCCAAACTTCTGAGCTCCTCACCTTGTCTCTAAGGCTTAGCCCAGACACCGCGTAGAGGAAGCTCATTTCTGATCAGGGTGGGATCACATCATCCTTGATCTTTTTCTTCATGGATTCGTCGGTTTTTCTCAATCGCACTTTGTCTGGTCGCTCACCTAGGACCAATATGCCTTGGGAGACCCTACCAACAACATAGCTCCTAGGATAACAGAGGCACAACCTCCTACCATAATGAGGTGTCAATTCATGGTGGGGTCACTGGTTCAAATCTTGAGGTTGGTAGAGTGATGTCACCGTCAGGCAAGGCCCTTAATCCTGAATTGCTCCAGGGACTGGCTGACCCTGCTTTTTCAAATGTATTTTGCTGTGGAGAAAAGCTTTTGAAAAATAAATAAAAGCTAATCTGCGTTTCCACAGGTGGATGATGATAATAATGATGGTGATGACTGACTGACCTCACACATCAGACAGGCAAAAATAAAGACGAAGGTCATTTTAGGAGCATGTTACTGCTTCTGATCAAAAAAAGCCTCGTGGTGGCTAAGTATAGCGCCTTTGTGTCACGCATAGAGCAGAGCCTGCTGACTAATGCTGATATAGCCAGGAAGAGTTTTGGGAAAGCCCCACTAAAGCTGGGGTGGAAAGCCCCCACGAGGCCATGCCTCTGGCGCTGAGTGCACTGTAGGGGGCACTGAAAAGCCCATAAATGGACGGGTCTACAGGTAATGGCGTATGTGGGGAGGATCCAAGGGCGTAACTTTGGCTTGAACATTGGGGGGGTTGAGGTCTCCACCCATTATGGGGGAAACATGGTTATTGGGGGGGCTGTATTAGCTGGTTTTGATTTATTGGGGGGGCTACAACCCCCCCATAATTTATGCCCATGGTCACTCCGGTGCTTACGACTGCACTGAGCTCAGTCTGAAGTGAGCAGCAGAGCTCAAGACAAAAATCTCATCAGGAGGCAAATCATCAAAGGCAACATCTGCTAATGAGCACTGATATGTATCATATTTATTCATAGTAGTATTTTAACCAGAAAAATGTAACATGAACGAGTGATCGAGATTTCAATGAGTGATCGAGTAGCAGTGTAAGGATCGTATGAACTGTGATATATCAGTTCTGAGCTGGGAGTACAGGACACAGGAGTGAGGGCAGGGGACAGCAGGGACAGGATACAAAGAGGACAGGGGTCAGCAGGGACAGGATATAAGGAGGACAAGTGACAGCAGGGACAGGAGACAAGGAGGACAGGGGACAGCAGGGACAAGGGATAGCAGGGACAGGAAACAGCAGGGACAGGAGACAAGGAGGACAAGGGACAGCAGGGACAGGGGACAGCAGGGACAGGAGACAAGGAGGACAGGGGACAGCAGAGACAGTGTGGAAGCAGTGACACAGCAGCAGTGTGGACAGTGTGAGCAGTGATATGTCAGCTGTGAGAGGACAGGGAACAGTGAGGACAGAGTCTCTCTAATTCTGTGTTTCATGCGTCTGCAGCTGATTCTTGGCAGAGACACATCTCACAATTTTCTCATTAATGGTGCCCTCCCCCCACATAGGTTTCAGCACCAAGAAGGAAGCCACTTGGGGTGGGGGGCGGGAGGTGATGCATGCAGAATAGCAATTGATAAGTTTACTAATGCATGCAGCAGGCAGCGTAGGTCTTCAGGACCAGCGGCGTGATCCTGGTGACCCCCCTGACCTCAGCTGTTCTATAATACTTTTTTAAGTATGAGATTGGACATGTTCAAGTTTTGAGTTATTTGGAACGCATCAATACATCATGATGTGCGATACTACTAATAACAAGGGCTGGGCACTGAACTTCAGTACTTTTGTAGTATTGTTTGAAATGCTCCAATCTTATTGAGGATCGAAAAATAAATTATCTTTTGGGGGTCTAATCCTGATACCCAAACAGTAAATCTCAGCGCCAGTGAGCTAATTAGCATGCAGCATACTTGTAAGATCTAAAAGTCGCGGGTGATTGGCTGTCAGACGTAAATTTACACAATCACATCATATAGGCCAAAGAAAAAACGTATGCCTAGAGACAAACTTGTGAACTTGTTAGAGTGTGTGTTGTTTTTGTATGACACACGGTGTAAAAATGCCTAAGAAATCTAAGGTTTGGTCCCACAAGATTCCAGACTGCCACTATTTAGTCACAATTTAGTCATTTTTAGAGACAGTGCAACTAAATTTTATAAATAGGCACACCAGTGTGACTCTCATATAGAGGCTGACCACATCATCATATATCATGTTAAACATCCGGAGAGAGTGAGAATTGGTGTGTATGCATATACATGTGTGTGTGAGCGAGATCATCGGAACTCTGTCCAACTGCAAGTCCCGGGTTGCACTACTTAGGAGGTGCTTACAATGATAAACTTGCTGATTGTTTGACCACAAGCACCAGCGCTTACATGGAAGATACCTGGAAGTGCAGAAGAAAAGAGTAGATGGAATTGTTTTAGTACCTCAATAAGACTGAATATCTTTTGTCTGTGTCTCCATTTGGTGCCGGCAGTGAAACATGGCAGTGCTTATTAGAGTATAAGTAAAATCAGGGCACTCGAGTCTCATGCACTGACCACGAGGCACACACATTTCAACCAGTTCACATGCCACACCTTGCGTTTCACACGCTGAGAAGTAAGGGATAATGCCCACCAAGCTGTCTTGCTGCATAGAATTAATGGATGATGTGCAGGCATACAGCGTGGAGCTGCCTACGAGTTCATAGCTGTCCTGAGTTATTCAGAGCTAATAGCCACCTACCTGTCAATCATAAAAAAACACACAGTAACACAAACCTAAACAACTGACTGAAGAATATAGCAGGGCAGACACTTAAATACAAATAGAAAACTGGAGCAAATAAGGAACAGGTGTAAGACATAATCAATTAACCAATCAACTGAGGATAGGAGAAATAGGTGTAAGCAGTAACACTAAGCACAGAACTAAGAGACATAGAAAACACGGAAACTAGGAACGCTAATCATACATTAGGAATTACTACATTAGGAAACACACAAGGAAAACCTAAGAGCAAGGAAACCAAAATAGCATAACAAACAGGAACAGAAACCCAAATAAATACTAAAAAACAGATGAGGCTAACCTCAAACCCATGACCAGCGGATACTTACCCACTGAACTAGGCAGCAGTTCCAGGGGCAATGGAAAACACACTAGGGCAAGGTTATTCAAATCATGGTCCTCGAGGTCCAAGCACTGCTGGTTTTCCAGCCATCCTTTACTAATCAGTCAGGTGTGAAGCCTCTGACCACAGAATCAGTAATTATTAAACTAACTACCCGGGAGAACTGAAAACAAGGCCTGGATTTGGAATCGAGGTCCAGATTT
>JAOYFF010000081.1:24940653-24953659 GCA_025773925.1 Cryptomyrus ogoouensis
ATTATTAAACTAACTACCAGGGAGAACTGAAAACAAGGCCTGGATTTGGAATCGAGGTCCAGATTTGAAGAACCCTGCACTAGGGACTTAAGGGGCAAGCAACAGGGAGGAGGACAGGATGGCCAGCAATACCTGCTGGCCAAACGGGGAGGAGACACAAAGGGTCAGATGGTACAGACACGCTGCTGCCCTAACAGATGTAATCTCATTCCAGACTTTTGATGAAACTTGAGAGCCGTGAGAAAACAGAAATAAAAGGCTGTGACCTGTTATGATTACGATCGATTCCCCCCCAGTAACTAACCAATAATTAACAAAACGACCCAACTCAAGCTGAGGACTCACAAATGATATTTACCACATATAACAAGCACTGCTTCTTTATAACTGAATCAAATCACTAAATCATATGACTCAAGGGAAGGCAAAGGGCATAATGATACATTAAAACAGAAGACATTCAAATCACAGTAAAAACAAAATCCTAAAAGCCAAACCAAACAAATAATTTGTTAACTAAAAAGATAAAGTGGCAGTATATGATTAAACTCCTGCTTATGTTAATTTATTTAAAAACCGCAGCAAAACCACGATTTAAATGAGCTGAAGTGGGCCCTCTGTTTACTGGAAGGTCTTGACACGTGCCGTCTTAACATGTGCGATATGTTCTAATGCTTGGTCATGTGGGTTCCTGCGCTGTTGCGCTTTTGGATGGCTGGTTTTGCGTTTCCCAGTTGTCTGTGCAGGATGACTCATAGCAAACTAGGTAGCATGGTTTTTCACACCTGTGGTCACCAGAGAGAATGCAGACAGACAGGCGAGGGAGTGATTGCACAACATCTGCTGCTCCGGCAGCCTCCCCCTGTGGAAAGTGGCTATTTTGTGAAATTACCCAATCAGCAGCTGGTTTCACTCCTCAAAAGACAATAAGAGCTGAAACATGACACCCGAGGTCTGACTGTTTTTGCTATGTTTGTTGTGCCATCTGTGTTATAGGTCGGCACGTCTTCCTGAAACATGTCACACTTTCAAAGCTACAGCATCACCATGATGCTGGGTTGCTGACAAACTTCTCAGTAAAGTCACCGTGGACGTCAGTGGATGCTGATGTCGACCGTTTTCCAGGGAAACAATAAACGGGTTGACATTTCTTGTAAGTGTTGCCTGTAGTCAGTCAGAGCTGCTTCCTCTTGGCGACCCCATACCTTACAAGAAATGAGATCCAGCCTCCTTCAGACAGGTGCAGACAAGACCCTGAAGGACTACATGTTGGTGTTTATTTGTGTACGCAGAAGTAATCTGGGCCTGTCACTATATGAATGTTAGTGCTTAGAATACCAGGCTTTGAAAATGAGATCTGTGATAGTTATCAGCCTAGGTCCCAGCTAAACCCTGAACTGGACACTGTGGCCACCTAGAGACAAAATGAGTTAGCTCATCACTCAGCACTGTGTTCGAAATGCCTGAGAAAATACAGCATAGTTGTGTATTTTATAACTGTCTAAAAGTCAGTTGCTGGGGATCACATCACTATCACTTGTGCTCAGCCTTCAAACCAAGTCTCAGTTTTCTAGACATGCATTTTTTATACAATAAAGAGAAAATAATAGGTGGTTTGACAAGCTGTTCAGCTGCGGAGTTCATGGAAACCCCAGCAGTGAACGACAGCATTATGCAAGCAATGACATACTGTCCTCCATCACATCGACCCGAAATGCAGATTCTTAATTAATTAATTAATTAATTCTGGGAATAACAAAATCTGTGAGGGGATCAGAATTCTGGCTTAAATGAGACTGCTGCCATGACAACTTAAGGTTTCATGGTCATGTGTGGTCAGAGGTATATAGTCCAATTCTTAAGGCACTGAACCTGGGAAAGCAAAGAGTGCATTGTGGTACAATAGGACAGACAGCAGTGTAATACAGGGCAAGACAATTCAGTGCAGTAAAAGAACAAGTAGACAATAAATAAGCAATAAATAGGTGATGCAATGAGGATAAGTATGCGCAAATAACCACAGGAGTAGTGCAGGAGTGGAATATCAACAATGTTGTGCAATACAGTGCAGTGCACGGACAGCAGCAGGTCACTGATCATGTGGTGCAGGTGGTGATGCCCCAGTAGCACTTTCCCGAGGGCTGGAGTGTGATGACCCTCTTTTGAAAGGCATCTTAAGATCCACAGTGTTTGGGGAAATACCCTACATAAGTGAAAGTGAAACAATAACAGCCATGTGCTATGAGGGCTAAGTCGTTGGCTGCCCTCTTGTGGCCTGACAGAAACTTTCACAGTACAGGAACGTATTTTCTGGAACCAGAAGCTTTTTCCAGAATCAGGGACATTTGTCATGTTCACACTGCAGGAACTCAACCCGATAGTTCCTCGGAGGTTGTTCCAGTACCCATTTACTCCAGATTTGGTACGTTTCCTTTGCTTACCGCAATAGCTTGCTGATTGGTTGACCACAGGCACTGGCGCTAATGTGGACGTTATGCAGAAGTGCAGGAATAATTAGCAGAGGAAATATTGAGCAGATGGAATTATTTTTGTGCCTCAATTATATGTAATGCATCAATTAATATTTTTTTTTCTCCATATTTTTGAAATGGAAAATAAGGCTGATAACCAATATACTGTAGTGCTGATGGGATATATCAGGGAGAGCTGCATGTTGGACAGGTGCCAGCCGTGAACATAATGTAAATAGCCGTGTACAGCTAGCACTTGGTTAATGCCGTTGTTGTCTGTATCGTAATGTCTTGTGTGGTGTTTAATGTTATTTGTTGTAAATAGTGGTGTTTGCATGTCTGCCCACCATGTGTGTTAGAAGGTATTGGGGTGACTAGCATGGTATGCAGTTTGTCCATTTTGTGTGCATGGTATGGGTGCAATAAAAGCCACCTTGTGGTTGAAATAATAACTGTTCTCTGCCTCATCAATTGTGCCAAATGACATGGCCCACCTGCCCATTACAGTGCTGTCAGAAGACGGGGGTCAAAGAGCTCTGAAGAACCCAAAGGTGTTTCTTTACCTTTAGTGGACCCCCAGGAACCGAGTGCTACACCTTCTCAGAGCAACCCAACAGTGCTAGCGCCCCCTGCCTGCCTAAACGGCAGTGCCACAATCAGGAGCAGCATGACATGGGTATGCAGCCGGTGGTGAAGACTCCTCTGACCCCCTGTTTTGACAGAAGAAGCCTCCTGGAACCTTACCCAGCCGCGGTCTGGCTGGTGATGAGACTCAACGGATGGTCGCCCAAGGAAACGGTGGGTCCCCTGGCTATGTTGTTGGAAGGGGAGGCACTGCAGGCTCTCCTAAGCCCCTCTCTGGGAGAGCAAGGGGAACAGCACAACTGTGGCCTGATTATTGCACTGGCATGGTGGTTTGGCCAGTGACAACCTGTAGGGAAGATGAGGGAGCAGCTGGCAGACCGGCAATGGCACAACAGCAAAGGTCTGGGGGTGTTCGCAGCTAAGGTGGAGGGCTCCGTAGGGCTACCCTCATTTACCCCTGGCAGTGCCCTCCATGCTTTCCTGCGGGCATTCTCCCCGGATTCACTGCACCAGCACGTACGCATGTTGAAGCTGGACACATTGGCAATAGCTGTAAAGTGGGCAGAGGAGACTGAGAAAGTGCTGGGCACAGCGTTGCGTCCTCCTCAGAGCTGAGCCTGTACCATGGGAAACGTTGAGTGAGAGGAGGTGGATGAGGATGGGCTGTGGCACATCCTATCAGTGCTGTTCAGCCTGCAATGCCCCAATCAGGAGGCTCATAGAGGGCATCCTGGCCCACGTCCCCCAGACCAAGTGTGCCATCTACCTTGCCGATCTGCTGGTGCAGGCCACTAACTTCACTGGGGCACTCTGTAACCTGTAAGCTTTGCTCTCCTTGCTCTGGTGAGTAGCTTTGTTCAGCATAAGACGCACTTCCTGGGTCACATCATCAGTGGGGAAGGCGTGGCCACTGACCTGGAGATGATGGCGGTGGTGTGGGGCTGGCCGATGCCGCATACAGTTATGGAACTACACGGCTCCCCTGTAGACATATCTGGTGGGTGAAGCATGTGGGGAGTGGATGTTCTGGGCTCTTTTCCCCACACTGATGCTGGGAACAAAAGTGGCCCAAGGCATACGCATGTAACAGACTTTATTTCATGCTGTTATGTTGCACTAATTCTGAATGTACTAGTGCTCATTATGTATGTGTGTGTAATGCATTTTTCCCCTCGGGGCTTGCCATAGATGGGCATGGGGTTTGCGCACTTTTCATGCTGGAGTGTGGGAGGGGATTTCTTTTTTTTTTTGGAGCTCTCTCAGAAGAAGTGGTTCGAAGAATAAAAGTTGAGACAAGTTCAGACGCTCTCATTTCATTGTTTTCTTATTTTTAAGTGTTTAGGCGAACCCTAGTTGAACCCTTAGGTGTTCAACTAGTTTAAAGTTCTTAGTGAGTTTAGCGCGCGGGGTCAACGTTGACGCGGCCATCATGTGGTGTAAAGACGAGGATGATTTCTTTTCGAGACGGGACCGCAACAAGATTAACAGAGAATTGAGTTACCACCGCCGTTCTCCGGGGATGAGAAGCAGAGCTTTCTATGTTGGGCACGGCAGTTCGAGGTCTCGGTCAGAGCGCTCACAGAGGGAGATGCCGTTGCGTCCTATGATTACAAACTGGCGCGGATTCTACCGACGCGACTGAGTAACGCAGCATTTCTTTTGTGGGACAGCCTTCCCCGTACTGTTCAGACGGATTATGCAGCCTCTAAAGAAAGACTTAAAGAAGCCTTTGGACAGCGGCAGTTTATGGATCGCTTCAGAGCCAGCCTATCAGCCCGCCCTCGCGTGCCGCGGGAAAGTTTGGAAGTGTATGCGGCGGAGATCAGCAGGTTAGTGGACGAAGCTTTTCCTGAATACGGCGACAGAGCCCAGAGGGAAGAAAAATTTGGTCGTTTTCTCGCAGGTTTGGATCCTGTGCTCAGAGCTAAATGCCATGAACAAGGAGCAACAGATTTAGAGGAGGCTGTGATAATTGCTGGTCGGTGCGAAAATGCCAGAGACACTATAAGGCCTGATTACATGGCTGTTGGTGCTGTAGGAAGTGCTAATGATGGCGGAGCTGTGGCTGCTGTTTATTCTGTGACTGATAATGGAGGACTGTACAGAGCTGTTGATCGACTGACAGAAGAAATGAGGGATATGAGAATGGAATTGAGGTGCTTGGGCGATGAAAACCAAAAACTGAGAGCCAGAGTCAGTTCGAGAGCAATGGACGAGTGGGATGGAGGCCGCTCTCTGTCTAATAGAGGGTGCCAGTGTGTCTGCGGGGGTTGTAGATGCCAGTTGTACTCTGAGAGGCCGCTCACCTGAGAGGAAATTGTACTCCAACTGTGATGAGCATACTTCAGGCCTGGATGTTCATAGTTCTAAAGACTCTCGCTCTCCTTTGTCACTTGCGAGACGCAGCCCCGGCCCCGGTTCTCGAAGATGGAACAGCTATGAGGATAATTCAAGAAAGCGGGGAGTTCGTTTCAGGCCGCCAAGCAGAGTGGAGTGCCACTATCAGCCGGGAAACGGACTGTAGCTGATGTTGCGGCCCAAACACCAGCCATGTTACCTATGGGCCCGCAAATTGACATGGTCGATGACTGTAATTCTGTGTTGAGGAACAGCAATGTAAGTACAGACACTGGCCGGGAACTGTTTGTATCATACAGTATGTTAAAGGAGTGATTGAAGGCGTGGAGGTTCACATGTTAGTGAACTCTGGTTCTAGTGTGTCTCTAATGAGTGCAGATTTTCGTATGTCAATTCCTACGCTTCGCAATCGCCCACTAAAAAAGGACTATGTGTCGGCCCATGCAGTGAATGGACAAATGCTAGATACGTTGGGCACCATCACCGTCGCATTCCAGCTGGACACTGAGTCATAGCAGCATGTATTTCATGTGCTAAGAGAAACCACACAGACTGTATTGCTAGGCTGGGACTTTCTGTTGAACAATCATGCCTTACTGGACCTCAGTCGTGCTGAGCTACAATTGTGGGACGTCACGGTCCCTCTACTTACCAGCAAAGACTTTGTTCCGACGTGCTGCAATGTGTCACTGGCCACCACTATAAATTTGCCACATCTCAGTGAGTCAATTGTGCCAGTTAAAGTATGTCTGCCTAACACAACCCATGTTGCAGGTGACTTTGTTGGATACTTAGAACCCAATGTGGCAGATTCTTCCAGTCTAATAGTAGCTCACACAGTGGCTGGAGTTCACAACGGACTGACAAAGGCTCGGATTTTGAATCCTACTGGACATGACATTTCACTGTAACAAGGGATGCATCTGGGTGAGTTATACTCGGTTGATGATTGTGATGTTCAGCTGTTACAGGCCCCGGCTGATGTAGCTGCAGTGACCTCTGCCTCAACTGCACCTCCTGTATCGCTGGATAGGTCACTCATTTCTGATTCTGAGAAAGCTGCACTGTCGAAATTGCTGTTGGAATTTAATGTCATCTTCAGCTCCTCCAAACAGAATGATGGCAAATGTAAGCTAGTGAAACATTACATCAGGACTGGTGAGCAGGTACCTATCAAACTGCGTGCACAACGTACATCCCCTGAAAAACGTGCCGAGATAGAAAGAGAGGCGGCTGGTTTGCTTGCGGATGGTGTGATTGAGGAGAGCTGTAGTCCTTGGGCGTCGCCAGTTGTTTTTGGTGAGGAAGAAGTGTGGCACCTGGCGGTTTTGTGTGGATTATAGACGTTTAAACAGTGTGACTATTAAAGACTCTCATCCTCTGCCCCGAGTGGATGACACATTGGATGCGCTGGCAGGAGCTGTCTGGTTCAGCACGTTATACTTTTCTAACGGTTACTGGCAGGTCGAAGTTGCAGAGGAGAACAGAGAAAAGACTGCTTTTACAACAGGGCAGGGCCTCTATCAGTGGAGATCTATGCCGATGGGCCTCTCCAACACCCGGCCACATTTCAACATTTGATAGAACTGGTCCTCAGAGGGCTCCCATGGCATATCTGCATGGTATACCTCGATGATATTTTGATTTACAATAAAACCTTTGAGGAACACCTGTCAAGCCTCAAAGAAGTGTTTTCAAGAATCCAGTCCGCAGGGTTGAGACTGAACCCACGCATATGCCACCTTGCCAGAGATCATGTAGTTTTCCTGGGCCATGTAGTTTCTCGAATAGGCCTTCAGCCTGACCCGAAGAACACAGAGAAAGTTTTGAACTGGCCAGTTCCCCGTTCTCCTTCTGAAGTGAGAGCTTTTGTAGGACTGTGTTCTTATTACAGACGTTTCATCAAGGACTTTTCTAAACTTGCTGCGCCACTGAACCAACACTTTTGTAAAAATGTGCCCTTTGTATGGACCACTGCGTGTGACCAATCATTTACCCACCTGAAAAATGTGTTGTTGTCTGAGCCTGTCGTGATATTACCTGACTTCAGTGTGCCCTTTAAGATCTACACTGATGCCTCCAATCTGGCTATCGGTGCGGTTCTCGCGCAGGACAGAGATGAGCGTGAACACATAGTGGCATATGTCAGCTGGGCATTGAATTCCACACAAAAGCGCTGGTCCATGTTTGATCGAGAGTTGTGGGCTATAGTGTGGGCAGTAAGGGAATTCAAGCATTACATTGGACTTGCCTCTTTTACCGTTATCTCAGATCATCGACCACTCTTACCTCTCAGAAAAATGTCCATTGATGATGACCCTACAGGAAGAAGGGCAAGATGAATCCTGGAGCTTGATCCGTTGAATTGGGTCATTGTACACAAAGATGGACTCCAACACAAAAATGCGGATGTGCTTTCTTGCCGCCCTGAGGAATCTGACATGGACGTGGTGGGGTGCAGTGTTACAAGTGCACTGCAAGTGAATGTGGTGAGTTCTGATCAAATGGTCATTGACATTTCCTGTTCACCTGAAGTTGTTGATTCGGCGGGTGATGTGACTATGGAGAACTCACCTGATAATTCAGATGTCATGCCTCTCTTTAATGCATTGTCCCAGAGTTTATCTGACATTAGAGCTATGCAGAATGTTGACCCTGACATTAAGACTGCCTTGAGCTGGGTGGAGCACTCCCAAAGACCATCCAGGAAAAAATTACAAGGGGCTTCTCAGTGCATACGGAAGCTTTGGACTGAATTCAACCATCTTTCTATCATTGATGGACTGTTATGCCACGCAGTTCACTGCCCCCTCACAAGTAAACCTGTAGTCCAAATAGTTGTGCCCTCTGCACTAATCTCTGACATTTTGTTGCAGTAGCATGGAGCTCCAGCTTCTGCCCATATCTCTTCGGAGCGTGTGTGGGAACGGGCGAGGCAGTTTTGCTACTGGCCTTCCATGTACAGAGACATCAAGGGATGGTGTAAGCAGTGTAAGGCATGTCAGACACAGCGCAGTCCTGTTCCAGCCTACCGTGCGCCGATGGGTGGATCCCAGTCAGTGCGGCTATTTGAAATGGTGTGCTATGGATATCTTAGAGCTACCTGTGACTTCGAAAGGAAACCGGTATGTATTGGTCGTCGAGGACTACTTCACTAAATTTGTCAACTTGTATCCCTTGCCCAATCAGTCAGCACAGACAGTAGCGCATTGTCTGTTTGAGGAATATGTTTTACTTCATGGCGTTCCAGAGACTTTGCATTCGGACCAGGGTCATCAGTTTGAGGTGGAGGTGGTCCAGACTCTCTGCCATCTTCTGAACATTAAAAAGACTCGCACCACGCCATGCAATCCGAAATCGGATGGTATGATTGAACGGTTTAATCGGACTCTGATCGATCAACTGGCTAAGACACTTTTGACTTATGGGGGTGAATGGGACGATTATGTGAAGCATGTGGCATTTGCTTACAATACAACAGCTCACTCCAGCACTCGTTTCACACCTTTCTTCTTGACCCATGGCCGGGAAGCACGGGTTCCCGCTGATGTACTGTTACCCACTCGTGCTCTTGACTCTCAAATGTCAGTGTCACATGCTGAATTTCTTTCCTCATTGCTGACAAGTGAACTCTGCTGAACTCTGCCTTTAGTGGTGCACGGATGCACAGTGAGGCAGCTCACGACCGTCAGAAACTGTACCATGATGTTGGCTTGCGTCACCGGCCTTATTATGTAGGTGCCTTGGTGTGGCTCCACAACCCGGTGGAGAGCCGCAGGAAGCTGGCTCCCCATTGGAAGGGGCCTTATAAAATTGTGTGTAACACCCCTAGTGCATAAGCACTGACGTGTGCGTTGAGTGGCAGAATGTGATCTTATAGTTAATGTATTTTGGTTTGTGTGATCTGGTAATTTCTTACTGCTATGGTTAAAAAAAAAAAAAGAACATCGTTGTATGTGATGTGTTGGTGAGATGGTTTGTAATTGGTTAAATATAGTGTTTGTCTATTGTTCGATAGCGGATTGGGGGAGAGGGAGAGCGCGCGAGCGGGAGCAGGAAGGTGGAGGTGGACGGACAAGAAAGGACTGGTTTTTTTTTCTCTTGGGGGGAATTCGTGAAGGGACTTTTGGAGGAGGAGTAAAGATCGCTGGAGGGAGACGGGACTGTGAGGAAGTGGTTGGGTTGATTTTTTTTTTTTTAATATATATTTTTTTTTTATTTTTGGTCTTCCTCGCTTTCGGACTGACCTGAGCTCCAACGCGTGCCAACGCAACAGCAGCTGCCTAGACTGTTAAGCAGTTGAGCATATACGAAGCGACCAGCTTCGTAAACTTTTAGTTGTGTTGTATTATTTCTTCTTTGTTTATCTTATGTTGGTGTAATAAATAATGCAGTAATATAAAGTTTGGCTTTATGTTTGATTTTGGTCAGTTTAATTGCAAGTGTAGAAAATTGTAGTAAGTCGTTTACTGGTGCATCTCCTGTTTTTTTTTTTTCTTTCTTTCTTTTGCTTGCTGGTAGTTACCAGGACTCTATTAACCTGCAGTTTTGCTTTGCGCCTGTACGCTGTGCCAATTTTATGAACAGTGTAGGAGGAGAGGTGAGTCCATTGGTGCCGGGGAGTAGCAAGCTGTTTCTGTAACTACGGGTGTATTTTATTTATGTTTTTTTTGTGAATGTGGTAAACTCTAGATCGAGCTAGTCAAGTTATTTAAATGGTCGCTCTTTCGTAGCTCTCGCTGGTGCTACTCCCAGGCCATTGAATGAGTACGCGGGTTATGAGAGGGCTACACGTGGGGGCTCTCCGGGATCCGTTTTTTTGCAAACTTAAAAAAAAAAAAAAAAAAAAGTGATATGGAGAATAACAAGTTTCTCAGCTGGTGTAGAGAGAAATATGTTGATGTCAGACATGCGGTTGCACTCAGTGGGGTGCCTATTGGGGCTACTAATGATGTTATTTATGATATTTTAGATGCAACTAAGTTGTTTGGCCGTACCAAGGTGAGGGGCCGTTGCCCTGATTACTGAACCACATGTCAGTGCATTCTGATAGAGACCACAGTTGATATCATGACAATCAGAGTTCCTGAACAGTTAGGGGTAAATGATGAGTGGGGTCCCTGGGTTGTCACTGTGGGGGAAGCCTTACAAGAGTCTGCTGAAGAGGAATATTTTCAGGCCAAGCTAATGGCATTTTTGGAGCATGAAGTCAAAACGCTGGCAGATGTAAAACGTGCTGTTAGTCCTGTACCTCCGGCTCCTGCTGCCCCCGGCCTAAACACTGAGCTTGTACATGCTATTTCCTCTTTGGTAGAGAAGTGTCAGGTTGCTTCTGTAGAATCACAAAGCTATCGCAAATTGCAAATATTTTCTGGTGTGACGCCTACTGTAAGTGGAGAAGAAGAATATGAGGCTTGGGCAGAACAGGCAATGCATATGCTAGAAGAGTGGCAGTGTCCTGAGACTGTAAAGAGACAACGGATAGCTGAGAGTCTCAAGGGGCCAGCTGCTGATGTTGTTAGATTCTTGAGAGTCTGTAACCCTAATGCCACTGCATATGAATACCTGAAATCACTGGAAACTGCTTTTGGGACAACAGAAAGTGCCTCTGATCTCATGGTGAGATTTCGCAACACTTTCCAAGCAGATAATGAGAAACTTTCTGCTTACTTATTCCGATTGGATAAATTGCTCCACTTAGTGTATAGAAAAGGTGGAATTGAGCGGGCAGATATAAACCGTGCCCGTATTGAGCAGGTTGCTAAAGGGGCTTTACCACAAGACCTGGTAGCTCTCCGCATCAAAATGACATACAAACTTCAACCTCCTCCTAGCTTTACACAGCTACTGAAGGAGGTGAGGGAAGAAGAAGACTTGAATCTTGTAAGACCCATGGTGAAGAGTAGGGCCACTGTGGCTGTTGCTTTGCCTGCTCAGGGTGCTGCTGCTGTAGCTGAACCAATTGTCAGCTCACCATTAGAAAGGGAGTCAACCTTAGAAGGCTTAGTGAAGGAAGTACGAGAATTAAAGGGGGAAGTGAGTAGGTTAATGACTGCTGCTGTGACCACTGCGATGGAAGATCATTATCCACTCCGGGCTAACATGGGAAGGAACTCGGGTGGAGCTGCTTCACAAAAATATAGGGGTGGAAAAAGGAGGACACTCATCCGAGCTGATATCTTTTGCTACAGGTGTGGTGAAGATGACCATTTCCAGCGTGAATGTCAAAATGCTGAGAACCTCCGGAAAGTAAACCAGCGGCTCTTGAAATCAAAACGGCCACCGGGAAACCTCCCGGGGGCTCAGTAGAGGAACGCCCTGATGCCCTGGTGAAGACACGTTCCGCAAAGTGCAGCCCACTGAGAGATACGGTTATGTTGCCTAAGGGTCTAATAGGCCCTAGCTCAGTTGTTTCTGTACAAATTGAGGGCATCTATACAAAAGCCTTACTAGACAGTGGATCCCAGGTCACCCTGTTTTATCGCTCATTCTATGACAAGTATTTGAAACATGTACCATTAACTCCAGTGGAACACTTGGAAATATGGGGGTTAAGTGCAGCACAATATCCCTATGATGGCTATGTATGCCTGAAGCTTGAGTTTACCGGAGATGTGGTTGGAGTGACTGAGGCAGCTGAAACGCTTGTGCTGGTGTGTCTTTCGTAGCTCTCGCTGGTGCTACTACCCCGGCCATTAGATGAGTACGCGGGATATGAGAGGGCTACATGTGCAAGTCATGGATTCATGTGGGGAGCTGGGACTGACTTATCAGATTGTAAATCCTTTTGATGCTGGTGAGAGGGCGCAGGTAGTGCATTATAATAGGGTGCGGCCATACACATTACCTGTTTCTGCCCTGTCACAAACTCAGACACTGTCCGATGCTTCATATTCGCAGCCTGAGTCACTTCCAGTGCCATATCTACCATTGAGGACACCGAGGTCATGTCCTCGGTATTTTTTCCCCAAATTTCAAATTAGTCAAAGCTGAAATCCAGCAGTGATGATCAATGCCAAACACAGAACCCGGTCCGTGTCCGAATCCATATGTCGTCTGTATTTTCTCCCAATTAAATTCACATTCTCCGTCTAATCTCAAGTGAAATCTCCGCCTCTATCTGTCTTTGCAGGCAGCGGCACTTGACGTCACGTTACGCTACAGATTCAGAGAGTCGGGAAAGCCGGCAGACTGATTGTATGTTTTTTCACGTAAGCTAATACATCGTAGTGTGGTCTTGAGCGAAATGCAGACATGAAGAAGAACTTGCATCAAACTAAATTAAGTTTTAAAAAGCCAACAACAGAAGGGCAGGGAAAGAGTAGGAGAGAAGGTGAGCCTGTGTGTGTCAGTGGCAGACTGTTCAGCGCTGTCAAGCGCTAAGTTTCATTTGTCATTAGAATCTCGAGAAACACACAAAACTACGTCGTCACAGGCAGTCCTATAGGACTGACTTAAACAGGCTTGTTCGAGTTTGCTGGCTAAGTAGATGGATAGGACTTTATCCGTTAGACGGTCAGCTAAGCAACATCAGCAATAGTGACTTTTGCTCAACGAAAAAAGTCCCACTCACAGTCACAGCCAGCCATTCG
>JAOYFF010000082.1:2534-26909 GCA_025773925.1 Cryptomyrus ogoouensis
AGAAGTTTGGGAACTAAAGCGACGTTCATCTAGCCATCCAACTAGATATCAGTAACTTTTTAGAAAACAGAAGAAATGATTACTAGTTTTTATTGTTACTCTTAATTTGCATATGTTCTAATGTTAAATTGTGTTTCTTGTTCTAAGCCAAAGTAGACTTGCTACCCAGATAAACAGCTTTAAACATTTCTTTGGACTGCCTAAGACTTTTGCACAGTACTGTATATGTAACCAGGTTATTTCCATTTAATGTGCATAATTACATAAAATCAGTTTATTTTGAATTTGTTCATTTTTCAGTCGTGACTTGGCGTCAAAGTGTGTTTAATAGAAAATTCATACAACGCAGATAAACCGGTTACATGTACTATATAAGGACAAGTATTCAGATTACAACTGAAGCGTTGAAGAAAATAAAATGCTTTATTTTTTATAAATAGGCTGTTGTATAATTAAAATGTTGACTTATTGCGGTGTTAGCAGTTTAGTGCACAATCACACCAGTAATGACTACCGTCAGGTCATCAAAAACCGAATGACCCGTCCTTTGGTGGTATGACCCTAACTCCCCCCCCCCACAGCTATCCTGGGCTGCTTGTGGTGCCCCAGTCAGTGCCGGACAGCAGTCTACAGAAAGTGGCCCGCTGTTACCGCCATAACCGGCTGCCTGTGGTGAGCTGGAGACACCCTCTCACCAAGGCTGTGCTGCTCCGCTCTGGGGGCTTCCACGGCAAGAGCATGGTGGGGCTCTTTAAGTCCCCCAACACCGCTTCCACAGGTGTGCTATCGGGTGTCTCATTATGAGGGGTGGAATAGCTATATTAGTGGTTGTTGGAATGGTAGTGGTGAATGAATAGTGACCCATAATGAGGGTATTGTTTCATATGAGTGGTAACTCATATTAGTGATATGAGGCCCACTATTCATATATTATATCTCTATTTTTACACAAGTCGTAGTCTTAATAGCCCATATGTATTGACTGATGAGAGTGTCAGAGGACTGAAATGGATGGCATTCTTCTTGTTTGGTGCCCTCCAAGCACCGGTTTCCTCAGAGTCTTCCAGTAGCCTGGAGCAGGAGAAATACCTGCAGGCCATACTGAGCTCCATTCCAGCCTGCCCCAAAAAGAGCAACTCAGACAGCCCCAGAAATTGCGCTCTGATTGGCTTGTCCCCAGGTAAGCATGCTCTGATTGACTTGTTCCCAAGTAAGCAAGCTCTGATTGGCTTTCCCCCAGGTAAGCACATGGTGATGATTTTTTTTGAACATCTGTATGATTGTGGGCGGAGTGGTGCCTCTGAGGCTAGGAATGTGTGCCAACAATTTGAAGGTTGCTGATTCAAATCCCACGAATGCCTGGAGTGATCCTACTCCACTGGGCCCTTCAGCAAGGCCCTTAACCTGCAGCTGCTTTGTCCTGGGTACAATGCTAATCTACATCCAGCCTTACAAGCAGGTCCTCCAACTAACAGGGAAAACGTGGGAGTTGGTGGCAGGATTGGCCCTCTAGCCACCGGAAAAAACTCACACTAGTCCACTGGTCCTGAGGTATCACTGCACTCAGGTTCCCTTCCCTGAGGTGGTTTGTCGTGTTGTGGGTGGGGCAACGAACTGTAATCAGCACACGCTCCTTACCACTATATGATCAAGTATCTGGATAGACTAGGATTCCTCATCTCAATACATAGAGAATTCAAATAAAGGAAAATACTATTTGCAGAATGAAACAGGTTTCTCTTTTATTCTTACGAAAGTCGAATTGTTTTCTCTGAGTTATTGTGAAGTTTTTGTTTTCGGATTTTTAGTGGTGTTATTTTGCTCAGGGTAATGGCTGATGTTCCTCGCCTGTCTGTGAAAGATTTCCCAGCTATTCACACCTTAGACTTACGTCTGTTCGTGTTGTGCTGGAAGGAGCCGCGGTGCAATCCCCTGTTATGCAAGAGGAACAGGAGAATAAGAGGTCACCAACCATCCACTCTTTGGTTCATTGGTTCTGATTCTGGCTGCACAGGCTTAGCTGAGTTCATTCCTCTTCCTCAGTGCAAACACTCTGCACGCCGGTCTTATCACAGCCATCTCCTGTCTTGCTACAATGAGTCTTTGTCTGTGGGAACTGGAGTAAAACATCTCCACCTCACCCCCAATCAAAAAAGGGAACATCCACCTTTTGGCACCAATAAAGTGGAACCGGGAGGTGAAAAAGTATCCGGATAGACTAGGATTCCTCATCTCAATACATGGAGACTTCAAATAAAGGCAGATACTATTTCCACAATGAAACATGATTTCCCAGTTTTGGCCATGGGTGTAATCTGACAGTGGTTCTAGTGTTTGCTCAAAAAATCTGAAACATAACTCTGGATTCAAATCATGTGCCTATCCTCATTTAACACCAAAATCCCTCTTTGTGCTACCTTAGCATAATTTTACCTAATCTTGGAGATTTATATCCATTATCTACGTCTTTTTGGCTTACCTGTGATCACTGAAATGCAGAGGAAGAAGATACTCTGCTGGCATGGGCAGAATTGTAAGAAATTAAAGGTGTCTTTGTTACTAAGAGAAGCCTTTTGTCTGATTTTCTCTACATGGTATTTCTCTTAATTAAAAAATGTTTCTTCTGTTTAATAAAGGCAGTGAAAGACGGACGCCCAGAACACCAAAGATGACGCCCGTCCACTTGGACATTCCTAACAGCTTTGCTCGAGGGGGTGAGGCATTTTTTGCTTTGTTATGGCCAATTAAAATGGTTAGCCTAGTTAATCACTTGCTGGTTGTAAGGCTGCATCATTTGATATAGTAATGTTGCTGTGAATTTTTCTATGCTCCTTCTTCTTCCATGGTGTTGAACTAGGCATCGCTTGGTGTGAAACATCGGTCTTGTTCAGTCTATAGACGACCGTTTCTGAGTCATTACTTCAGTTTTCAATTTTTCAGTTGTAAAAAACTTAAATGTGTATTTAATCCATAATCTGCCATATCGGTAACCAATTGATTTACTTTTTAATCAATCTACATCTTCATTTAGAGACTGTGTTTAATAGGCCTAATTGTTGGGCCTCTTGGACTAGTCATCTCCTGCCACCAGATCTATCTCTGTTAGTCTTGGCTAAATCTGAATGCTTTTCTGACAACATAACTGGAATTAGCAGATGTTCTCCTCGAACTGCTGGAGAGCACAAGTTGTGCTTCAGCAAATGCAAACTGCCAGCCACCTTAAGGTCAAGTGATTTCAGCCTTGGAAGCTGTGTCTGTATAAATATTTGAAATTCTGCATGGACAGAAAGCACTAAGCATGCCTTGGGGGTCGCATTCTTTTCTTTGCAATTATATAGGTTGTATAGATTAAAATTATTTACTGCGGTCGAGTCCACAAATGATCGCATAGCGTACTTTCCTGCAAGGCGGAAAACAGGAATGTGTCTTTCTGGATTCCTTTGGAAACCATAAGAAAGTCGTGGCTCCAGATGTTTCTGCCGGCTTGGGATGCTGACTGAGTGGTGCTGTCCGCTTACAGCGGTCCAGTCCCATATAGCTTTGTGGTATTTTCTCACCGCTATTTAGTCTTGGGAAAATCCTCAGAACGCTGTTATTGTAAAAGCTAATCTGACATGACCCTGATGTCAGATCCACACGCCGGAGTGTCTCACAGGGCGGCGTCTGTGTCAGGCCGGGCAGCCCGACCCATATCTATGAGTGTCACATGCAGAGCATGCGACTTTTTCTGGTCCTTCCAGGGGACCCGAATTACATGCTTAAAGCTCAAGGTAGGATTCAGCTTGTTTCCAAACTTGTCTGTGAATTTCATCCCTCCATTACAAGACCTTGATCTCAAACAACAACGTAAATATAATGAGACTGTGGCATTCACGACAGTTAATCATACTCAAGCCATTAATACTAAGATAATCAATTAGCCACACGAGAACACTGGCAGATGTGTTTAGATTTAGCTCACTGACACTCCTGTCTGTGTCAAACACAGAAAAATAATTTCTCTTTGTGAAGGTGCTTGTATGCTCTATATACCGTTTGGTGAAGCATGAGCTGCAAAGGTGCATGAATTAACACAGGGTGGTGACATTTTTGTTAGAAAATTTAATTTGTGCTAGGAACAAATATATACTATATACCACTAACATTTTTTTTGCTTTTACAAAAAAAGCATTTATAAAAATAAATATTATGAAGCAGGACTATTTAACAGCTTAATACTCACAGGGTCAAGGCAAAATCCAGGTCCTAATTATGGTTACCACAAGCTGAAATTAAATGGCAATAATGTAATAGTAAATATATGTACCCAATGGTAATTAATGATGTTATAGTAGCAACGAATTGTAAGACAGGTTCTATCCATCTGTCTTCCAAATGCTTATACCTGTGTGCTGCTTTGGATAGCCCCAACCTTACCCCCCGCCCCCCTACCGTTACATGCTTCAGACTATTTCTATCGGTTAAATCCGAGCATTGATATTTTTATTGTCCTTTTCCATGTCCCCACACAGCCTCCCCACCTGGGGTGCCGTCCTCAGACTATGTGTCTCTCTCACGTTACATGGTGATTCAACACTTACAGCTCAGTTGGAATCCACTGCTTATGTCTCAGGATATAGTAGGTTTTTGTTAACTAGTGATTTTATGATCAAAGTATTGGTGAATAAGTATAGAAGAATGGAGCCAGTGCTGTTCAAATGAGCTGTAACTTAATGTCACTGGTGTTCCGGAAAACTGCATTAACATCATCACCCTGGGCCCATTATTCAGGTTCTGTGCTTTTTTGTAATAACTTGTTTTTTGTTTTACTTTTAGTGGGGTGTCCTCCCTCTTGCGCCATGCAAACACATCGTGTCCTCATGCCCCCAGCTGTCTCCCTCTCTCACTGGGCCATTTTTACAGTAGACCGGCCGTACAGCATGGCTGACGTCTTTCATCATGCCAGATGTGTTGATCATGGGGGAGTTAATTTTTACCCCGCTGGTGGCAGCTGGACCCCAGACTGTCATTTCAACAGCAGGTTGTTCCGCTGTTACTAACAGACTTAGTGCTGAGCCAGACTAGCGTTTACAGGGAATTGGAAGGAAAATGGAGGACATTTTCATGGACAGTCTCTGCTTACATACTGCAATTTACTAAAGCAATGAATATTCCCTATTGAAATTGTATCCAAAAGTACATCAAATTAAACTAAAACAAAAGTGAACCCAGCATTATCCTGACAGGAAAATAAAGTTACTGTTCATAGCCCCAGACATGTGGTTTCATAAATCTGCCGTTAACCTATGAGCCTGTACTGTGGTGTAATCCACCGATCGTAAGCCTCACAACAAGAGACTTTTATTCTGAAAAATGAGAAATCAGTACAGCAGCGCAAACAAAGCCAAACAGGAATGCTTGTTTGGAAAAAGCTTTTAACTGAATTTGCTGCTGTGAATGTATTTATTAATCAGATATCACTGGACACACCTTTTAAACTGCATTTGAACTCATTAGCATTAGCATTAGCTTACTCATCGCTGGCATTCAGTAACCTGCTGGTACGCTTTCTGGTCACAGCCCTGGCCACATGGCGTAATTAGCTTCTCCGTTCTCACATTAGCATATTCGTGTCCAGTCCTTTGAAGGCTTTGTAGATGCAGAAGATGCAGAGTCTGCAGCAGCGTAGTCACACTTACAGAGTGCCAGTGTAACGTGTCTTCATGCTGTCTGCACATTAACCTACGTGTCACCCTGCCCCCCCCCCCCTTTCCCAACAGGTGTCTGGGCCAGCATCCGTGCCAGCAGCCGTTTCGGCTCCCACACCTCGCCGGCTGAGGTGGCGTCGCGGCTGCCCGGAAAGGAGCTGGCCCCCCCAGCAGGCAGCGAAAACCTGCAGGCCCAGCTGGTGAAGGAGCAGGCTGCCCTCTATATCTTCGGAGAAAAGTCCCAGCTCAGGGTAGGTGGGGCTGCAGGTGGTGTGACCGCTCTCATATTTTAGTTCCCCTTGTAGCACCTTCTGTGCCAGGCTCACTCTCCATGTCTTGGGCATCATACAGTATTTATGGACTGTGGATTTTCAACAGTCATGGATTAAAAACGTATTTTGTTAATCAACCAATCAGAAGCAACTGGCTCTCAGTTCTAAACACTCATATCAGTAATAAATTTAAAGTTCTTTATACTATTTCTCAAAGTATATATTTTTATTCGGTTAACCTTTTTTAATAGTATGAATAATGCATTTGGAAAAATCAAATTTCCAGAAGCTGCTGTTTTTGGGTGAATTTGGAAAGGATATCCTGTCCTATTCTGGCAGAGAAGTGTCATTAATAAATCTGTGAATGTTAATCAGATTTATATTTTGGCACAAATTTCACATGTTCCTTTTGTCACCTATAAAAATATGATGCTTTCTTCTGATCCCTCTGTTCTCAACCAAACTGCTGGTTCGTACCGTTGAAATTTTCGTATAAGCAGACAGAGAACACAAAGAATCGATGATCAGAATTTCTGGCTAAATATCCCATTCTGCACAGTAGAGATCACTCACAAGCAGCCCATAAGATGAACCTGATGTAGTGAAATATTAACGGAATCAGGTTGTGTCGTGAAAATGAACAAAGTGGTACAAATCGGGCACCGTCGTAAAATATGCCATAAAGTGTAAGGCTGTGCATGTGCAGACATGCAAGGTACAAATCGGCACGCACTGATATTTCACACAGCAATTGTAATGGGAATAACGGCTCTTTGAAGGAACCCGGATCTTTCCAAGAGCCATTCAACAAAGCGACTCATTGTTCTTTTCTTCTTTTTCTTCCCAAGGTGCCATAATTACTAGTTGGTTTTTACTTAATGCCAAAATGGAAGCGTCAAGATGCACACACCTCTATGCACAACCATCCATGATCCTGAATGGTTTTATTTCTAGTACCAATGTGCCAGGCAACCACATACTTCGTGAATACATGTGAAAATAAACAATTCAAAATTAAATTAAAAAAATCAAAATGACAATAACACTGATGCAAAAAATACACATGGGGTATTGCAGTACAAATGTATTTTAATTTAGTTTGTAGCCATCTGGGAGTCTTTATAATCCTATAGCACAGAAATGCATAAATGACTGTATTTCGGGACTTTCTCAATTAACCTTTCTTTCAGTCCGCTAGCCATTTTTGTTATTGTTCTGGGGTGTGTTTCCCAATAATGATGACTCAAAGTGTTTTACAAAGACTCTAAAGATATATCTTAAGAAAGGTATTTCTTTTCCTACATTCTCTTAAGAGATTGCTTAAGGGAGAGCTTCTTAAATGTGACCTTAATAGGCACCAGAACACCGGATTGGTTGATGTCAATGGCTCAAGAATTGATTATTCCCTCCATGCAGCAACTGCTTGGCTGCCGCATGAGACAATGGTGTTCGTTATAAATATAACACTGCAGGAATCCTTCAAAATATTGCATTAATCAGAACTGGGGAGAAACTACAAATAAAATACAAAATTAACAAACTGAATCATTTAACCATAAATATTTACGCTGATTAGGTGCACAAACCCACGTCCCCAGATTGTAGTATCACCAATTTTTTTTTTATTTGTTCTATAAGAAAACCTGCGTGCACCAATATATGCGCATGTCATTGATATAGGGACAAGCAATGGCCCAATAGCCAAAGGAAAAGTTGAATTACTGTCTTAACATAAGAGAATGTCCTATGCGTTTCAGTATTGACTACTAGGGACTATTTCAGGGTGCTTTTGGGGTAAAATATATTTGACTTACATGTAAATGAACCTGCAGCATCAACCCCATGAACCAAAGTTTTGATAAACTGTGACCTTGGCACATTTAGAGAGGTGTGTGCATTCCAGGGGTGTCAGCAGTAGGGGTAATATCGGCAGAACTCCCCGCCCCTTCTTTCCCCATTAATTAATAAATAAATACATAATCAGCAACATGTTCCTTATCTTTCATTACGAATCCGCACATTACCGAGGCCAACTCGCTGCACATTCAGAGCGCAAGGACGAAACCTATTGATAATTGTAGTCATGTATCAAACAAAATCATTTTATCATATGGATCAGTTATTTTGTTAAGTAATGTTTGGTTATGAAACTGTACCCTTAACGATCTTAGTCTTATTTTAAATGGGCAGTATGAGCCGACAACAGCGTTAAGAGGCAGCTAAGAGTGGCTCAGAAGAACCTTATGAAAGAATATCTTACGGAAGATATACTTAACTAAGAACATTTCAAGAAGCACATCGGAGCATTAAGAGACAACTTAAGGTAGAACTTATAAACTACGTAGCGTTAAGAAGATTTTGGGAAACGTACCCCTGATCATAGAGGGTAGAAGAGTTGTTTATATGTAATCTTTGGTCCGACTACTTTCAGACTTCCTGCTACTTTTCTCCTGGCCAATGAATGTTCGAGGGTCACTTGACTCACTGAGCAGAGCCTCAGCAGAACCTCCCCATTGTAATAGATTGTTTCTTAGTACCACGAACGCGATGATCGTACTTGTGGTCTTATCAAGAGCAATCTTGCTAACTTGCCCCCCAAGAACAAACTTAGGGCACATTGAATCATGGGATTGGTCTCATTTGGTGAGGATGCAACCGATGTATCCTTGATATTTGGGACGGCAAAAATGACATCCGGGGATTTGTACCATCCTCCGTACTTCAGTTCTTCAGTATTGGAACTGTTCTTTGGCAATGGAAGTACAGTCAGCTATGCATATTGAGAAACACCCATTATTTTCATGCGTTGCATGGCTTTGCACGCATCACCCATATTCGAAATTTGCGTCACAATCGCCACACTGCGTGAAGTAAAGACCAGCCCTTAGACATCACCCACCCATAATGATTTTTCAGATTAATTAATTGACTTGAGTAATTTACAGACAAAAGGAATACAAGTAATAATGATTTAATAATGATTTAAGCTGCATACCTATTACTGTTGTAGGTATGTAGCAGACTATTGGTAGCCCCTTAAAGATTGTACAGTTTTATGCAGCTAAACATGTAGTGGAGCAGATATGCAGCTATTCAGGTGCTCAGGACACTAAGGAAGCTCCTGTGGGCTTTGGGCCTGCAGCTGTTGTTTATGAGGTGTCACCTTTAAGCCCTTTGCTACCTTCTGGCATCTATTAATCAGACAAAGCTGTTAAGGTAACTGCTGTTCTCTGCTATCTGGTTGAAGGGCCTCAAGCTGGACGCCAGCCTGAGCTGTGAGCTGGTGCCAGTGGACGTCATCGATACGCGGCAAGTGAAGGGCTCTTTTAAGAAGCTGCTGAGGGCCTGTGTGCCCAGCCGCATGCCTTCTGACGCTGAGGGCAGCTTCCTTAAGAGCCTGGAGGAGTCCGAGTGGATCCTTCAGGTACTTCCCCAGCCCCCCACCCCCCATACACAAACACACACATACACACACACACATACACACACTACCACCATTATTTCTCTATATCACCAGCTCCAGATGGGGACTTCCATAGCTATTGCAAAGAAAACAGACTTTCATGGTGTTTGGTTTTCTTTGAAAAATAGCTCGTTTTCCATCTTCTGAAGGTTTACTCAGGTTTTCTTGTTGCTTACCCTAGAGATAAAACTGAACACGGACAACGATGGGAAAGTTTTTCTCTGTGGCAGCAACTTTTACCTACTTTAGCCTTAATGGTGTCATATATTGCAGAAAGACCGGTGATTCCTGCCAAGGCAAATGAGCAATAGATCAGCAACAAACTTTGTTCATTTTATTGCAGACAACAATAATAACAGGAACCGCAAAGTCAGTCAAACCTTATCCTGCATTATACATTTTTAGCTTTTATACAAAGTGACTCAGAAATGAGGTCCGCTTGGGGTAGCACCAGTAGTCTGAACACCCCACAATTACAGGGCTGGGCGATTGATCAAATTTTAACTTCTATTACCAATTTGGCTTCCAACGATTATCAAAACAAAATAGTCAAGATAAAATGATTATTGTTACGCATTTCGTTTCGCGATGATGCTCCCGTTTTGTCTTGTGTTATAAACCCAGCCCACCCCTTTCCAGCCCCTTTTAATTTGTTCCTCAGTTGAATTATATTTAGTTCAAGGAAATCCACGGATAAAAAGACAACTTTCTTTTTTTAAAGTTCAATTAATGCATATTTCCAAAGTCACTGATTAATCGAGTTAAATAATCTTGATCTCAGTATTTACCAAAATAATTTGTTTCAAATTTTTGCCATAATCGAGCAGCCCTACGCAGTTATTCTAAAAGTAATACAGGAAATGTCTGCCGCCCTCACAGCTTCACAAGATCCTGCAGCTGGCCCAGATCCTGGTGGAGCTATTGGACACAGGCTCTTCAGTCATGCTTAGCCTAGAGGATGGTTGGGACCTCACCACCCAGGTACTGTGAAACCAAGGTGGAGGTTGGCCACTGGAGGTCACAGGCATCGTTATGCAGAGTTAGAGGAGGAAACTTTGCATGATTCACCTCATTTCTGTACTCTTCAGTTACAATTACAGCATCTTGTCTGCATATTTACAACTATTGTTACACTCTGATGTTATGAAACTGCGGTCTGTGGTATTTATCCTCAAATATCCTCATTAGTAACATTGAAATTCAGTTTTTTTCTGAATAGCAGTTTCCCTGATTGTGTGCCAGTTCAGGTTATTTTTCACTGAAAGACTATTTTTACCAGTTCAAGCATTGACATTCAATACGCTGTCAGGGCAATGCAGTAACAAACAAATGAGAACAACGGACATCATGTGTGTGGTATTCGCTTCATTTTCACAGTTCATTTGAGGTATTTGGGTAATTCCTCAGCTTCCTACTGGGAGCCTGTTAGAGGGCCCAGAGGTGCAATCCTGGTGTGTAAGCGACTTCCTTTCAAAGAGCCGTCTGCACTGGCTGGGAGCAGAAGTAACGTCTAGCTTGGCTCACCAGTGGAAGCCAGAGAAAGCTTTCAGTGTGGGATTTCTGCAGACACTCAGGCGTATAACAGAGCCATCTACTGGTCTAGCAGAAAACCATAGATGACCTGAAATTATCTGTCCTCCTAGTTCAAACATGGTCACTGGGGTTCCAACACTGAAATCCAACACTAGCCTTCACAAAGGTTTGGCCATTATTCTCCAAGAGATCTGCAATGTATGAATTGTTCACTGTGGTATTGTTTCCTCTTCTCCTCCAGGTCGTCTCCTTAGTGCAGTTGCTAAGCGACCCATTTTACCGGACCCTGGATGGATTCCAAATACTCCTGGAGAAGGAGTGGTTCTCCTTTGGCCACAAGTTCAGCCAGCGCAGCAACCTGGCCCCAAGCAGCCAGGGCAGCGGCTTCACACCCGTCTTCCTGCAGTTCCTGGACTGCGTTCACCAGGCAAGCAACTGCTCTGCTTGCCCCCCCACTTCCCACTATCTCATTATCTCCCAGTTCTTATTGAGACATACCTCCCAGTGACATCACCTTATCTCTCCAGGGGTGAGAAAAGGGAAAGTCTCAGCTGCCATTGTGGATGCCTTGTGGCTTCCTTTCGCAGTTCCTCAGCAGGACAGGTCATTTCGATGCAGTGTTGTATGTCACGGAAGCTTCTAGGGTTACTGCTCCACAGGTCCACTTGTCCTCAGGCTAAGATCGAGCTCGGTGAGGTGCTGTCTTTCAAGGATGCTCAGTTCTCCGTGCGGGGCCCTCTGTTCCCGGTTGCCAAGGTGACACAGGGAGGTCAGCGTCCTTTAAGTGTCATAAACAAAAGAAAATAATTCGAAATGTCCTAAAATAGAAGTGTCTCATCCCAAAAACAGCAGTTGTTTTTGCCAATATGGCCAGGTGGCCCAAATGTTAAAATGAGAAGAATCCACCACTTGGCCTTAGCAGACGGTTTGGACAGAGCTGCTGCCTTTTGCTCTGGAGAGCACGCCCTGAGAATAATGATGTCACAGATCTTTGCTCTCTCATCTCCGTTTCACCACTTTTAATGGCTAACATGTGCGCGTAATCCTCCTCAGCCATAATGCCATCACACAGCCATAAGAAAATCTGGGAAGCCCATCTATGCATTTCCTGGTTTTTCATTTCAGATCCACAACCAGGCTGTGTTAGAATTTGAGTTTAATCAGCATTACTTGAAGTTCCTGGCTTACCATTATGCTTCCAACCGCTTCAAGAACTTCCTCCTGGACTCTGAATACGAGCGCCTTGAACATGGTTAGTCATCAGATATTCTACCTTCAGACCATTCATGCGTCGGATTAACATTGGCAAACTGAATTGCACAGGCTAACTGGAGTTTGCGTGTTTCCCCTGTGTCACGTTGATTTCCTTCTGCAATCCAAAGATATACAGCTAGATAATTGATGTACCAGAGTTGCCCTTAATGAATGATTGTGTGAATGAGACCTACAATGAACTGGTATCTCATCCAGGGTATCCCCAGCCTTTTTCCCTATTCTCACTGTAAATAGTGACTCTCCTACTAGGCATACAGTTTGAGGACAAGAGTGACAAGCAGGCCAAGAAAGGGATCTGTATCTGGGACTGCATTGGGCGGATGCACCGAAGAGAGCCTCTGTTTTTCAACTACCTTTACAGCCCATCTGAGACTGAGGTATGATGACTTGGTCTGTACCGATGCTGTAGCCTTTTAAAATAATATTAGATGTCCTTCAGATTCGCCCCATATCTTTGGTTTCTGTGGAGGAACCCAAGCATTTAAGGTGTTCTGATAACAAAAATTTGCCTTGTGAATGACATGTTCATTATTGAAATGCAGCTCTTTCAGAATTCTGAAGAAAAAACATGGATGGTCCTATTTTTTCCACATTAAGAGTAATTTACAATTAATGACCAGTCGATAAACATTGTGAAGTAATGCTTTTCCTCATTTTACTTCACTAATGTTACTAATTTGTTCCCAGAAAACCAACATAAATCGGAAAAACATAAACTAATAAAATTATAAAGCATTTCCAGCTCAACCCTAAAACCACAATTTCCCCAAATACCACTATAGAATAAATGGAAAAAGTTCATGAGTAACAAATTAGAATTTAATGAATGATTATTAAAATTAAATGTGAAGAAGCTTTTTTGGCAGTATTGTGCCAAGGAAATCGATGCCTTTTTTACACACATAATGCTTGGCTGAAACTGTAATGTTTGAAAATCACATGCATTGCGTGGCTAATAAAAACATTATATTGGGGAAATCAGTGAAATTCTAGTATCAAAATTCAAGGTCTATTATGGTAAAACAATTATGAACTGAATTACTGTGAAGTAGCTGATTGCTGGGCTGAAGTCTGGTTTTATTGGTGATGCCTAAACTGCTTCTTTGTTAAAAATAAAGCTGTAATAAGAGATCTGCAGAATCATTTTGGCCATGTTGTCCTTCAGCCCCTTGGTGTTTTTGGTGGTTTATATGTTTGTATAACATATTGAAGCTGCCCTGTTTGATTTAATAGTTGTTATTCTCCCTGCTCCCTGTTCAGCCTGTGATCAGGCCCTCCACTGGCATGCCCAACCTCAGAAAGTGGGACTACTTCACTGAGGAGACCTTGTCCACGGGTCCTTCCTATGAGTGGAGTATGATAGCCAGGCAGATAGAAGGCAGCGAGAACACGGACACCATCGCCAGCAGCAAGAGGAGAATTGTTTGGCCTTGCTACAGTAACGTGGCTCAAGCACAGCCAGATGCCATCAGCAAGCTGCTGACTGTGAGTCCCAAGGGCCTGCTGGGGAAAGAGATGCATCTCTTCCCGAGTAGCTTGTAGCCCAAGCATTTGTCTAGACTTAAATAGAAAAAAACTGTTCATGTTCTCGGCAGATTACTACCAAAATGTAGTCACTTTTCCCTGAAATGTATGAATTTTAGAACATAGAGAAGCTGGAGGTCGAGCTTGGCCAGACCCCTGAACGATGGCAGACTGCACTGGAAAAGGTGAAGACCAACATCAAGGAGGACCTGAAACAAGAAAGTAATGTGAGTGTGGATTCATTTCAGCATAATCTGCTGCCTGATTTGTAAACAATTTATGTGGCTTCAAAGAATCTGCTACAAATTAAGAGCAGCTGGTACCTTGGTACAGGGTTATGATTCATAGCGTCTGTTTCTGAATACATATTTGTTTCTGCTCAGTAAAGGAATCCCCAAACCATTGTATAAATAGATTTAACATTTCCAAATGTCTGATTTCTAAAGAGAAGTGCTGCACTTATATCAAAGATCTTCCTTCATGTCCTCCTGGACAGTGAGTTCTTCTAAAAGCAGAATCCTTCCCTTTTCATCCTTAAAGTTACATTGTCACAAGGAAACGGGAAGGAAGTCCTGTCTGGGTTGCATGCATAGATGTGCTCTTCCATGTTGCAGCTGCACAAGCAGAGCCTGGCTATCTCAGGCCTGATCCCCACCTCCGGCCTCATGGCCTCACAAAGGCGCTCCATGCTCTACCTACCGGACAGCAGCCTGGCTAAGGAGAGCAGCCCATCTGCTTCCAACGGGGTCAGCCGCAGGGCTGCCACTCTCTACAACCAGTTCGCTCCCAAGAATGATGAGAACCGGTGAGGCCTTTGGGACAGTCAGTGTCACTTTGGACACCCAGCACACATGGCATGAATTGTCTCGGTTATTTAGTCTTGATTATTCCATAGACTGTTGATTATTTCAGCTCATTTGAAGGTATCCTGTTCAAACGAGGAGCTTTGCTCAAAGGCTGGAAACCCCGCTGGTTCGTCCTAGACGTTACCAAACACCAGGTGAGCCTGGCAGCTGGTTGACTGTATTGCGCTTCCTGTTCATTCGGGTGCGGCTAACTTTGCTCTTGGGTTCAGATGAGATACTACGACACGGGTGAGGACACGAGCTGCAGGGGCTACATTGACCTGGCGGAGGTGGAGTCCGTCATGCTAGCTACTCCCACTATCGGTGCACCCAAACACATCAGTGAGAAGGCCTTCTTTGATGTGAGTCTGCTCCCTTGTTTCCCACAGTTCTTATACAGGTCACATGGTACATAAGAAGACAATAAGCGGTGTGAAAATGCACATGTGCAAAATATCGACAGTAGGTCTCATTAATCCGGTGATGTCATTCCAGTTGAAGACAACCAAGCGGACATACAACTTCTGTGCTTCGGATGCTCAGAGTGCCCAGCAGTGGATGGACAAGATCCAGAGCTGCATATCCGATGCGTGACCAACCCCAGCCCAGCCTGCAGAGTGGATGTGGCTTTATGTTGGAGGGGGTGCACATCTGGCCTTCAGACAATGTGATTTGCACTACAATAGTTTTTGCGGCATTAGCATGCAAACACTGACTGGTCTAATGCTGATCTTTTTGAACTGTGGAGTCTGTGTAAAAACAGAATTTAAGGGTTTTCTGTATAATGCAAAAACGTACTGCTGCTTTTAGAGTACAAATAGCAGGGACCAGGAACATATCGCCAAAAGTGCACTAAGATCTTTAGCACTTAAAATGCTGTTTTTTTATATACTGTATACATTTTTTTTGAAGACACTAATTTGGCTGTTGTAAAAATTACATTTCTCAGATAAGCTGAGCTGCATTTAAATTTTTGCACAGTGAAGTTAAGATTGTCATTTTCAATGCATAACTTTTGAATGGTTTTGTGATGTTTTTATTATGGAATACCAATATGTTTCATTACAGTGTTGTAAATTAAATTTTCTATTGAAAGCGTACTTTGTGTATTTCAAAGAACAGTCAAATGTTTATTAGATTGACAGGTGTACATCTGTCTTTTATTCTTTTTATATATTTGTATTTAAGAATTTCTTTTGGTTAAACTTAGCCAAATTAAACAATTACTTTTTGGTCATTATCACTTAGTGTGTTCACTTTATGTATTGGAAACTTTGTGTTACGGAAAGTTGCAGACCTTAGTTTGTCCATTTGTGCTGAAAAGGATTATCAAGGATTGTATATAAGCCATTTTAATTCATGAGAGTGGGTCTGTACCCAATATTCAAATTTATTTGCTGGTATAATATCAGCCAACCACATAGTCTGACCTTTAAAGAAACCAAAAAAAGAAAAGAATATACAGACTCCAGAGAGAGGCATTAAAGATTTATGTTGCTGTTTCTGTACACAAAATTTTTGCATTTACTGTTTTTGAGAGCATTTGAACATGCTATTCCAGGCTACAATGTGGTTTTATACGATGCCTTAAAATTTGTTGTTTAGGTCATATTTCTGGAATGGTCTAAATTTCTGCCATTACCATGTGGATATTAAAACAAACAAAAAAATATTTACAGCAAGCAGAAAATTGTTACTGAGAGAATTTTGCCGTTTCTCATCCAACATATTCACGTCTCGGTCCAAGAAGACAGTTTCAAAATAACATCGTTACTTCTACAGTTGCAAAACTGGACAAAGCACGTTCAGTAAACTCAGATAAGTCTCTGTTTGTAATCATGATTTCCATTTATTTTTCTCTGCATTAACACAAGCTCATCACAGTGAGTCTATGGCTACCACTGCAATGTTACAGGAATCTCATCTACTGCAGATCACAGCTTTCACCTGTCAGGTAAACAGCTGTTTATTAATGTATTGAAAACAGTGAAAACATATGAATGTTTCCCTGCTGCAATGTAAGTGTAATTTGGTGTTTTGTAAGCTCTGGGCAGTACTAAGTACTGTCACCAAATTTTGGACCAATATAGTGAAATAAGTTCATCTTGGGTTTCCCCTCAACATCCAGTGACACACATCCTGCGGATCTTGTGGTGACAATATCATGGTGTTAATCAAGTAGCCTTAGGCAACAGATGACACTTTCAGGGGAACACAAGTGTATTTGCTTTCATTTACTTTTCAAGCTCCTGAATGAGTGTCTTGAGAACATCAATACCTGATAATTCTTCTCTCTGATGTCAGATGGTTTTAAGCACATTTGTTGGTTCCGTTCAAAACACTGCCAAACACAACAGCCATACTTGCCAAGTCTCCTCCCCATCTCAGGCTAGATGAAAAGGGCAAGAATCCCTGAGAATGAGGCAAGACACTATACAGTTTGTGGCATCTGCTTTGGCTATCACACTTCACCGCTGCCCGACAGTGTGCCTCGCCAAATAATCCTGGAATCCTCGATTCATCATTGTATGGGAATGCAGACAAAAAGTGGCACGCTAAAAATCTCACACTAGAACAATGGGGAGTACCGTAGATTATCCGAGATATGATCAGCACATTACTGTTTTTCCTCATTTCCCTCCTTTTCCTCAGGATCAAAAAACGTACAGAAATGAGCATACGAACCTTTCCCATGAAATTTTATTCAAAGCAGAGTCTTGATAAGCAGCAAACAAACAGCCACCCTAGACAGGAAGTCATTTCCTCATAAGATACTCACTAAGGGCAGTGTAGAAAGACTGATCAACCCAAACCACATGTCTTTGGCCAGTGGCTGAAACCTGCTGTCCTGGGACGCCATCACCCGCTGAGCCAAGTAGTAAACTGACAGCTGTGGAGGGTAAAGAACATAGTTCTATCCACAGTTGTATCTAAATTCACAGGTGAAGGACGAAGCTATGAGTGAATTGAAGCGCTTCAGTCATCCAGACAAATTGGTGTCAAGTAAGGATGTTTTTCATTTGGGCCATTTGCTTGGAAAGCACCAGTTTGATCTAGTAAAGGGGAGAATTGTGTAGCACTGAAGAATGTCTGTGTGCAGGACGATCCTAAATGGGATCTGTGTGTGTGTGTGTGTGTGTGTGTTCTCTGCCCTGTTCCCAGACAGTCAGCTCAGGGAGCAGGTGCAGAGTGAAGTAACATCTGGAATCGCTGGCCATGCTCTGCAGATTGAGCTCCTTCTCGGAGCCCTGGATTAGCACCTCTGTCCGCAGGGAGGCGGATGCCACGGAAGCTGGAATCCCCCTGGGTTTCCGGAAATGGCCTGGAACACAGACATGTGCCTGTCCCCATGTGGATATTGTTTCATAACTTACAGCAGAGTCAATGAAAATGAACCTACGCTGAAAGCATTTCCTTTATAGTAAAACTGCCAGATTTCTTCTGCTTTAATTAACAAGAAGGAACCGTTTCCTTCTAGAAATAATTCTAAAAATAACAGCAGTAATGTTTAGTTAACAAAGCCTAATGTCTGTATTCAGTTTTGTAACTCCCAAAACAATAGTCTTTTCTGTGGTTATTTGGGGTGGTGTTAACCCTTGATAAACTGTGCATTTTAATAACACTCCATATATGAGTATTGCATGAGTTATCATGATATATCAGTTATATATCTGATTTTTTGATCAGACTGGGTTGTTTCAATATTGCATGTATTGACTCATCATATTCTGCTGGATTATGTATTACATCTGTGTTTAGCATTCGCAAAATTTCCAGAATAAGTCTGAAATCTCCTTCAATGATTCTTTGGCCTAGTTCATATCTAAGAAATCAGATTCATGCATATTGTTAAGGATGCTTCACATATTTTCTTAAGCAAGCAAATCAATAAATTTAATTATGCGTTTTAAATGACAGTCTCTGTATTCGACATCCCTGGCTAAAATGAATCTTGTCTGCTGGACTCTTAGAGTCACTGTAGTCTCTGTGCTTGTTTTTGTTTATAAGAAGCATCAGCCATCTGTACTGTGTTGGCCAATCAAATGCTTGCTGAACATTCTGCAGCTGGGTGCTCACTTTATCCGCCTTGGCCCTGACAGTACACTTACTTCAGAGGTTAATAAATATGGCCAGTATTCATTTCACTTTAAGAAATCCTCATTTCCCCCCAGAAATTTTACATTCTTGAAAGAATAAGCCCATTTTACAACTATTTGTTAGTACAAACTATGGAACAAATGTGCTGGATTGTCCCCAAATACATAAATAAATGGGGCCTCATAAGATACAGCCTGGTTGTTTTACATAGAATATTATCCACAGCTGAGTATTAAAAACCTGTTTTATGGTCCCTTTGTGGAGAATGATCACTTTAACCTAATACTGTTTCTCTACAGAAATAGAGGGATGATCATAAAGGATGTTGACTTTCTTCTGATTCCCCTATCAGCTATGAGAGTCTATAAATATTACTGAACTGAAACAGGGCTCAATTTGTAGTCATTGCCTTGGATGCTATTTCATGTGTATGTTGTGAGTTTCATCAGTCCACTTGCTGCTGTTCATCTGCAGCCATGTGCCCATGTATGACATCATTCTGCCACCATCGGCTCCATCGACAGAGGCTGCTGTGAGCTCCCATGAATCACCCTGACAGAGCCATGTCCCAGCCAGCAACCCAGCCAAGCAAAACCCCAAAACTGAAGGATTTATGTCAGTACCAGGCAGTTTGAAGGAATGTTCCCCATCCGTAACTATTCAGATGGAAATCTGCTGGAGAGGACACCAGCAATCCAGTAACGGACATTAAGCATCCTGGACCATATGTGTCTAGGACAGATGACAAGATATGCTACCTTATTGTGGAATGTTCCGGCATCTGTGACTCAGTCGGAGAGATTCTGCCCTAAATAGTAAGCCATGACAACTGTTTAAATAACAATTTTTAAAAAAATGTCTGCACAAATTAGATTAATTTTACAATCCTTTAAGTCACAATCTATACATTCTCATATCATTAATTATTAGCAAAGGCACTAAAACAATTGTCTTTTGTCAAAAGGTGTTTTGAATATGGCAATTGTCGTGGTTTATGCATGTCAGTGTATATGTGTTACTGATACTTCTAGATTGTACCAATCTCTTATTTTAAATGATATAATTTATTGAAATAGTTGAAGTCAGCAGGAACCTTCTTGTTGGATGACAGCCCCAAATCCTCGAGGTATGTATGATGGCCCAGCATGCAGACAGCGCCATAACAGGTGCAGACACCATGTGCTGTGTCAGATCTCTGATGCCTGGCATGCCTGGCATTTCCACACTAATGACTGTCACATTTGGAGCTGCATCTGCAGTGGGTGACAAAATCTCACCTTGAGCTCCCCTGTCCAGGTTTGCATATAATGTATTCAAGAGTCCCAGGCAAACGCTTGGCCCCCAGAACCTGCCAAGGTATCCATGCCCCTCAAACGTCAGGGCCCTCATCCCTCTGTCTCCCTCTGTCTCTGTCTCTCTCTCTCTCTCTCTCTCTCTCTCTCCCCCCCCCCCATTCTCTCCATTGTCCATGTCCGCCAGCCAGGTGATGCAGGTCTGTGCATGTCTGTGAGTGTTATCTCTGATGCTGCTTCACTGGCCTGCAGATGAACTTTGCCTTTAACGCCTTGTCGAACCTCCAAATTCAGAATATTTGGCTCTGCCTGCTAAAGGTGTCATAGGCCTTAAGCTTTAACAGCGTTATTTAAATGCCCACACATTTTATTTTTGATGGTTAATCAATCTTTCATTTTTGCTGCTAATATGGATGGATGGGGGGGGCTATGTTTTTTTGGGGAGGAATGGTATATAAATACCAGGAATTTGGGGATGTTTCTGGGTAGAGGTTACTCAATGTCACGTAGACCATGTTGTTTTGATACACTGACATGACGATGTAGAACACTGACTCCTTCATGCTATTTGAGCTGCGTACACAATCCGCTGTGTCGAGTTTAACGTTTCACATTCATTAAGGCCAAGTAAACCTGCTGATGCTAACTAGAGTCCACATTCCTTTATGAACTGTTATGTCTACATAGCCTTGCCACAGGTTATGAACCAGAGCAGGGGTGTCAAACTCCAGTCCTGGGGGGCCGGAGCCCTGTGTAGCTTAGCTCGTTCCCTGTTCCACCACAAATGATTCAGCTTAAGAGCTGTATGATAATTAGCACAAGGAGTTGAATCAGGTGTGTTAAATGAGTGGAAACCCAAAAATGTGCAGGGCTTCAGCCCTCCAGGACTGGAGTTTGACAGCTCTGAACTAGAGGGGCCATTATCATGCAACTGAACTGCAGATGTTGAACTCCAAAAGTCTCTGCATTTAACATTCTTCCTAAACAGTTTAGAATTTCAGATTTCTGGGGTGGTGCTCTGATGGTGTAATGGTCAGCACTGTTGCCTCACACCTCTAGGACCACGGTTCGAGTCTCTGCTATAGCTCTGTGCATGTGTGTAGAGTTTCCATGTTGCCTCTGCATCATCATGGGTTTTACTGTGGATACTGAGTTCCTCCCCCACATACACATTAATTGGTTACCAAATTCCATACCCATCAGTGTGAGTGCCCCCTGTGAGGGGCTAGTGTCCCACCCTGCCTTCTGACCATAGTCTCCAGACCCTAAGTTACAGAAGATGGATGGACAAATAGTAGATTAGGGGAAGTGTGACAAACATTTCATATAAATATTGAATTTGCTTGTTTGTTTTTTCTTTTTATTATTTCTGTATTTTTCTTCAGTTTTCTTCTGTGAGTTCAGGTATAGAATGTACTCCTAAATGGAGGCGTGACGGATGCATTCTATAGCGATGAGATGGAAAGCTATCGATTCAGACTGGCCTGTGGAATTTGCAACATTTCCTTCATTAACCAGTCCTCAGCTGTGCAGAGAAGCAAACAGGAATGTGAGCTCGAGGCAGCGCATGGGTCCGCAGCACAGCTGCCTGATCCTGTGGAAGAGGCCGCGTCCCCCAGCAAAGTATGGGGAGAGAACACGAGGAGCCTTGGGAGCGTTCTGCAGTACAGTGATCACGTCTCGTTCATCCAGATGATGATCTCCATCACAGCCGTGCAGCTCCAATGTGTCAGACTGGGGAAAGTCGGGACAGTCAGCCAACACCAGAACAATCACTGGCAGAACTGAGTTACATTCCTCTCTGCTCATCCCTCTCTAATGTTGGGTTCCTCTAGGACAATACAGGAAGTCCTCAGTAATATCTGTCCATCCATCCGTCCATCTATCCATTCATCCATCCATTTTTAACCACGTATTCTGGTCAGGATCACTTAAAATGCGTTTGTATGTATTACAGTTTACTTTACCAGCTGATATCTGTGTGGACCTCTGATTACACAGGCACCTGGGCAGCAGGCTTCCTTTGCTGAGTTCCACAGATAATCCTCTTCACTTGCTGAGACTGCAGTGAAGATGTTTTCTTCCACTGCTCTGTAGATACCAGAGTCCTGTGCGTTTCAGGTGTAACAGGGTGGGGATTTAAACCACCCGACCTCACCAGAGTGTCTGTTGTTGTGAAATTCTTTACACAATGTACTTGATGAAACTGTCTTATCACGCAATAGATTGACATTTGCAGTCAACCGGCTGTCGTGTTTGTCTTGCATATTGAAACATCACACGTAGTTAAGAAGTCCAAGAAGTACATACTTTCTTTCACAGTTGCCCCTAATCAATGTCTTTCCTTCAAACGTCCATGTCAATACCCCTGTTAGAACACAACACACCAAGTTGAACAATGTTCATAAGTTAAGTCACATCCAAATAATCTCCTAGAAACACCACTATATTAATGTCAATAATGCATTTTTATCCATGCTCACCAAAATACCGATCAAAAAAACCCTGCCATTATTTTCATGCATGATCCTAAGCATGATGTGATAGTACCTCATAGGTCATATTTGAATGTATGCTATGCTCAGTTTCACTTATATTTTCACTTTACATTGTCATTTGTTGCAAATGTCTTAGATACAGGCTACGGTTTAACTACAGATCAAAAAAGTCCTCTTGCTGAATGGTAAAATGCATATGCAGAGACTGAGGACCGATATTTATTCAAAACTATATGCAAAAACCTCATTAGTCTCAGAAAAAAAGGGGGGAAATGTGTACCTTTGCTAGTCAATGGGGCTATACTCTTACATTTGTACCTTTTAAGGTACAGAAATGGACTCTCAGGAACATCCCAAAGGTAAAAACAGCTTAATGTACCATGAATGGCACAGAAATGTTCCATTTCTGTACCCTAAAAGATACAATTACCTACAGCAAAGGGTATAATTAGCAGACCCCTGAGAGTACAGTGACAAGCAAAGATTCACATTTTTACCATTTTTCTGAGAGTGAACCACCAGCTCATCCATGAGGTAGATTAATGCATCTTGTGTCCAAAAGAGTATATTGTTTGTGTTGGTTATTGGGTTCAAAAAGTGATTTGAAAACGTGTTGCAGGGCGTGTTTGCATGCTTCGATGTGTTCACCCACCATTTCAACACCATCTGCCGGCCAAAACTTTATTACAAACGCATCCAGTGCCCGATTCGCCCAAGTGCAATTATGTACAGTTTGCGTCACAGAGATCAACGCATGCCTATACTCAAAACACTGAGGAGTGCCAGTGAGTTTTGCACGCATCTTCACCAGCTGACAATGGAAAATCACTCTAATATGTTGCTTTAATCCAAAAGTGTATAACTGATAACCAACAAACATAACACAAGGTGAGTTAATGATGATGGTCTGATGGTGAAGGCCAGTGCCATGTATTTAACAGCATAACCGGTTAAAGTAACTACAAATTCTGCTTTGAATGCGTTTAAATCATCTTACTCTAACTGGTAATACTTTCCTTGAGGGGGAACAAATATCTTAGGTAATCAGTTACTACTCAAGAACAAATCATGAAGTAATATGGTTCCTGTATCAAGTACATGAACAGTCATGATTGATTAATGATGAACAAACATGGGATCAGTACATAACTACCACTTAGTTACTGGTACATTAATGCATTAAGTAAGCATTTACCCCTCAGCTATAGTGCTATCAAATAATTTCCAGCGGCTGAAGCTGACCTGATCTGAAAGTCAGAATGGGACCACGATATAGAAGTCCATAAAAGTCAAGGCAAAAATCAAGCCTGTATGTGTTTTATAGTGTTGTGTTTTTAATGCAATGGGCACATCTAGTGGTACGTTTTTGTAATGCAATTTTGGTGATTTACAGGTAGTAAAATAAAGCCTGAATTACTAGTCAAAACATAAAAGCTTTCTTACACTTTGGCAAATAACTCAGTAGTATATCTGATCTGTTAAACGCAACATTTAATTGGTCAGAAAGGAAAAATGCTAAATAAATATTTTAAAATTCAATAAACCCTTCAGCTTAACGGAAAAGCACATTCTCAGTGAACTGAAAATCAATGAAATACACAATACTGGGCAAAACTCTTAGTCAGCCAAAGAAAATGTTTAAAGCTATTTATATGGGTAGTAAGTATATATAAATTGGTGCGGAGGTCTAGCTCTGTGCTGGGATGCCCTCTGGAGACTGTGGAGGTGGTGGGTGAGAGAAGGATGTTAGCTAAGCTGACATCCATCATGAACAACCCACATCACCCTCTGCATGAGACTGTGAGCGTGCCGAGCAGCTCCTTCAGTCAGAGACTGATACACCCTCGCTGCAGGAAGGAGCGCTTTCGCAGATCATTCATCCCGACAG
>JAOYFF010000082.1:29224-42749 GCA_025773925.1 Cryptomyrus ogoouensis
CCCGGACAACTTAGCTCCTGGGATCATTGGAACACGCAAACCCCTCCACCACGATAAGGTGTCGGCTCCAGGAGGGGGAATGCCAAACAAAGAATCATCAAACTCTGGTGCTATTTTGCTTGTCAAACTCCCACAATTTTTTATTTGAAACTTTGGGCTCTTGCCAAATACCTTTTTCACAGTGCTGTATAAACTGTCAATAAAACTTATTTTAATATAAATGATATATTACATGCTTCAGTAAAAAATTTAATAAATCTAAACCACAACTGTGGAAATGTTATTTACATAATTTGTTAATTTTATCCGGATTAATTTACAGCTTGAAAGATTATGGAATTAATATTCAGATGTAATTTAATTTCAATAACTATGTTACCATAAGTGCAACAGAAGGACTCCTTGATCACCAGTGCAAGTTACTTGACCACTATACTAGGAGTTGCCTACTTATTCGGAACTTTAAATAATGATATGCAGGTAGTCCCTGGGTTAAGAATGTTCAATTTATGGATAAAATTATGTATTGTATTATTACTTTTCTGACTTATCTACAAATTTGACTTAAATACAGACTTAGGGGACTGCCTGTATACACATTTATTTTTATTTGCATATTTAGTTTTTAGAAAAAGAGTAATCTCATGAGACATTTCACCATTTTGAACTAAGATACAGTACTGTACCTTCGTGTCTTACTGATAATTATCTCTTATTATTATTCATAATGATGATGCCTTAAGGCCCTTCGGTGCAAGTCATACATTTTCTAGGCCATGTACCAAAAAGAGTCTGACAACATAAAGCAGATTCAATGTATAAATTATTGATTGATTAATTTAACAAAACAATGCGTAACTGCTGCACATCTGACTTGCTGCCTTTCTGTTTGCGCCAGTTGCCCCAGTGTTCCTGGAAGAGTCCAAATGCACGGTGGTGCGTGAGGGCGTCCAGTGCGTGTGCGTGGCCTCAGGGAACCCCGAGCCTATCATTGAGTTCCACCTCCCCGATCTCAACATCACCGTAAATGACACGGAGAGCCGGTTCAATTACTATACCCACACGGATGGATACACGGCCACAGGCATGATAAAGCTACGGGAGAAGAGCAATAACGGGGGCAACGGAGGCGGGCCAGTCAATGTGCACTGCCGCGTCAGCAATGCATATGGCTCAGAGATGGTGCGCCTGGAACTCCAGCAGGAAAGTGAGCATTTCTACCAGTCACTCATACTTATGACCTGTTTGGGTGAAACTCAATAACAGGAATGAAAACATTGTGTAGTTAGTTCTTTTTGCAGGTTGATTTTTATGTACTTTCTTATGTGACTTTCATTGTCTTTTATTTTAATGGGTAGTTTTGACTAATCATGGGAGATACAAGGATTCAGAATCCTATGTTGATGAGATGTGTGTATGCTTTTTTTTTACATTTTTGAACCTTGCTTCTCTTATTACTAGTTGTAACAACCAAACTAAATATTTTAGTCTATCTAAAAATTAAGTTATAAACAAGGGGTCATTACTGCATTTAGCAGATGAAATTCTTCCAAACTGCTGTTGGATCATTGTTGGAGTGACCAGTTGAGGACAGACTCTGTTCTTCCCTGCAGAGAAGTATATGATGGCTGTGGTGGTTGGCACCATCGGCGGAGTGGCCGTCATCGCGTTCATCATTGCAGCAGTGAGATATGTGGGACGCAACAATAAAAAGTGAGTTTCTTGGGTTAGAAAAAGATCAGTGCTACTAATTAACAATATAGAGGGAGATAGGAGCAGGTAACATACTCTCATTGTGTACTAAGAATACCATACTTACAGGAAAATAAAAAGTAAATAGCAATTAAAATCTATGGAATGTATGCAAAGATAACCTAGGTCCCCGTCAGCTACTTTTATTAAGTGTAACTTTTTATTTCTTTTCTAACCTGCTTTGGTTATCAACATTGCTGACAATTTGTTAGCTAGTTTGCTTTTCAACCAAGGTAAGAGCTAGCTAGTAAACTAAGGAATGATTACCTTAACTGTTCAAAAAGATGGCTGGAAAATGTTTTAACTGGTGTTGGCATTTCTATAACTGACTCACATCAATGCTGTCATTCTGCCCTGCGTAGGATATCACCAGCACAGCTAATAAGCTGGACAGCTTTCTAAATCTTCTATTAAATATCACAGTATCACTTCCATTTGCTTAACTTTTCCAATGATGCCCTATTAAAGAACAAAAAACACTTAAGGAAAGAGCATAACCCTGATAGCATCCTTGAATTCAAACTATAAAGCAGGAAGCACTCCACTTTCTTCTAGACTATTCTAGCTAATGATCAAATGGGTAGTTATTATTATTATTATTATTATTATTATTATTTCCATCTCTCCATCTTTCACACCCACTTATCCAGTACAGGGTTGTGGTGAACTGGGAGAATCTTCCTCCTCACACAGGGCATGAGGCAGGGACTCCCCCCGACAGCATAGCAGGACACACAATCACAAACTGAGGAAGATTTAAGGGCAAGGCCACCAAATCACATAACTGCATGTTTTTGAACTAGGAGAACAAGCCAGAGTCCCCAAAAAATCCCTTTCATGGTGAAAAACATCTAAATTGTGCACACACAGAGCCGGGAGGGGATTCAAACCCCAGAGCCTGGTGGGCTGCAGTGATACCCACTGAGCCAACATCTTACCTATTGTCATCAAAACACTCCCATATATACATACAATTAAGATTCACTATATACATATATTAAGATAAACTATGTAGAGTATATCGTATAGTGTATATATGTAAATATATATACACACACAAAATAAAATTAAAATAATAGCTTTCCCTTATTATTATAGCTAAGATTCGGCTGTGTCCATGATGTCCAGTGGATGTCTAAATTAGCGGTATTCAGCTAGTCACAGCTAGCAAGCCTGATCATGTGACTCCGTCCCCCAGGGAGAATGGCAACCCTGGGCAGGACCTGGTATCTAAACTGGAGAATCCTTCATTGTTCTACAGCGCAGTCAAGAAGGACAAACAAAATCTGAGGAAGAAAGTGGTGAGAAATTCTAATGCTAAAAATGATAAACTATGGTTATATTCATAATGCTATGATTATAAATGGCATCTTATAAGGAAGTAGTCAACTGTGACTTCTGTTTTTGACATGAAAGAGGTCATTTTTGAAAGTAGGGGCCGTCTCATACTCCTCTGCCTTTCTTTATTGATATAACATAACAGTTGTTTACATGTCCAACCCGTTCCTCTTACCTTTACTGATGATTCTTTGCTCTAACCTGCTTCTGTAGTGCGCATTCCAACCTGTTATTTTACAGTGGTCATGCTTCATCGCTCCTATGCATCTGTGTCTCTGTTTCTCTTCCCTAACTACCACACAGCTAAAGACTGAGCTTTTGGGCTCAAAGTTTAACTCGATCCTTGAGGAAACCTCTACGGTAAGGTTCAGACATCAGAGTATACGTGTACTTGTCAACAAAAACTTGTGAAAACTAAGAGACGAGCAATTCCCTTTGTAATGATTTAGATTTACACAATGTAACAGAATTTCCCAGTACATTCAGGACATTTGTAAAAATTGCCTTGTCCATTTCTCTACTCCAGGGAGACGATGGAGATTACCAGCCGGTGGCTTCCATGGCAGAGTTGGAGAAGCAAGAGCTGAACTATGCTGCCCTGGAATTCATTGGGGGACGGTCTCAAAATGGGGCATCTGTGCAGGGGGACGACGGCAGTGACTACACTGAGATCAAGGCCAAATGAATCGCACTGCTTCCCTGATGCCCCAGCTACGCGAGATGCACAGCAGGTGCTCGTCACCTGCATTTCTCAGCACACTTCCCTCTGTCTCTCTTACCCTCCTTCAGTAGCCACATTCTCTTTTTTCGTTTCCCACTAACTTAGCAGTTTCTCCAAACCCAGCCAGCCCCTGCTGGCTGCAGTATAGTGATTAGCTCTGCCACAGTCCACTGAGATGGCTGTTTCATGCTGTATTGGAGAATGACACTTTGAATGAAGTTAAAGCTTCAGTTCTTGCCATTCTGAGCTCCCAACTCCCCTTCTCTCTGCGACATATGCTCCTCCTGCAGTCTGCTTTTTGCCACTTTTGGTTCTAGAGTTTGTGACAAACTGATTCTCTTTCACGGTTTAGTTTCCCTAAACTTTTATTTGCTGTGGCTATCTCTGTCCTTCTTGCTCTCTCAATCTTCTTATCCTAATATCTGCTTCAACTTGCCTTGTCCTCTCCAACCTGAAATGTCAGGGAATAGGAATTGTAAACATGCTTTGGCATCTCCACCTTCATCTCAAGTTCAGAAGAGACGACCTCCTCATCTCCTAGACCAATGTGATTCTCAAACATCACATATCAACGATGCCTGTTTTTCATTGCATTCTATCCATCTATTAACTACACAGGATTTGAGGCGTGTATGTAATCTACTTTGAAATGGTGAATGGAAATGAAAATTTGTTTTTATTAAAAAATTATGGATTGTACGTTTAGGCAGTGGACTGGGGAAATGCAGAAAAAGATTTTGGAGTTTTGAGGTGGTAAGAAAACCCTTTGCAGTTTCATATGTTTGATAAGTGGTCCAATGTGTTTATCATGGTTGTGTTTGCCTCTGTCACCCCATGCATACGATGTTCCAATTCATATGAGACATTTAAGTTTTTGAATTCATCTGATTTGTTTCCTTCAGTGTTTACCCCATAATATTATTGTCTGGCAGTTTTTTTATTTATTTATTTTTTTTTATAGCAAAGTTTAAATTATTCATGGCAAAGGCACCCAGTTTGTTCTGGGTCAGTCTGTCAACCTTATGTAGTGTCTACCAAACAAAAAGTATACTTCACTGAGAGTTTGCGTATGAATCAAACCAATCGTGTAAAGTATATTGTTATATCCTTTCCTGAATATACTTCTAAAAATGTATTCTGAAATTGTTCTTAAGCATGTAATTAATAACACTGTTATAAAGATTGTCTTGTTATAATGATGTAAAAGATTATAAATAATCCCAGAGTGACACACAGTATGCTAAGCGACTAAATCCACAATGTTACTCAATACATCTGAATAAATAATTTTCAAAAAGGAATATTTTACCCATATGTGTGATTAAACTTGTATTTGACAGCTCACAATAAACATGAGTAACTAACCCATGTTTAAGCATTCCTTATGCAAAAATGAAAAGAAAAAGTATAAGGAGGAAAATGTAAATACATGTATATACTTTGCATGGTGTTACCATCCTTTAAGGTTTTAAAGTCCACTTATAAATGCAATGATTAAAGCTTTTTCCTTTTAGTTTTGATATGCATGCACATCACCTCAGATAAGTGTAGAATGTAGCTCAGTTCCTTTTGTTTTTTATTTAAAATTTATTCTAAAATTGTATATGTGTGTGTGTATATATATATATATATACACACACATATATATACACACCCCCATTCTCTATTCTCTTCCATTCATTAAGCTTCACCTAAACTTCATTTTTTAAAATCTCTTTCTGTCATAAAGATTGTTATGTGACTGTCATTCTATCAATATTACCTTGCAAGTGATAATAATATCAGAATTATTTCCTTTTTTTACATATAGCTTATTTTTGTTTGCTTTTGATACCTTATTTTATAAAATTGTTCTGGGAGACCATCTTCATTATATTTAAGGTGAAAGGAATAAATTACATAAAATGTTGCATATAAATATTTCTTCTCCTGCTTTCATTTAACACCAGGATTCACTAAAATAGTTTTACTGTAGCTTTGTTTTCAGAAAAGGCTTAACTAATGCAAGTACTGTGAGCAGAAGGCAGGATATACCAAACACAGGATGCCAGTCCATTCATGGGGGATAAACAAAGAGGAACTTACAAACATGAAGCCGTATGTCTTTGTACTGTGGGAGGAAACATTTTCCTTCCATGCTAGGAGCCACCAACATGCTCAGATTGGTCCTGCACTGAACAATGGCTGCATTAACTGGAAGGGCATGCAGGAGAAGTCACCACTAGCTTTACTTCCCACTTTGACAAGTATAGCTTTCTGTGCTGTTCTTTAAAAGAAAAAAGGACAATTATAAATTGTTACAAAATCAAATCCAAAAACTGAAATGTCAACAATTTGTAAGTATTCACCCACTGAATCAGCACCTTGTGTAGCTTTTACAGCCAGTAGTGTTTTAGGATAAGTCTCCATTAGTTTTGAACAATGTGGTGGAGAAATTCCATTCTTCCTTGCGAAAATTAGTACCAAGTTGTACCAAGTTACTTGGGGAGTGGTGGCAGATAGTGATTTTTAAGTCTCGCCAAAGATGTTCAGTGGGGTTAATATAAAAATACTGACTGGACCACTTGAACATCAGTTTTCTTGATTGCAGTGTGCTTTTAGGTCATTGTCCTGTTGAAAGATAAGCCCCTTTCCTAGTTTAAGCTTTCTGGAACAGGGGAGTGGGTTTTACTCCAGGATCTGTCTGTGCTGGTCACCATTCATCTTCCCGTCAGTCCAGATCAGATTAATAATCCCTGGTTCTGAAAAAAAACTGATGCTGCCACCATCACATTTTACCACAGGAGGGATGGTGTTTTCTGGCTAATGTGCAGATGTGACTTTCTGCCATATCTTTGCAGTATCTTCCAAGAAACATTTAGCAAATTCTTCATGGTTAAGGACATTTGTTTCTCAGCCAGGGCTTCCTCCTTATCATTTTTCCATAAATGTGTAACGTTTTGTATGGTAAAAGAAGATAATGATCTATTTTTTTACATGGAAAAAACACAGTGCCCTCCATAATGTTTGTGAAAAGACACATTTTTCTTTGATTTACCCCTCTGCTCCACAGTTTAAAATTTCAAATTAATTCAGATATGATTAAAGTGTATATTCCACATTTAGGTTTCACTGTGTAGAAATTACAACACTTTTTATACATAGTCCCCCTCATATCAGGGCACCATAATGTTTGGGACATTTGGCTTCACGAGTGTTTGTGATTACTCAGGTGTGTTTCATTGCTTCATTAGTGCAGGCACAAGATACCTAGGCTTGCTTCTACCATTTTAAATCTGTAGTTGCCATTGCTCAATATGTCTACATGTCTATGATACTACATCACCATCAGCAAGCAGCTTGGTGAGAAAGTGACAACTATTGGTGGAATTATTTGCAGATGGAAGAAAGACAGAATAACTGTCAATCACCCTGGATCTCAGGCCCCAAGGAAGATTTCGTCTTGTGCGGCATCAATGATCTTATGAACAGTGAGAGCTAACCCCAGAACTACACGGGAGGAGCTCGTTAATGATTTCACAGCAGCATGGACCTCGGTTGCCAAGAAAACCATTGGTAACACAATATGCAGTTATAGTTTGAAATCCTGCAGTGCTCACAAAGTACGCCTGTTCATGAGGGCCCATGTTCAGACCCATCTGAAGTATGCCAGTGAACACCGAAATAATTCCAATGAGGCTTGGGAGAATGTGATGTGGTCAGATGAGACCAAAATCGAGCTGTTTGGCATCACCTCTACTCACTGTGTTTGGAGGGAAAACAATGCTGACTGTAACCCCAGGAACACCATCCCTACTGTCAAACACAGAGGTGGGAGCATTATGCTTTGGGGGTGTTTTTCTGCCAAGGGTACAGGACGGCTGCACTGCATCGAAGGAAAGATGGATGGGGCCATGTAGCGTAAAATCTTCGAAGAGAACCTCCTTCCTTCAGCCAGGGCACTGAAAATGCGTTGTGGGTGGGTCTTCCAGCAAGACAACAACCGTAAGCTGCTTCAAGAAGAAGCAGATTAAGGTCATGGAGTGCCCTAGCCAGTCTCCGGACCTTAATCCCATAGATGACCTATGGAGGGAACTCAAGTTTCCTGTATCCAAGTGACAGCCTAAAAACCTTCAAGATTTGGAGGAGATCTGCAAAGAGGAGTGGATGAAAATTCCTGCTGAGCTGTGTACAAACCTGGTGATCAACTACAAGAAACATCTGACAGTTGTGCTTGCCAATAATGGTTACTCCACCAAGTACTAAAGCATGTGTTCCAAGGGATCAAATACTTATTTCCCTAGATAAATGACAAATTGGTTTGTAACTGTTACATAATGGTTTTTCTGGCTTGTTTTGTTGATCTATCTTACTTACCAGTGAAGTTACAGACTTCTCATTTCTTTATTAATGGGTCAATTTAAGAATTTAGCAGGGGGTCAAATACAAACCGGATTCCAAAAAAGTTGGGACACTAAACAAATTGTGAATAAAAACTGAATGCAATGATGTGGAGATGGCAAATGTCAATATTTTATTCAGAATAGAACATAAATCACGGAACAAAAGTTTAAACTGAGAAAATCCGGTTTGTAATTATTTCCTTCACTGTATGTAATTCCAAAATACCCTATTATTGAAAACCTTTAATGTTCAAATAATGCAGATGTATCCAAAAACCCACAATATAGTGAAATCACGTACACAAAATCCTTTTCCAGCTCCCTGATAACAATAGTAAATTACAACTCTAACAATCAACAAAAAACACTACCGACAATGTCCAAAACAGTTATAACAGGGGCAGTCGATGATGGATGACTGAAAGAAATACCTTGTGAACAGCTGTCCTAAAGGAACATACCAGTTCCTGATGCGGTGTGAGGTGACTGGGAGCAGGGCTGTAGCCAGGGTTTGAAAAATAGTGAGCTCCGGGACCCGGGGCTGAGGGGGTTGGGGGTGAGTTGCGTCAATCACATATTTCAGGGGGATAGGCAGTGTTAAATGAGAGTTAAATCAATTCTTTGATGATGAAATTTACACAAAGTTTGATAAATGAGGTCCCACTGTTAACTTTTCATAGCCATTTTGCAGCTGGTTATCAGTATATGGGACTTCATGGCATTAAAATCCTTTGTGCCTAGCCCGAACACCTACTAGCAGACAGCACAATAAGCTTCTCGGTCATTTCCAGTCACTGGTCGCAACTATTTTGGACATTAACAACACTTTCCCATCTATATCTCATTGTGGCCTCCAGCTGGAGTGGCACAAAACTACATTGCGTGTTATAATAATTTGTTTCTTCAATTATCTATTGCTATAAGGATCCACATAATTATTCTTGTGGCATGACAACACACACACCTGGAAAATTTTAAATGAACATTGATCAATATGACCAATTTTGTATCTGAACTCTGATTAAATTGGAAAAATATTTAATACCTATAGGAATCGTATTTAAGACTTTTAAAATGCCTTTTAAGGCCAAATTCATTAAATTGATTTAATGCTTTTTAAATACATTTCAATGACCCATGGAAACAACAACCTAATGATAATAAAACCAATGGGGCTATCATGGACTTCACAATATCAAGAAGGAAGGAGCACACAAACAATGGGAAAGTAGAAAGGATGGCCCACTTCAGATTGTTTGAGGTGTTTGTGATAGAGGACCTTGTCAGGACCCTAAACACCAATTTTGTTGTGAAGAAGGCCCAAGAACTCCTCTTCTTCTTTAGCAAACTGAAACAGCAACTGCAACCACAATACTATAGACAGTATCATAACCTACTGTGTACCAGTATGGCATTCTAGTTGCACTGCTGCTGATCAGCAGGTGGCGAAGGTATGTGGTGGCCTGGGGGGGTTAAAGCTTTGTGCCCCTCTCTTGCTGCGGCTATTCAAAGAGAAGTGAAAAGACATGGCTGCACACCATCTCATAAAAAGTAAACCCATTGATTGCCTAGCCCTTTACAGTCATTGGCCTACCTAGGTAGTAGTCAAATGAAGTCAAGTGGACTTTTTGGTCATGCCAGGCATACACAACTACACAGTGGTACGAGACATTGCTTCTCCAGGACCACGGTGCAACATAAGACACATGGGGGGGCTGTATGTACACAATTACAGGGGTAAAGTGCAGATAAGTACACGAGTGACACAACAGGAGGGCAGACACACAGTATATAAATGAATATGGTGTAGGGAATGATGTATGTGGACTATCTGTATATAACAGTATTGAATATAAAAGGAAAGTGTTTGGCTCTCTGATAGTCTATTTTTAACAAGGGACCCCCCACTAAAGCAGTGTTGCAGCAGTGGAAGAATTTTAAGGCATTACACAGTGTCATGCCCACACGGGCGGGGCAGAGCACCGGAGGCTGATCACCATTGGATCGGTCAGCTATTTAATCGCAGTGCGAAGTATTGTTGCCATTCTAGTGATGTGCCTTACCGAGCAATTTCTCTGTGTCCTGTCTACCCGGTCTGCCTTCCCTGCTGTCCCTGCCTCGTCTCCCTGCTTCTTCATCTACTCTCCTCCGCCCTCCCCGGATCCTCGTCTCGTCCACCTGTCCCGGACTGATCTCCACGGTTACCGACTCTCGCCTGCCTCTCGACCACGATTTAGCACATCCCCCTTGGTTTCTGTTCTCTCCAATCTCAGAAATAAAAACCTTTGCCTCCACATCTCGGGGTTTGCCTCCTCCCTGCTTGGCCGCTATAACACACAGTGACAGCCGGCTTGCTAAGAACCATCTGTCAAAGCCAATGCCACGAGGATAACGCTTCTAGCTATCCATTGTAAAATCAGGTGAGTTGATGATAGTTGAAATGTCAGTGTTATCTAATATAATTTTTAAACCTTAAATCTTAAAGTGTTGGAGTATTGCATGAGATACTGGTACTAAAAAAGTACAGCGGTACTACATTTTTGAAAGTTATATGTTACCACAATCATTTAGTACTGGTACTAATTACAGTATTAGTGACATTGCTAACACTTTATTCCCAACCATGTTTAAGTGTTTAAATATAGCGCATGATCCTACATGGTTACAAGAGAGCAGTGCACCACTCACTGTTATCACGCCAGACTACTGAAGTTGACTCTATTCAGTTAAAAATGCCTTTAGAGTTGAATAACAGATAAATGCAACTGCTCCTGAAGAATAAAACAGTAATGCATTGTGCAATATTGTACAGCTCCACCCTAGTAAAAAAAATATATATTTCAATGTACTAAATACGTACTTTACGTTTATCAAGTACATTTGTAGTACATTACTTTTTTGTGTGCTAAATATTCGAGTGAAAAAATGTATTACAAATGCACTAATTGCAACTATATTTCTCTCTTGGTAATACTTAAGTTTATTAAATGTAAGTACACTAATTTACACTAATGCTTAAATAGGCTTAAAGTGTATTCAAATGAAGTATGCTACCCAAAAATATACCAAAGTGTTTTATTAATGCAATAGTTAATAGTGTACTTTAAGTGCTTTAAGTACAAGTTCAATTCTAGTGAATTTTCATCTACTACTGTCAAGTTCAAATTTAGTGGATTTCCCAAAAAATATAATAGAAATGTACTAATTACCAACATATTTAGTCACAGTAGTACTTAAATATATTTAATGCAAGTACACTAACCTATACTAATGCCTAAACAAACTTTTAGTGTATTCATATGAAGTATACTACCCAAAAATATACAAAAATGTTTTATTAATGCAGTAAATAATAGTGTACTTCAAGTGCTTTAAGTATAAGTCCAATTTTAGTGGATTTTCATCTACTACTATCAAGTTCAAATTTAGTGGGTTTTTTTTTAATATATATTAAAATGTACTAATCACAAGCATTTTTCAGTCTCAGTAGTACATAAATATATTTAATGTAGTAACACTAATATATTCTAATACTTAAACTGACTTTTACTGCATTGATGCAAGGCATACTACCCCAAAAATATGTGTTTTATTTATGCATTTCGTAGTACTTTAAATATAATTTCAATTTTAGTTGTCACCAATGTTTAATGCAATACTTAAAAATAAATTTGTGTATGGAATATAAATGACCAATAGGTATTAGGTAAGTTCTCCCCAAATGAGCTTGATGGGCCGAATGGCCTCCTCTTGTTTGTAAATTTCTTATATTCTAATAACAACATACAGCTTTGTACATTTTTATCATTAAATTGAAAATACATATTTTCAAACATTTGAGAGCAAAATATTTCTAGATAACAAGAAATTTCGTATGCATGTTGAAAATTATTCCTTTTAAATACTTTGATTATGTAGCAAAACAACACTCACAATTTGTGTCTCCAATATTTTGAAGTCATGTACCACAACAGTATCTTTTTAAACCATGTGTGCTGTGTATGCAATTATTTTCAAGTTCTTCAGTTACTAATCTCTCTCAGTATTATTTGGGAGTGGAATGACGTACTCTTTGTGTCTTGATTGGATCAAAACACATTTCCTGTAGAACTGGTCAGTAGGCACTGCATAGATTTGCTTGGATTCCAACACCTCAGACACAAAAGTGGAATCAATGTTCAGCTGACCATCCCTGCAGAGCTGTCTATCGGACTTTGTGAGCTCCTTCACTAGTACACAGTGCATTGATAAATACTCTGTTAATACTACCATGCTAAGAATTCTGCATATTCTTCCATCCAGTAATTCCACAACTGAGTTTATCCTTTTTTGTAGACTTCTGTTGCTACTTGAATGATAGAGTATGCCTTTTACAATGAAATGGTGAAAATGAACACAGTAACTGACTGTAATACCCAGTAAGTCTTTGATAGCAAGTATTTGTAATGCTGAGAGTTTGCTATGGCATGGATTGCCAAAAACCTTTACATTTTCATTTAGGTTACTTGAATTTGAAGTTGACACATTGCTTTTCAGAAGATCATAAAAAATGTTTTTAACCCCATCATTAGCATCTGACATTACATTTTCTGCTTTTTGTCTTAGACTCCACCAGCAAAGAAATCTTTTTACTATCTGCTCAGGAACATGGGTGGTTCCATGGAAGTAACGTAACAATGTGCCATTAAATGATTCGAAGGAAAAGGTTGATGTGGCCCACAGAGGCCCCCAGTTCCTAACACTTGTTGCAATGTGTCAGTAGATGAACATTAAATGTCATATTAGCAGTGCCATATAACTTTTCAAACTGCACAGTGAACTTTTTGAGAGCTCTTTCAGCTGCTGCAATATCACAGTGTTTCATCTTTTCTCCCAAAAGAATGTGCATAGCAAACACTAACAGAAAAAGGTGGTTCCAGAATTTCTTCAGTAAAACCCCATTCAGTATAGGCAGAGCATAGAACAAAAGGAATGACCTCCACTCTGATGCCTTCCAAAATTTCCTGTCAGCCACAGATCGTGGGACTCTAGTTATCTCAACTGGGGGTTGGACTGCAATGAGCTCTTTGTCAATGTGGTCTGACCTTGTTCCTATATACCATTCTTTTTTGTGGTGTCTTGAGTCAAACCACAAATTGGCTAACTGTCTTGTCACACCAAGGCAGACACAATGCTGATACTCTGGAACAAATCCATTTATCATTTGAAACTTCTTGAGTTTCATTAATGGGGAAGGCCCTTTTACCCCCATTACCGGATTCTCAGGTGTTGCAGACAAAGCATGATCAAAGTGCTCAGGTTCAGTTCTGAGATGTGGCTCTGGGTTTTTGTT
>JAOYFF010000083.1:44915-57135 GCA_025773925.1 Cryptomyrus ogoouensis
AAACCTTTACTGTCATCCTTAGCCTCCAATGCAATTTTTCTTTCTACATCCCTCTTGGATAGCCTAATGTTATTTTTGCCGATAATCACATTTTATGACTCTTATTCTGAAGGCTTGTTCAACTTCCTGTTACAGTTTTTGGTTATCTTGGCGGCAACTGGATCTTGCTCTCTCGTTCTTCTTCTTTTTGTTGTTAATAAAAAAGTGCATCATCCCTTTCACGGACTAAGCATCTGCCTCTTGTCTTTTTCCTCTCGCCACATTGTATTCTTTCTGTGAGCTACATTATGTTAAACTACAAATTAATACACCTGTATTTGAAGAGTTTATTTCCAAAGTGCATCACACTCCATTTTACTAATTTCAGTTAAAATTTGCCTATGAAGTAGCTGTGACATTCAGCATCAGAAAATCCTGAAATCTCTCTATATCCCCTACTAAGCACACTGCAAAGTACTCTTTATTTGCAAAATGTGTTGTACACCAACTCCAATTAGTTACAAAATGCGTCATTCCCTCTAAGCCAATCAGCGCCCGTTAAAGATGCATTTTAAATCACATCTTGCCCTGTTTTTGGTTCTAAAACATAATGATCCAGAGCCCATGCAGTCCCAAAAATTATGTTAATATGTTGTGTGCACAAGGTATGTATGTTGCGTATTATCTCTGTCTCTTGCTTGAGAGTTATTATATCAGTTATTGTGCTATGAATGGACGCTCTGGGCACTTGACTGTAAGTTAATGTGAAGTGTGCATGCCTACATTAAAAAATTAATTAAAATTTGCCAGTAAAGAAATCTGGAAACACAAGGGATGTGCAAGAGTCATCATTATCTCTAACTGTTGAACCAATATCTCATTACAGCGGAAATAGGCTGTTTTCATAGCAATTAATAACATTAAACACAAATAATGAAAGGGCTTGAATCACAAAAAATATTGGTGTACATCAGTGGACACATTGGACTGGACATCAACAATCTGTGATTAAAAACCACTTGGCCTGCTTTTTTTAAGACATGTTTCAACCGGAAAAAACAATACTGAATATGAGGCAAACTGTATCAGATATTCCAAGACTGAAGTAGAATTTTATGAGGTGTGTTCACTGCTCCATGTTCACATATGTGTTCAATATCCTGATTATCTTTTGTGCACAAGATTTTAAAATATATTATTGCTGCATTTGAATATGTTGCACTTTGTAAAAAAAAGGCTGCAGTGGGTAAGATATTTTGGGGAAAAATGTTATAATTCTAGTCAATTTAATAAATACTTCAAAGAAAAGTGTCTATGTTGTATGTTTTTCATTTTGATAGCTTTAATAATTATGTGAAGTTGATACCTTTCAGTTAATTCGCTAATTTGCATCAAAAAATGGATTCAATTTGACAAAATGGATATGATTCACTTTGGAAATGCACTCATTTGTAAAACTTAAAACACACACACACACATACACACACACACAGGTTTGTAATTATATCTTTGTGGGGACTCTCCATTCATTTCTAGACAGAAAACTTTAATCCCAATATCACGACCTTAAACCCTACCCAGCCCTAACCTTAACCATAAGCAACTTAACTAAATACAAGACTTTTGGTATTTTTAGATTTTTTTAATTTTTTTGTTTTTTGATTGTATTCACAGATCTTTGTGTGTACCTAAAAAAATAGTCCCCACAACATGAAGAAACAGATTTTTTAATCACATTGTGGGGTACATTTGGTCCCCACAATGTAGTATAAACATAATCCACACAAAAACACACACACACGCACGCACACACACACAAACACACACATAAATATATAATGATAAAGTGAATATACTGAGATTTCCTGAATTCTCAAACTGAAGGCTTCTAAGAGTGACAAAAGATTTCATTATGTCAGAAAGTAAAATATAGTGAGAGAAATGTGTGTATCTGTCTCATTAGTATTCAGAATGCCAAACTCAGTATTTGGTGGTAGCACATTTAGTAGTAATTAGAGGTAATGAGAATACTGAGGCTTCAAACCCCAGGTAGGATTAAGGTGTGCTGTCAGTCAACGTCTTGATTAACTCCATGGAAATTGTAATACATCAATATGCGAATGACAGTGCGGAGTAATCCCACCCACTATGAGCACTGAAGGCATATTGCTTGAATCACTAACGGAGCTCTTCTTGAGGAAGTCATAAGCTACTGGCAACAGGTTTTGTGGTTTCTGCTTCTCAGATTTGCTCTGGGTCGCTCAGGTAGCTTTGCAATCGCTACACAGAGCATATTTCAGTTCTTACCCCAGATCCTGCAAAACAAGACCATAACTGGGTCTCTAACCTAACTGGAAACTATATTTACTTGTATTATTAAAGTCCTTACAGTTCATATTTTTGTCTGTTCTTAAAATCAGTGTTCTAATACTGAATTTGCGCTCCACTTTGAATGATGGGATGCCGTTGCCCAAGCAATGCTGCATGCTGCGTTTGTGGAAAACATTTCAATGTTTAGACTGAAATATTCCTTTTTTAAAATAGACATACACACTTCTGCAATGAAAATGCTTAAAGGAAATTAGGTTCTCATAGATACATGCTGGAAATGAATCTATGCAGAATAACACAATTCTTATAAAATTTACTCTTTAGAAAATCTTTCCCATTTTTACATTGCATAAAATTATGTTTCTATTGCTTCTAGGCCAGCTTTTTCATTTGTTCCTTGTGTCTGGTCTCATCTGACATCTGTGGCACATTTTGAGAGAATTGCGGAGGAGATTTATTCATTCTCTAATAACTGCATCCTTATTAGCCAGGCACACATTTTGCTACAGCAGTGTCCTGATTCTCACTAATGCCCATTCTCCCATCTCAGCCGCTGAGATATCCACAGGCTTCCATGTCAGTTTTCCAGGTCTAGCTCTCCTTTTGGAGGAACGGCAGAGTGATTTAATAGACTATGAAGTGTCTTCAGAAACCAGCAAATCTTCCGCACTTTGCACGTTCTGTGGTTTTTGGTGGCTTGACAACAAATGAAATTCAGCATGACTCATGATGGATTCACTAAGAACTAACGCAAAGAACTGGGTTGGTTGCAATATTTTTTTTAGTTTTTTGCATTTTTGATTTTAATGTGCTCTCATTACCGCATCTTTGCATTATCTGTGTAACAGCAGCCCCATGAAACTTTCCCTTTTTATCAGTCTTTAGACAGACCTGCCAGTGTGGTGAGTGTCCCTCAGGTCAAACCTTTAATCAGCTCCGACAATAAAAATAAAACATGACAGTGATTTCCAGCAGCTACAATAATTTCAAGAACATATTTCATATACATATATGAAATAGTGTGGGTGTATATATATACACACACACACACACACACACACACAAAGGCACCCACACACACACACAGGTTTGTAATTATATCTTTGTGGGGACTCTCCACTCATTTCTATGAGGAAAACTCTAATCCCAACATGACAACCTCAATCCCTACCCAGCCCTAACCTTAACCATAAGTAACCAAACAAAATACGAGACACAAACACACATTATGTTCTTATATATGTTCTTACTTACAATATTTATCAGATCTAATTTACATTATGCAAGTCAGAGATATGATTTATACCTTGACAAGCCCATAATTTCTTTTGGTCAGATGCTAATTATTGTTTTTTTTTTTTTGTTTGGGGGGGGGGCAATCTATAAAACTAACACTGGAATATTGTTTGTCACAAGTTCTTCAGGAATTAATTTGTGAGCCTTTGTACTTAGGACAATATCCATTGATTTGTTCTTTGCTGTTGCAGAACAGGCTACGGCAATATACCCATCTTCAAAACACGATGTTCACATTCCTCTACAGAGACAGAAGACCCATTTATTTTTTTTGTTTTTCTTTACAAAAAGGATAAATTGTGAGCACAAACTCCTGGCTTACAGCCTTCTGACGGTCTTACAGCAAACATGTGGGATTCCCCTCATTCAGGCATACCTGCCTTGCTCACATGCCTTAGAGCCAACAGAAGTGTAGAAAGACACCATGAAACACAACTAGAGCCCTCTCAGTACATTTCCTCAGCACACATTTTACTCCTTACCACACATTTCATACAGCAAAAGTTATTTTGCTGACGTAATTGAAGGGGAACTGACACTAGTAGGGATGCTCCGATCGATCGGCCGAAGATCGGTATCTGCCGATAATCACATTTTATGACTCGATCGGTATTCATTAAACTTTTAAATCTTAGGAACCGATCACAATTGATGACGTCAATGCGTGAGGATGTACACGATGAGTGGGGACGTAAATGTTTTGGCGCCGCAGTCATGTCATCGCCGGTGTGGAATTACTATTGCTACTTCTTTGTGATTATTTAGTACTCTGTTAAAACAATAGTTACATTCGATATATTACTGTAAAAATATAACAAAAATATATCAAAGGCAACATTTATAGTATTACTTTTTCTGAAAAAAAGTTAATGGTGATTAGAGAGCTTCCATATCAGTTATATAACCTTGAAGCATCAGAATCGGCATTGGTATCGGCCGATCACCATGACAAAAAATCAGTACTTGCTAACGATGGCAAAAATCCTGATCGGAGCATCCCTAGACACTAGATAGGAACCCAATTCTACCTGATGTCCGACTGAAAATTTTATTTCGAATCCTGATCCTTATGGTGCCCCAAGACCTGTGTTTTACAGCCAGTATTTCTGTAGGGTTGCCTTTTGCAGACTTACTTTTCAATTATAGATCAGTATCATACTTTTTTTCCCTCTCCTTGAGCAGAGGGCAAAACTCTTTAATCTCACTGCAGCCTAAAGTCAAAAACATTCAAATTTGCCAAGGTTTTATGTGGTTCTTGGATCCCTGAGGCATTTATATGTTTTGCCACATCATATAATAAGTTGTCGTTTCTATCTTCTATACCTACCATTGGCCAGTCAGGGAGCCGACAATGAAGACAAAAAAAATTAATAATGTCAAAATGTCTCCATTCTAGCGAGTGTCTAGGTGAGGGTTATCTCTTAAATGTCACCCCGGGCAGGATAACTTTCTGCTGGCCTTGTGAATTTTGTTGTGCATGAAATGATTTCATTAGAGATGTGACTCTCTGTCGAATACCCAGCTTCTTAACATTCCTATTATACTCTCCACTAGTTCCATCATTTCAGCTCAGCCTTTGTTGGGACTTGTTTGATTCTTCCAATAGCCCAGAGGGATATTACGCTAAAATACAAAACAGTTAAATGCAGTTAAAACATTTAAAGCCTTGCTTTATTACTAATACAGTAATAATTGCTACATTTATATGATTATTTTACCGTTTCAAACATCAGTACATGTAGAAACAGCCATTGTTTCATTTGTAAGGGGAAACTTTGAATATCTGGTGATTCAAAAAATAAATTAAAAAACAGCTGCATTGGCCATACACTTGGTTCACCTTGTGTTTTTGAGTGGAAAAAATACAATTGATTTAATATGTGCTTAATAACTAAACTGTGTATAAGAACAATTGACAATAACTGTATTAATAATTAAAGCACAAATTTGTTGAAAATCCCAAGGTATAGCTTCTATTTAGGATAATGAGCCTTTCGGACATCAGACTAAACTAAACCTTGAAATGAACATTTTCTCCACTATTATTGTTCATATATTTTCGTTTATTTTCGTTCTCTTGTAAGTAAGTAAAGTTTATTTATATAACGCCTTTCACAGAGAAAAAGTCACAAAGCGCTTCACATACAATATAATATACGATTTGACATTGTATGTCTGCCTTTAATGCAATTGTAGGTTTCAGAACTGGGATAGCCATAAACAGTAATACTATCTTTATCCCTGTCTAGTAGCCTGCTAAATGGATTACACGCATGGCTTTCTATCAGCTTAGGACTGGTATAATATCATTTTCTCCTGTTCACATATATACGTACACACGCAAAGCATTTATGTCTTTATGACGGGATACAGAAAGACAGCAAATGTGAGGGATGAATGCTGACCGACCCCTGACAACGCATAAAAATGTCCCCCAAGGATGAATCCTGTAGGTGTTTTCATTTCCGCAGAGCTATACTTATTATGAGACAACCAGAAGTAGAACAGGCAGCCAAATGTAAGAGCACCATTCAGTTCATGAGCAACTGCAGCAAATAGGTCTGTTAGCAGAGTTATTCTCATAGTCATTATCACACGCTGTCGTGACTTTTAATTTGAAAGACAAAGTACCCAGACAGAAGCCAGATTAACTAATTATTTTAGTACGGTTTGATGCTGGGCTGTACGGAGACTGTTTGAGGGGCAGGTGGTTAAAGGCACCAATAGGGGGGTAGTGGGATTGGTGACGGCAGGGGGGCTGGCGATTTGTTAAATCCATGAGATAAAAAAGAATAGGGGGGGGCACTCAGTACCTTCAAAGGGAGGCATTTTTAATAGTCCCCACCCCCTTTGCATGTTCCTGGTGATGGCAGGGTGGCTCAGTGTGCACTGTGACCTCCAGGGTTGAGGGTTCGATTCCTAGCTCTAGTGCTGATTGTGGAATTGGTCCCTCTAAGTTACTGTGCATGCTTTTAGTGTGTGTGTCCCATGACATGGACTGATGTGCCATCCAGAATCATTCATCCCCTTTTCTTCATTGCAGCCTTGCCTTGGATGTGATTATGGAGGCCAGATGGACATATCGACTCAATTATCCTTATGGATTATTGCATCACAAAGTGTCAGTGAGACCTTGCAGCTTGTCGGAACTTATTTCTGAACAGCTGTGATTATGGGATTCTGTGTAATATATGAGTCCTTTATTCTGCAAGCACATTGCAAAACAGTCTGCAATGATTAGCTACCTGAGATTATAGTTATGATGAAATACCTAACAAAGGAATTAACAACTGAACCTACTGATTTTTTTTCCTCAAAGTGACCGTTGATAGCATCCTTGTAATTAGCAGAATTTCAGATATTTATGTCAAGAGTATCTTGTGTGGCAGGCAATGCTCAGGAGTTGCAGATTTGATTATGTGATGTACCCTTTGGTAGGCATGAATGGGAATATGCCAGGTTTAGTAATGATGCAAGGCTTGGGATATTGTTTGAAACCTTGTAATGAACATCTATATACAGGAAATAAAATAGTCAGCTTTTTGGGTCACAAATGCCATACCAAAATAGCCCCCACCCTTCGGTGATATGGATTCCCTGTTATAAACTAGGCCACAGAGGGGTTTTAAATGTCTCTTGGCGCTTGTCCACCTCTAAGTGTGGTTTGCCTGATAAGCACACATTTCAGCAGCTGGGAGACAACGGGAGAGAGGGACTTAGTGTGTCGACTCCTGCATGCTCACTCCATACAATGCTAACTCTGTTCCAACTCACTCGGAGTTAGGAATGTCAGTCAAATTTCTCCAAATGGTGGAGCTCGTGGTGTGGAGCATTAAGGTCCATAAAAAGCCCCCTGGAAATATACCTGCTGTGGCGGCAGGTCACATGCATGCAGCGCGGCACCATCTCCAGTCAACCTGAAACATTCAGCCCTTATTTAGCTAGTCTTTCTCTGGGTCACCTCCAGGGCCCCTGAGAAGATTCTGCTCCCCCTTTTCAGGTTTCTGAGCAGTACTTAGAAGCTCCATTTAAAACCTTTCACCCTCTTCCACTGTGAAGCAAATTAGCTGCCATTTCACAGGGCTGCACTCTGAAGTGTGTTTCGGTGCCCTTTCACGGCAATTCGACTGATTGGATGATCGCGCTGTTCTACACACTGCACCCAGAGAAAACCTTTTCATGTTTAAAAATTTTTAAATTCAGAAAGTTTTACATTTCGCTGCAGTGATAATCCATTACATTTTCCTTTCTGAACTACTAATTGAAGTTTCCTCTGCAGAACCTTTCTGAATTTTTAAGATACTGATTTAATGTTTTGAACCAAAATCAGTGGTATTTTGTTGCTGTATGTGCTGGCACAGTGTACAGAAACCTTTTTAGTTGATCTTTTCAATTTTTCGTGTAATACTTTTAAAATAAATAAGTCAATTAGGGCCCTTGTAATAGTACAGATTTTTCTAAGGTCTCAGCTAAATGCACATATTATGCCAAGTTTCCGAACAGCTTAATCTTTAGCATCCTGGCGCTTTTTATTTCCCAAAAAAAGCACTGATTGAATAAAGCCACAGTTTTGGAGATGTGCCAGACAATAAAAAGCGACCCTTCAGTTAGGGCTGGTCAATGCTAAAGGCGACACCAGCGGCCACCTAGGGCGCTACATTGTAAGGGGTGCTGCCGGTGGTACTGGCCTTGACTGCCACATAGGCCGGCAATGGAACTAAAAAAGAACAGTTTAAATGAAAATGCAGGGTAACATTTCCAGTGCAAAACAGCTAATAGAGGTATTATATAGAAGTACACAACACAAAGATTGGCATTGACGTACACTGCAGTACGTTAACAGTGTACAATATGTAATTACAGCATGGCAGCAGTGTATTACTCGAGTGCAGAAAATGCCAGCCCATTGCACTGAGCATGCACAGAGGTAATTCAAAGATACCTGTTTGCTGCATGTCTTTGGATTGTGGAAGGAAAGTAAAAACCCATATAAGAGGGGAACATGCAAACACACACACACACACACACAATACAGGACTCATAGCCCAGCAGTCCTTCCCATATTTATATCATATACGTGCCTTTGTACCTTTATTTAAATCTTTCAATCCAGGCTGACAGTATATAAGACATTCTATAAACTGTAGGATTTGCAATATGTACAAACATTTATACATACTGTACATATGTGCTTGTATCTTTTAAATCACGTAATAGATTTCTAGGGATTGTGGTAACTGAAAAAACAATATTGTTTTGAGAAAAAAATGGAAGACAAAATAGCACATGTTATCTAGTCAGGTTTTATCCAGCCAGAAATTTGGCCAGATAGAAAGAGGTGGGTGTTAAAAGGATGGGTGCAGTGAGTTTAGTGATGGATCCCGTAGCTCACAGGAAATATCCTCTCCCCCTTTGTCACTTTTATTACTAACATAATTTTTCCTACAGCAAAGAAACGTTTATTTCAATCTTTCAATCCAGGCTGACAGTATATAAGACATTCTATAAACTACTGCAGGATTGTCCCCAAATATGCAATCAGCACTGCATATATCAATTGATTAAAGTTTCAGTTTTGCGTAACACTTGCATAGTATAATGAGAAGACTATAGGAATCAGTCTCACCCCAGAGCCCCCGTCATCAGAAATGCAGATTGAAAGGAAATAAAACCTTATAACTAATTATTTGTCAGTTGTCCACTGGGCCTTTCAGTCATCTATGCTTTTATGCTTTAGACTTTTCATGTTTCTTTTTTTCTTAGTTGCTTTAAACATCATTATTTAGACTCACCAAAACTCATCTGTTTTGCATTAATAACAGTGCAAGACTATTCCAGTTTTTTAATTATTGCCCCAACAGCAGAAATGGGCATTTTCAGGTGAGTAGCTATTTTTTAATACCCATTGCCTTACTTATGAAGGTCAACACTCAACAAACCCCTCCCTCATTTGGTTTGTTCTCTTATCATTCCCATGTGGATGGATGTCTAAGGGAATTTGGGCTCTGGGTCACCTCATGTTTCTACCCTAGGTAATCAGGAAGTCAAAGATTACAGCTTGAAGGTTCCTATTCACTCCAATCAACTCAAAGATGTACAATTTACAAGGGAAACATGCTTCAGTTATGTTGTGTTCACTATAATTTCCAGCGGTGCCAATAATGTTACATGTAATAATGTCTTGATGAAGCATTTGCTTTTCTATGAAAAATATATTTCAATGGAAGGTTGGATTTTTCTCATTTTTTTCAGTGTGAGATGAAGCTAATTCATTACATATTTTTTCTAACCCTTTTTACAAATCTTTACAAGGGGTGCCAATAATTGTGGAGGGCAGTTTAAACAAATTTCCTTTGACTGCCTAAGACTTTTGCACAGTACTGTATATACATGGTGAAGCGACTCAGGAGAGGGATATCTATAAATACTACATAACATTAAACATTAGTAACAATACTATGCAAAAACCCCTGTGGAACACACCTTTTCAGCAGGCCCTTTAGGCTATAACCAGTTAGCATGTTGGTGGTTTGCTAAATCTGTGGGAAGACTTGGCAAACAAAAGTTTAGCATCCTGATTTGCCTGAATGTTTTTTTCTGACTCCTTGTCCTCTTGGCTGGCTCTCTGACTATTTGGAATCAATATGTTTCTGAGAAGCGCCTACAAATGTTTATACCGTGTATCTATAGTTTGGTTTTAAAATGATTTTGTGAATAAACATTTAGGCCTTGTCCTCTGCTTCCTGTGTGTTTAGTGCCCTTCATTTTTGGTTTGTTTGCGGTTGGATCCTCTATTCCCTGGCCCCAGCTCAGTATCTATAAAAATCAACAATGGTTCATAATGCACATTTTTTACCCTTCAGGATCACCGCAGAACCTGGTGCTGCTGGTAATTACTATCGAAAATCTCAGATATGTGACACTGACTGGCAGACCTTTTGTGGAAGGCCAGGGGTACGGCAAGCTCCCAGTGAATTTTTGTTGCTTGTTGGCCCCTCCTCTGCGTGACTGATGGAGATTGGCAATGACAGGCGCAGAGAAGTGATTTTCTCAGGTTTTTCTCCATTTTTTTTCCTGCCAAGATCAGGCTTGTCTATAGCTCCCCATCGCCACGGCTTCCCCCTGATGAGGAGGACGGTGCCCCCACAGTGCCGAATCGCTGAGTAATAAGCACGCCTTCAGGAGCCTGCACTGTTGTGTAACCTTGAGTCAAAATGGTGGGGGGTGGGGGGGGCAGGGGGTAACTTTGTTTGTTTAAGCTTTTGGGGGGTTTGTTGGTTTTTCCATTTAGGCAAGTTACCTTAGAAAGTAGTGTGTTTTGAAATATACAATGTTTTGGTGAAGGAAGGTGGTAAACATTCAGAACTTCAGAACTGAGATGCCTTTTTAAAAATAAGACAGCATTGCTACAAATTGTTATCTTTCACATTTTTTAGGATAATGCATTAATGCTCAAAATGTCTAATGTGTGTTGGATATTATTTCCCACAACCCTATCCAGGTGGATGGATGGATCTAAAGTTTTATTTGTTACATATTTCATAGATATTGTTGTGGACTATTGTTGTGGACACGTAAATGCTTTTATTTACATGACTTTTCACTGAATGTGATGAATGTGTAATTAAAATACTTGTTAAACATTAAAACCACACTTTTTCTGTGGGTCTTTAAATGTACGAGTAGCACGTTACACACAAGGAACTATACTCAATCCATCAATCTCTGTTGCAGCAGACACACAGTTTGCATGTTGAGTTTACTTTTGATTTTCTGCTCTTTGCAGATTGCCTCTGAAATGTCTATGTTTGGTGATGTATTTCTGCTTCGGCATATTGAAACCTGACAGGGAGCAGAAGTAACTGTTGTCTGTTTCTTTGGTTGTTTTTCATAAGCAAAGGACCAGAGCAGATTTACCGTGTAGCACACACTGAATTCATTCCTGCTAAGGATGCCATCTTGAAAAATAAAAATATAGGTTAGCGCACTGTACTCTTTTTCTTGCGATGCAAACTTTTTTCTTGTCTAGAAACAATTCATTCACCATGGGCCTACCAGATTAAAGCGTACTTTATACACTGGATGCTGTGTGCAAAGCACTAGCAGGAAGGGAGACTACTTTCAGTGAGAAACAAAAGGTCAGAGAAGGCAAGATAACATGATTATCTCAGGCCACTGCCTAAGCCAATGGAATCTATCACCTGACTGCATCTTGTCCATCAACTTTGAGGCGACACAAGACACTGACTTCCTGAAGGAAACTGGCATGATAAATGGGGAGTCACAGTGGCAGCTAATTGATTACTTAAATGTATCCAAGGTAAACTGAGATATAATAGCAGGATGTTATCAGTGTTATCAAAGTCTCAAAATGAATAATGACGTTTTCTGTTTTGGGGACATTTGTTGCTGGCATGGATCTGCATTTGTAAGATAAACATTTTCTGAAAATCAATTATAAATTTTTAATGAAGTTTGAAAACTAAATAACCTGAAGACTAGTGGTGTGCAATACTACAAGATTTGGTATCGATGCAATACCAAGTAAATACAGGGAAAGTATCGCCGATACGATACCGATATCGATACTTCTTAATAATTAAGGTGGATGCAT
>JAOYFF010000083.1:57235-81761 GCA_025773925.1 Cryptomyrus ogoouensis
TATCGGATTTTAAAACCAACAAATATTTGTATCGGTATCGGCCTTCAAAATCCTTTATCGGTCGGGCTCTATTGTAAGTAGTGTACCACTTAAACAGAGGAGTGTATTGTGTTGTTGCACAGTGCCTTTCGAAGAAGTTTTCAAACCTTGATGCTTACAGTAACTTAAGTGGGCCAAGATGGTGCCAAAGCTCTTTGATAATGTACCCCCTTTTAATGTAATATCTGCCTTCCAAGCCAAACCATGACTGTGGTAGAGAGGGTACAAAACTTCAAATTCTTGAGTGTGCACATCTCACATGATCTGTCATGGACAGTCAACACCTCTCATTTGATTAAGAACACTAAAGACTCAGACCTGCTTACCACATTCTACCAAGGCAGTATTAAGAGCATTGTCACCTACTGCATCTCAGCTTGGTTTACCAGCTGCAAGAGTACAGAGAGGAAAGCCCTGCAGCGTCATCAGCAGTGCTCAGAGAATCATCAGTGTACCACTGCCCTCAGTGTGGAGCAGTTACAGCAGCTGGTGCTTCAGCAGAGCGACCACCATCTCCAGTGACCCCACACACCCCAGTCATCACCTCTGCAAGCTCCTGCCCTTCGCCAGGCACTACAGGAGCATGAAAGCCCACCCACCCTCCAGCATAAGGGTCAATCTCTATCTGCAAGCCATCAGCAATCTAAACCATGCAACCAACTGTTTCTCCCTGGATTTACTCACACCACCAACCATTATCTAGAGTATTGTGGACTGTAAAGGTTTAACTCATATTTATTATTTATCTCATACTGTCCATTACTCATTGTCGTTTTGTAGCAAGCACCTTAAATGATTTCTCCGTTGCACCTTATCCTGATGGTATACTGCTGCTTTATACATGTGCAGATTTACATACACATACATGTTTCACATTCTACTATTTTTACACATTTTACTGTCTATTTTGAGTACAAGTTTTCTGATGCTATGTTCATTTTATCTTCTTGGAACCGCACACTGAATCCCACTGTATTTTTACAATATACAATAAAAGCCTATCTTACTTTATCTTATCTTTACAGTTTTGCTCGATTGGTTACACACAATTCTCGGAAAACTGCACAATTTAACAAAACTATAAACAAAGGCCAAAATAAAAACTACCGAAACCTGAAATACACAGGGACAGACTCAGTTAACACTGAAGACACTTACACACAGACATAAATATTTTATATTCTCATCAAAATCCTTTGTTAATGCTTTTTTTAACCTTATGCAGGAAAACCCCCTCAGGGCAAGTTTTATCAGGAAAGATACAGGAGAGAAAATGCAGAAATATGGGGGGAGGGGTAGACTGGAGGTAGTCTTCCCTTTAGGGCGTCATCCTCCAATATTCCCTAAGAAAAGCAAGCTGACTAGCAGTATCTGCAGGCCCGTTGATTCTCCTCTCTTCTGTCCCGTTTCTTCCCTGCATGGGCTATCAGCCTTGGCAGGGACAGCTGCACCCCTTGGCTGGGCCAAACAGGGGTTGCCAGGTGAGCCCTGTTTTCATCCCTTAAGGCCCATAAAGAGGAAACCATAGTTAATATTAGTATGCAAGGTCTGATTGCCCCCTGGTGGTTGGTGGCGAGTTTGCAGCCGGCCTTCACACATACAATAGACAACGTTAAGAACAGACACAGATCGAACAGTAAAAAATGGGAAGAGTTACCAGGAGGTTATGCTGCTTGTGAGGATGGACTCCACAGCACACCTGTTTGCGAGGACTGTACGTAACATCCAAGTCTCCCTCAGACAGCTAAGGGAGTAATGGTGCTGATGGGCCTCCATAGCAGCTGCAGAATTCTGTGCCCACTTCAGGCCAGCGGTGACAGTGACTCTGAGCAGTTTAATGCTGCTGACCCTTACTCAGCCGCCCAAATAATGTACATGGGAGTGTGACCTGCCTCCTGCTTACTGAAGCTGATGACTAGTTCTTTAGTGTCACTGACATTCAGAGAGTGTTTATTGGCTTGACACCACTCTGGCAGGTGCCTCACCTCCAACATGTTGGCCCATTGAAAAATCCTGTGGACTATTTCATATGTGATTGTAATAGAAGGAAGGTATTTTACCAACTATTTCCAGTGATGGGTGGCACAGCGGCTTATGGCTAAAAGGTTCTGAGTTTAAAATCAGCCTCTGCTCTGTTTATATGTGTCATTTATTGCTTTTAATTAAGGTTAGTTTCCTGTAAGAAGCAGGGAGACTAGGGATCTCCTGAGGTGAGGTGAAGTCCAGGGACAAGCCCATTAAATTAACCTGCATTACTGTCACGTTCCATTCGAATTTGTAACTCGGAAATTCTCGGAGTTCCTAGTGAGAAATTTCAACTGCAACTTCTGCTGAAGTTGGAATTCAGACTCGTGAAGTCGGAGGAATCTACACATCCCCAACCTCAGAATTCACGCTCTTTATCGACAGTAGTTAAAGCTGAAATTTTATACTGTTTTTAGCGCTTACATCTTATATGTGTCTCATTAAATCTGTTTTACACACAGTACTGTCCAACGGCTATCTGTGGACGTGCCACTACGGTGTTTTTATGTGCTGATTACATATAAGGTGTGAATGGTCTTAAACAGCTACTCAGTGGTTTTTCTATTTTTTTGCGAGAGAGATCTTTGGAGGTGTAATCTTAGAGTCTTATTAATGTCTGAACCAGGTCAGGTAGTCACAGCATTTAAAAGGACATTTTAATTGACATATTTGTATGTAAATACAGGTGTCAGACACACAGCACATCGACTTGAATGTAACTATTGATTATACAGTCTGTTTATTGGAGAACTAGATACATGTCTTCCAGTACAAGGAAAAATAACCATTTTAGACAGAGTAAACTGAAGGTGACCTTCATCACGAGACATAACATATACATAACATTTGAATGAGTTTCATTTAAGAGAAACAAATTCAAGTTATGAAAGTGTAGTTATCTTAATCACCACAAATACGTCAATTCCTCTCATACTGAATTAACCAACCCTTCATGCCATCCCTTATGTGAATTGGTAAAAATTTCCACCTTTTTCGCTTTCCTACTGTACAGCTCCATGAGGATGTAGATGTAGTCATGGCATTCAAAACTGTTCGAGAAGCTGACCACATGCTTGTGTAACCCAGGTTACAAATATTACAAATAGTAAAATAAATATAAATAGTTAAATAATAAATAATTAACTATAAGATAAGATACAAAACAACGATGTGTGAAATTTACACGTTAAAACATTTACATGTAAAAATTTTATGATTTTGATGTAACCTCCCTGTAGCGTGCCCCACGCCCCCTTCCTCGCGCATGCGCAGTAGTGTAGTGCATAGGAGAGTAGTGGTGTGCAATACTACAAGATTTGGTATCGATGCGATACCAAGTAAATACAGGAAAAGTATCGCCGATACGATACTGATACTTCTTAATAATTAAGGTGGATGCATCATCAAATTGCTAAAGCTGAATTAATTTTCATTACCTTTAAGTGTTTTTGTGATTTTTTTTTATTAATTAGGTAAAACCCAGGACAGAATTTGGGCAAAGTTTATAAGTAAATAAATACTGTAGTGCGGAGGTACCGGCCAGCAGCGCGGCTTGTTGGACTGATGCCAGCTTGTAAATAGTTCTCAGTAATCGCTTGTGTGATTATAAATGTGCTGTGTGTTATGTCATGTATAGTGGTTAATGTTTATTGTTGTATGTAGTGTGTGTGTATGTGTGCGTGCGCCCACCGTGTGCATGAGGAGTAAACGGAGCGACGTGCACGGTGAGGAGTGCCAGTGTGTGGGTTGTAGTAGTGCGGGTGTAATAAATGCCATCTGATGATTAAACCCCGAACAATCCCTGCTGTTTAATTATTGCGAGCATGACTCAGCGACCCACTATTATAATACTTTATTATAAATATCATAGTGTGTGTGTGTGTGTGCACGCGCGTCCGCGCCTGTTTGCTAGCCTGGCGCCTCTGAGTCACGTGACAGCCGGGAGCAGCAACTGAGAGCAGCAGCACGAACACAGACAGCCACAGTGCATTCGGGAGAGAGATTGAAACTTAAGTATCGATCTCATTGAACTGGTATTGATCAATATCAATACCAACATTATTATCGATATTATCGATACTTGGATTCATCCGCCAACCACTACTGAAGACATATCAATTGAAAATAAGCGCTAATTGTATTTTTGGGGTCACTCGCACTTCACTGACAACTAAAATACTCCAATCAGCCAGACCTACTTCATATAAACTGGATAGCTAACCACAACAAATGAAACTGTAGTTAAATACTACTTCAGAATTAAACTTTTTTTTTTTTTTTTTTTTTTACATATTTCATCACCCAAACAAGAAAATTACTTTCTAATAACATAAAAGAAGCAAATGATGATTAAGATGATTAAATGCAGCCCTAGTTGAATTATAAAAAATCTTGCTAGATGTTGCCTTTATGAATAATCTGACAACCTAAGAGGCAAATGTCTGTTCCACACATTCATTCCACATGTCATTCCAAAAGGAAATGATGTTTTTGCTGATTTTATTAGGCTAACATGAAAATAAAATTCAATTAACTATTTTGATTCGAAGGCTGTATGAGACCTCAGGTTACTGGAGACCTCTTACATGCTATAAAGTCTGAGTATTTGCGTGATAGAGATAAAGTCTGTGAGCTCTTTTATTGATTTAGTTTTACTTAGTTTCATCTATCATATGCATAGTGTGTTGAATCTAATATAATTGTTTCATGTAAAAGGTCCAAATTTTTATGCAATAATGAGCCATACTCCTTTACTGCTCTTTTTTGAGAACTGCTTCCAACAGCACTGGAAGTATTACAAACTGTACACATCTCTAAACCATTTTCCGCTAGCGTATCATAGCTTGATAAAATGGCAATGTGAATGGTAGTTAGTTATCAATTCAGTAACAATCTGGCTTCAGGCTTTGCCTTCGGTGTTGAAACCTAGCAAACCTTAACTAGATTCATCACATGGTTAAGGTTATAGAAAATGGGCCAGCTAGGTGCATTTGCGAGAAGGCACTATTGCAGTGTTTTTTCATTTGTTTAATGTTTCAGGGGGCTTTGTCCTATTTTTGCATTTTTATTTGAGCTTCAGTAATAGATCCACAAAGTGTATTTTTTTCATTTTTCCAAATAAAATTGTGTCTTTCTTTGAGCAAGCCAACCTGTGACACTGACAGAACCTTGGAATAGACCTCAAGCTCACAGTGCACCAACTCATCAGCTGCAAGCATTAGGGTCAAAACCTGCAATTGTGAAGCATCATTTTCCTACATCACAGTTCTCCAGTCCTCATAACTCCCTTATAACTGATAAAAGCTCACCACCCAAAAGACATAATGAGGATTTTTTTCTTAGGGTGCAAGTGTTACAAAATGAACAAAAAAGGGCCAAAAACCCTATAGATATAAATATATAAACACACCCTCGCCTCCCAGCCAATTGTATAAGGCACAAGACTGTAATGCCTCTTGTTCAGCACACACTACTGTTCATGTAGAAGTATATTATAATAGCACTGTAAATAATGTGGCTTTGTCTGAGTGTGTTTTTAATTGAGTGCATGCCCCTGGGAACACAATCCTGAAATTGCTCCTGAGCTATCATAGCAGTAGAAAATTAATGCCTCTATTAATTGAGTTAATTATCTGTAGCTGTTACCCCATCTCTGTTTTCACTCAAACTAAGCATGGTTAGATGAATGAACAGAAATCACCCTCTGCTGCCTTAAGCACTTTCCTACATCTCTTAGGAACACTGATTCCACCATGGTGACAGTCTCTGCGTAATGTAATCTCTCAGCAGCTTGGCTGTTTCTCCTATAAGACCTTAAGTGCTGTTTCACTTATCAGACAGACTCATAGTCCTTGCTGCTTGGTAGCCTTAGGAAGCATAACTGTGGTCTGTGTTTACAGTAGACCTTGCACATCTTTACATCTTTGGAACTCCAGGATGATCAGTTAGCGTACAGATGCCTTATACAGTCCATTCTTGACTTAGTAAGCCCAGTTTATGTAAATCTAAACTTAGGCAAAAAGATATATGAGATACAGTTTAAAGAGCTCCTTTGCAAAAAGGCCTGTAAGTAAATTTATACTTTATTTGGTAACGCTTTACATTAACTCCACCTTCATAGTGCATTTGTTATGCATTCACTGAACTTTCAGTGCACCTTCATAATGCATTTATAACGCATTCATAGAACATTCATAAGAAGCATATAAGTATACCTTAACATCCTGACGTACCTTAGCAGCTTTAATGTACATTAAAAAGAAACATTATATGATAGTAACATAATTGTGTGATCGTAAAATGTTTATTATTAATGTATATAAAAGCATATAAAAGTATGTTTAGATTTTAATATTGTTGAAACTGATGGAAATTTTAGTATACCTTATATTGTGAATGCATTATGAAGGTGCACTGATAGTTCTATGAATGCATTGTGAAGTTAATGTAAAGCATTGCCCTTTATTTTTACATTCATTTAATTTGTGTTCTTTAGTACATATTATTAGTATACTTTTTCTCATGTGTTTTTTCCTATAAGGTGTTTTGAATGGCATGGGAAGGTACACCAACTTAAATACGTGTTTGTAGAATGAATTATTAATGTCAGCCAGGAACTGCCGCTACTACAACTTTCAGTATGGCATCAAGGTACAGAATTTTAGAAATATTATCCAAAACATATTTTAAAGGTAGTAAAAATGCTATAAATCAGATAACCAAGTAAGTCTCATTCAGAGTAGAATGTTATAATGGAATTGCTATAAAATCCTATACAGTGTCTTCATATAATAATGAAATTTAACTAATTTAATTTTGATTTTTACTTTGAAAGCAGTTACGAAAATAGTGAGCAATCTTTGTAGAAGCTAGAAATATTAGTGGGGATTAATTTGTTCAGGGAACTATACAGTTTTATTGTGTATTTTGCAAATTCTCCATGACCCAAAACAAGATAAACAGTTAAAAGATAGATTAATGGATTGATTATGCAAATTGATTTAATAGTATTTGAGTCAATAACAAAGAGTACAGACAGAAGTAATTAGCTGTTATATTTTGTGGTTCATATGTAGTAAACACACATATTGCTTCTAGAGGTCACACAAAAAATACAGAGAGGGACATTTTTTCAGAAAAATGTACGGCCAGCGTCCATTTTCTCAGTGACACCCTTATTTAGTGCTACGTTTTCTGCGTTGACTGATTATGGTACTTTTAATCGGGTGAAGAGACTTCCCAGTTTTCTGTGAGAAAGACATAAATCGCTCAGAGGACTTTACACGCTCATTCATGCAGCAGCAGGTGCTGGATCGCATGCTGCTTAATTGAGGCGGGTTTATTCAGCTGATACGTGGTGAGTAAAGTGACTTTTAATGTCCTTCTCCTTATTAAAAGTCTACTTTTAAAGCCAGCTGGCAAATTAATTCCATCGCTGGGTGGTAATTTTCTGTAGAAATAAAACAGAAGAATGGGTTCTGGTGTATGTGAGTAAGGGTGGCGTGATGGTGCAGTGGATAAAACCGTCACCTGTGACCCGGGTTCAAGTTCCTGCCGTGGCTACATGTGTGTGGAGTTTGCATGTTCTCCCCATGGGGTTTCCTCTTGGTTCCCCCCCCTCCCAGTCCAAAAACATGCTGAGACTAGTTAGAGTTACCAAATTGTGAATGGTGTTTGCCTGTGCTCTGTGATAGGTTGGTGCCCAGTCCTGGGTTGTTCCCTGCCTTGTGCCCATAGGTTCCAGACCCCCATGACCCTGAATGGGCCGGCCAGTTTCAGAAAATGAATGGATGCATTTGATTGGTGTATTAATGTATAAGTATTTAATTGGACAGGAGCTAGTCAGTAAGTTACACCTTTATTGCTATATTACTTTAGGCACAGATTTTAATAAAATGACTCAGCTCTGCTTATGATGACCTAACAGTTTGTAAGCCCGGCCCCACTGTTAATCAGGTCTGACTTGTCGTGGAACGGCACTCCCATGATGCAGAGACTTTTTACTATTCGCATTAGATGCTTGTTATAGAAAAATAAAATAGAAAGCAGATCCTTATATTGAGAAATATTGATGACACGACGTAAATGGCCTGCATGGAGTGGACACTTTTCCTGCTGACAAATGTGAAGTACCTCCAGGGAAAAGACATAGAGAACATCTGTAGCCCAAACCTTCTCTCATGTTATGTACGAGTCTAATGACCCAATTTCGTACCTGTGTGGTCATCAACTTGCCTCTTAGAATTGCTTCTGCAAAAGGTTTCTTATCCTCAGCAAATGGGCCGTGCTGAGAGACCCTGAGACGACGCAGAGTAGTTTGCCTCCCTCCTCCAGCAAAGCAACATGCAAGTTCAGTAATTACTCCTTACAGGCCATGGGCTGCAGCCTGACTTTTTGATGTTTACATGTCACCAGGACTCACAAACTTGTACAGTTTATTATTGGGGAAAGATACGAGAACCAGAAGTCACCTGTACAAAAAAAAGAAAATATATTTTTATATTGTGGAACACAATATCGTGGAAATTCCATAGCTATCATGTGTTTACACGCCTAATTAATCCCTAATTCACTTATTGATGGTGCTTAAATTAATTATCTACATTTCGATTTAAATTTGTTTACTTCGCAGACATTTCATCCCAAGCAACATATAAGTTAGATAAATAATATACACAGTCCCAGTCAAAAGTCTGGACACACATGTTCTTAATAACATATCAAATATTGGAACGATCAAGAGAAGTGTTCAAAATCTCAGAGTTTTCTTAAATTTTAGACTCTTCAAAATAGCCTCTTTTTGCTTCAATGACAGCGCTGCAGACTCTTGGCGTTCTTTCAACCAGCTTACATTTGTAGTCACCTGGAACGCTTCTCCAACAGTCCTGATGGAATTTTCACAAGTTTTGGGCACAAGTGAGCTACCTTGCTCTTACTCTTTAATCCTAATCATCCCAAACCAGCTCTATAAGGTTTAGGTTGGGGTATTGTGGGTGCCAGGTCATCTGTCACAGCACTCCATCTCTTTCCTTGATCCCAAAATAATTGTGTAATATTTAAGGCTGTATATAGATTTTATAATCCTACACTGATTAGAACTCAATGCTCATGTAACCTTTCAGGTTTCTTCTAATATAAATTAATCTATTTTGATCTATAGTCATTGTGGTGATTTATGAAACTCAGGTGTTACATCCACAACTATCACGCTGCTAATCTATAATAGTCAAGCTCCTCAAATGTCATATTGTAATATATAACACAAGCCCTAAATCACACACACACATGACAGGTAAACATATCTTTATGGGGACCACTCATTCATTTCTATGGGAAAAATGCTAACTCTAACTATGACAACCTTAACCCCTACCCAGCCCTAACCATAACCATAACCAAGCAAAATACAAAAGTTTTTGCATTTTTAGTTTTTTCATTGCAGTCACAGATTTTTATTAAATTGAGTTTTCATCACGATGTGGGGATATTGTGTCCCCATAAGGTAAGGTATACCCGCTCACACACACACACACACACACAGGTCCTCTATATACAGCATACTAGGTTCTACACAGATACTCTTTAGTAATCTCCAATATTCAGGTACTGTCTTATATCACTTACTCTATGATGAGGTCATGTCATACAACATTAAGTCATATTTTTATTAGGTATTTGTTTCTATACTGAAAATGTCAGGACCTCAGTCACAGAAGATGATTTTGATGGGATTGATGGCAATTCATAGAAGCCCTGGTACTTTTCAGTCATTTGTTTATGATGAATGTTTCCATGTGCTCAAATTTCCATAGTTTGCAGAACCCCTTCTGACCTCTGTCAAAACGATCGTTCATCCTGTGTGAGTTTCTCAAATTTCCATTCATTATGTTATGGTCATCCATCCAGCCATGCATTAATTTTCCGTACCATTTATCCAATACAAGGTCACAGTATCACAGTGGGCATGAGGCCTACTCCAGTAAGCCCTGGGCACAAGTCAGGGGACACCCTGAATACATGGCTATTTATATCATTGCACAGCACACACTACAGGCAAATCTGAAACGGCAAATCCCCTTAACTGCATATTTTTGGATTGTGGGATTAAGCCAGAGTTCCTGTAGGAAATTCAGGGTGAAACAGGATATAACACAAAAACCCCATGTGAAAACCCCATTATTTATTATTTATTTTTGATACAATGATATTACGTTGCCTACAATTCCAACCTTTTCAACAAATATATTTTCAATATACTGAAGGGTTCAAAAGTCAATCACTCCCTTAGATGTGAACTTTTGGACCAGTGATTTACTGACTTCACCTCCCTGATCTGCGATCAGTTGGCTTGGTATCGTGTGAGCTTGAGCCGCAGCATGGTGTTACAGAGACTCATGCATAATGACCTCCCCTCCCACCCCCCACAAAGTCTAGGAAATGGCATCAGAAGAGTAGCATTGTTTACTGGAGAAAAGGGAGAGAATGAAACAGTATGTGTGTGAGAGAGACAAAGAGAGAAAGAGTGAGAGAAAAAAAGAGATTGTTCATGGGTGAGAGAGTGCAAGGAAACGACAGAATTGGAAAGAAAGGGCAGCGTGAAGTCACATTTCATTTCCACAATCAGGACATCATAGTTACATAATAGCAGACTGAATGTCTTCTTCCTCTCAATATCAGTATAGGAATGCTGTTTGTCTTATGTGGAATGCCTTACTACCATATGCTGTCACAACCCTCATACAAATAACACTGTCTTGCCAAAACGAAAACCTCTTTGTTACATTACATTTGCTTTATTTAGTGGAGGTTTTTTCCCAAAGCGATGTACAAGTGAGGCAAATAATACATTACAAGCAATCAACTGTCAATGAATAAACAAGGAATAAATGCAGCCAGAGTGGCCTTCCATGTGAAAGCCCAGTAACAAGTGTAAGTAGTATCAGAGCAAGAGCTATACAGAGCATTTCAGACATAGCAAGAAGCTAATGGAACTATTCAATCAAAAGACAAAGTGCAACACTAAGAGCATTCAGAGAACATAAGAGACTTGCAAGGGAGCATAGAGTGGCGTTGGCTGGTAGAGGTGTTCCCGGGACAGACAGGTCTAGGGGCGTATATTGAAGGTTCACAGGAAATCTGCTGACTGGATGTGAGTTGGCACTTTGTTCCTCCATTGGGGAACTACACATGAGAAACGTCTAAAGTGAGACTCCTCACATGGTGAAGCTTCTCCAAAAATCTAACTAGGCCTAAATAACAATATCATTTGTATTTTACCATTTGAGTTGAATAATACAATTATAATGAGTGTAGTATTACGTTTCATAAGAACACAAGAATTTTACAAACAAGAGGAGGCCATTCGGCCCATCGAGCTCGCTTGGGGAGAACTTAACTAATAGCTCAGAGTTGTTAAAATCTTATCTAGCTCTCATTTAAAGGAACCCAGGGTTTTAGCTTGCACTACACTAGCAGGAAGACTATTCCATAATCCAATCTACATGCTGTGTAAAGAAGTGCTTCCTCAAATGCATTTTAAAATGTCCTCCTGCTAATTTTCACTTATGGCCACGAGTTCTAGTATTTAAACTAATATTGAAATAGCCACTTGGCTGAACACCATCCAGACCTGTTAGAATCTTATATACCTGGATATATCTTAGTCTCCTTTGCTCGAGCCTAAACAGATTCAGCTCAGCTAACCTCTCCTCATAAGACGTTCCTCTAAGACCATTAATCATTCATGTAGCCCTACATTGCACCCTTTCCAAGGCAGCAATGTTCTTCTTAGGGTATGGTGCCCAACCTGCACACAATATTCAAGGTGGGGTCTTACCAAGGAATTATATAATTGTAGCATTACCTCCCTTAACCTAAACTCCACACACCTAGAGATGTAACCCAACATCCTACTGGCCTTCTTTATTGCTTCCCCACACTGGCGAGAGTGGGACATGGAAGCATAAACATGCACTGCAAGGTCTTTCTCATAATCAGCTACCTTTATTTCAGTGGAACCCATAAAGTATCTGTACTTTATATTTCTGCTCCCTGCATGGATTACCTTACATTTATCTATGTTAAATTTCATCTGCCAAGTATCAGCCCAGTGGCTAATTCAATCCAGATCCTGTTGTAGCCTCTCTGCTGCTAGATCAGTATCTGCTACACCACCCACCTTGGTGTCATCTGCAAATTTAACCAGTTTAGTGTATATATTGGTGTCAATATCATTAATGTAAATCAGGAACAATAGTGGTCCTAAAATTGAATGCTGATGACATTTTTTTATTAACATTACAATTCACAGTACTTTCAGTCCTGGTGACAGGATAATGAATCGTAGTCATCAAAGAAAACAAAAGCTGTAACTAATGTTGTGGAACCCATGTGAATGGCAACTGTTTGTAACACTGGAGTTGTTTTTTTAATTACTGTTGTTTACCTCATAACTGGGTTATTTTCCACACAGTCAGTATTGGAAGTAAATAAAAATAGATGCTACTGTGTTTCTTACTAGAATTCTCTTCCAGTTGTGTAGAGGCCAGAAGGATCAGAAATCAATGCAAATCATTTATAAGTAGGATCAAATAAAACAATTCCTTTTACAAAAAGATTGAAAAAAATGATAGAAATTTCATATATATGAAATGGTCTTGAGGGGTGTTGTAGTTATAGACTGAATAAATAGTAGTTGAATGCACAAATATAGCAACATGACATTTCAACATTAATAGGCAGTAAGAATGAATAATAAAGAACAATAAATAGTAGCAGTTCAAGGAATGTCAGGGAAAGTAAAGCATGTAATTCTGTAATGTAACATTATGGCTCTGAAATAGTACCACATAGTGGGAATTGCACAGTGAACAAGTGATGTTCTGTGAAAGTTCTGTGCCTAAGTGGTTTTGGTCCATTTGGACAGTTGGCTGTCCCATCTTGCCATAGGGTGACTCGTTGTGGAGTCTAATGGCCAAAGGTAGAAAAACCTTCCTTGGAGCAGAGTAGCTGTCTCTTTGGCCAAGACACAGCCTGCAGAGAGTATACTGGTCATTGTCCAGAATAGGCAGCAGTTTCCTGAGTGTCCTCTGTACCACCCAGTCCCCAGTGAATCCACAGTATACATTTTGCATGTAATCATGTACCACAGATCTGATTTAATTTATTAATCTTCTTCAAGATTTTGTATTTTCTGCATTTTGTTTCAGCATATTGAAAATATGATTAAAGTAAAAGTATTTTGACAGTTAGTCGCTGGAATACTGGGGATGGGAGTATCTAATGGAGGAGGGATTATTTCGATCTACTGTACATTAAATATGGAATTAGTTTGGCATTAAAATATGGAAATAGTTACTGATGATGTTGGATCATATGTTAAATAAATTTAGAAATGTAAGATTAATAATAAATATGTATAATGCAGCTGTAAAGAATTGTCAGGGCATCAAAGTTGATATTTGAGGTGTGTCAGTTTGTAGTGTGTGGTGGAGGTATTCATCATTTAGCTGGGATTGTTGTTTAGTTCACAAGCAAAGTTGTCAGTGAATTCCCCTCCCTGCAGGGTAACTGTTCTGTGTGATAACACTGTGCTCTCACTTTTGATCTTACTCTGTGGGCAGGGATTGTTTCAGTTTTCCATCAGACATTCTTTCAAGAATTTTCCCTCAGAGAAAGGCACGCTTTGTTGAACAGTTTCAGAATCCAGCGGGTAACTTACTGGGATAGAAATGTGCCAGCGGGAAACTTACTGGGATAGAAATGTGCCAGTGGGTAACTTACTGGGATAGATATGTGCCAGCGGGTAAGTTATTGGGATAGATAAGTGCCATTGGGTAACTTATTGGGATAGAAATGTGCCAGCGGGTAACTTACTGGGATAGATATGTGCCAGTGGTTAACTTGCTGGGATAGAAATGTGCCAGCAGGTAATTTTGTACCTTTGTTAGCCATTGCCTGGTAAAAACAAAATACCAGCATATCTAGCCTGGCCAGTGTAATACTGCTGACTTAGATTACATTATTGCTACACAGAACAGTTTTATTATAAATGTATCCTTTCTTGCAAGCTCTGTGAAATTTATTTTTTGTATCTTTTGCATTGAATGCTGGATCACTGTCGAGTTTCTGCTTCTTTGCTTTGCTTATTTGGGAAAGAATGCATGTCTACACGCAATGCTGAAACACGGGGAGCTACACTGAGAACCACCAATAATTGGTCTGACTTTTACACCCCATCTATTGTAAGACTCATAAAGTGCAAGAAAAACTTAATCCAACCCCAATAAAACAAGGTTGAGTGTGGAAATACTTTGATTTTATTTTAAAACTGGTTCTGATCTAAAGACTAGCAGGACATTTCCAAAAGTTACGTGACACCAGTTCATCCACCTCATCTGCCTCCAGATGAGGTGCCTTGGGCATCTGCTTAGGACGCCTCCCTGGTGAGGTGTTCCGGGCATGTCCCACTGGGAGGAGGCCCCGGGGAAGACCCAGGACACGCTGGAGGGACTATGTCTCTCGGCTGGCCTGGGAACCCCTCAGGATTCCTCCAGAGGAGCTGGACGAATTGCCCGGGGAGAGGGAAGTCTGGGTGTCCCTGCTGAGACTGCTGCCCCCGCGACCCGACTTCAGATAAGCAGTAGATAATGGATGGATGGATGAATGGATGGACATCAATTCACAGCAGAGGGATAACCCAAAATGCACCCCTTTAGCTTTGCCAGGGGTGCAAATGCAAGGCTATCTGTACCTGATACAGGGGGTTTTCCTGATGAATGACAAAACCGTTTGTATCTTTGGGTGTGAACGTGTGAGGTTGTGATGAGAGCCTGTGCACAATATTATCAGTATAGAAGAAACCTGTACTTGTCAATTATAATCTATAGCCACAGATGGACAGCTCAAGTCCGGAAAGTAATAATCCAGACCAAGATTTTATTTCAACCCACCACTTTTGAACTGTGACTTTTTATGTTTGATTGGTTGGTTGCAACAAAATCTTTAAAATTATATATATATAGAGCTATTTTCTGGACCAGGTCTACCCACCTTTGCAAGTTTAATCCCTTTCAATGTCTCTAGAGTGCAGGATGCCAGTCACCTTTATATAAGGACTACGGATCTAAATTTGCCACCTTTCACTGCCACATTACACAGTGAAAGAAAAGCCTTGGCCCCTGAACAAATAATTAATCACACACTCTTTGTGGAAAGAGAGTCACAGCCAAAAAGTGTTGATGAGCAAAGTGCCAAGAAAACAAATGGAAACCTTACATAATACAGGGAAAAAGTCAATTTATTTTGTATGCTGTCAGAACTGCTATGTGCACAATAATATGCACAATTTGTTTTGTATGATATAAGAATAAAAACTCAGAATTAAGATAAAACATAGCAGCCCCATCAAATTGCCACCCTGTGACGGCTCTGATAATTATAAGTGATTTATGTCTATTTTGTTTTCAACACCTCTGCTCCAATAATTTGCTTCTGACAGATTAAACTGATAAACTGTGGTTATGAAGTGTCGTTGTAAAAGCAAGAACGGGTTTTAAAATTGTTTAACAATTGTGAAATGTAAAACAGATGTTTGTTTGTTGAGTTCAGTACGTCAACAATCATAAACGAGAAACCTTTGGCATGGTTTTTAAAGTTTAAAATGAAATAATTCAAATACACCAGAAAGGGGTTAGCATTTCCCCCAGTAAGCTGTGAAACTCACGTCACATGTGTCCTTCAGTAAAAAAACAAAAACATACACTTTTATTTAGGAAAGCTCTTCAGCTCCACCAAGAGCATGTTATTATTTGGTAGATAATCACTGAACAAATGTTATTCTCTTTCACAAGTGTGATTGAGTTTGTTTTGGGAAAAGATGATTATATATTCATTTTTAGAATAACAGTTATATCAGTGTCTGCACATATATCTCTATGGCCAATAATAATAATGACAATGATATTATTATTATTAATAGTAGTAGTAGTTGTAGTAATAATAAAAATAATGCTACTACTACTACTACTAATAATAATAATAATAATAAGAAGAATAAAACATACATTATGTTGCCATTATGTTGGAATAAATTATGTTGGAATAAATTATGTTGGAATATTATGTTGGAATAAAACATGCCATTATGTCACTCTCACTTAAACGTATTATTCACATTTACTCAAACATAGTATAAGCATCATTTACTGAGTTTGACCTTAAGCTAAGTTTTTAAGCTGAGTTTGCCTTATCATGCCTCCTTACAAAAATAACCAGGCATGTACTGTTTTGAATAAGGCAGAACATGTCTCAGCAATATTTCAACTGCAGAGCCCGCCACTCCGAGGAGTATGGCTCCGTCAGTGTGGGCAATTCACTACCACTCATTCACTACCACAGATTGCAATCTTTAAACTATAAAAAATATAGGTACCATTGAAAAGGCACTGAAAAGTTCTTACTGCGTTTTGTGAGTGTTTTGGAGGAAGTAGGTTTTGCAACAGACTGTGTTTTTGTGTCTGTGGGTGGGTGTGTGTACGGACAAGTTTGTCCATTGTGTGTCTGCTCATTGTGGATTATATAAGAAGTATAGTTCTATGACACATTTTAGCCTAACATTGTTAGCTGGGTAGTTAGTATAGTAACACTTTACAATATGGTTCCATTGTAACTTAGTAGTAAACTTAGTAGTAAATCAATTCCTACTCAAGTACAAATCATGAACAAATATAGTAGCTACTTCAGATACTCATAAAAGATGCGTCACGATTCTTTAATGCTGAACAAACGAGATCAGTATTTCACTTTTTGTGTTATTCATCATTTGTTCCTTCAGTAGTTCACAATTGTCAGAATTAATAGATATAGTATCAAATATAGCAACTGCTTGAAATAAATGATGTTACGATTCATTATGATGAATGCACATACAGTAGGATAAATACATGAGTACATTAATTAACAGGACTAATAGATAGATAGTGGTAAGTTCCCACACCTTGTTTTTTTACCTCAGCTAACCTACATACTGGTTCATAAGAATGATAATTACCAATATCTAATAGGTAGATAATGATTATGTGCACTATAAAGTGCTTAACTAAATTCTGTGTTAACACTGAGCTAAATGATTTGATGCTAAGTACATAATTAGTAATTTACTTGCAACAAAGACATAGTCTGCGGTTAATTAAAACATAATAGTGCATTATTTTTACCCCCCCAAAAAAAGTGATACCATTAGTTTTTGCCTGAAGTCATTTATACAGGAATGAAGGTGATGCCGAATGGCATATGTACATCTACACATATTTTGTTTTCTGTTATCTTCCTAAGCAGTTTTTTATTTACTCATCCTTAGAGAAAGCAAAGAGAACAATGTAATGTGGCTTGACAAGCACCCCATGATCCTCCATATGCTATGCTAGTGGGCGCTGTTCTTTAAATAGCATTTCAAATAAAAATGTAATCCAGGGCTGCTTGAGGATTTACAGGAAACACATGAAATGTTTATGTTTGAACTTCCATTGCTTATATTTTAGAGATGCATTTGGTTAAAAGACGCGGGGGTCGTGCAACATGGAATTTAAAGCTCTGTGATTCTAAAGTGATATTGAGAAATCTTCTGACATATGTGCATTACGTGAGAGTATGACCCATTCAAAGCTGCTCAGTATTGTTCAGTGACTGCAATAAAATGCAAAATCAGCTGGATGCATTTTTATATATGATATGTTGCCTTGGAACATATACATTTTTAAAGTAATGTATTCTAAGTTTCTAAAGAAATACAGCTTTTACTAGGTCAGTTTGCAATTCTGAGACAAAGAAATGGAGTCAAGAAGAAAACCTGCCTTCAGCGAAGAGCAGACAGAGAGACAGATGGACAGGCTGCTATTAATAAGATGGATTTGTGTTATATTGCTTGGCTCAAAACCATGCTCAGCCTGAGCTCCCTGTGCTTCTCCCACAAAATGGCTAATCGAAAGTGTAATTACACAGCTCAGGAAGATATATGGACTAACACATACAAAACATAAAGCCGGAAACCATACACATCACGCAGCATCATGCTCAAAATGTGTTTGCTGTGAATTGTGTATGAACTAAAACTTAAAAACTGTTCAAGGAACATCTAAGCACTCACACATACATCAAAATCCAATGAACAACATAAACATTTCACCAGATCTATGTTTGATTAACTGCTTACATCGTCTGCCAAAATTTAGGGGTAAAATCGGTTAGTCATTTGACAGCGATCACAAGGTTGCAAACAAAATGAACTGCATTTTGCTAAGAGAACAGAGATTAATAGATATTACAGCAATGCCAGGGAGACAGAAGGTCGACTGATGTCAGCAGTATCTGACTGCAGAATAAGCCTATAGTGTAGATAACTGAGATGTAGCTTGGGAGTGCAAATCTATCACTGTAATTTCAGGAATGTTTCAAGTGGAAGGAACCTGGAAGCAGAGGAAAAGAACAGATGGCAGGTAGTGACTCATTTTTCCACCAAGGAGCCAAACGTGGAAGTGAACTGCCCTTGGTCTTGTGACAGTGCAGCCATGCAGGAATGTTATGGTACACAGTGGCAGAAATACTTCCCTTCTTTTATACTTGTGGTAGGACTATTGGTACTATGGGAAACTGAAAAGTAATGTGGAAACTGTGCATGAGCCAATTGAACACCTCGCATTTATTGATAGTCCTTCATTGATTAAATTACTAAGGAGACGATCACATCTAAGGTGCATTGCCTCGCTTATTTACGTTACTGACTCTCAACTACACATCATACAGTAGTTCTGTGGTTCTTGGGGGTTTCCTCCTGTTTCTAGATCATGTTTGAGTGCATCCCAGGGTGTCCCCTACTTTGTGTCCTGTGTTTCCAGGGACCAACTTCAAGTTGTATTGGATGAGCAGTTATAAAATATGGATGTATTTTCATGTATGGATTTTTGTATATGTACTCGCTCGGTCGCACGGATGTTTATCAAATCCTTTTACTTAAGCTGACACCTTATTTATTTATTTATTTATTTATTTATTTTTGTTTCTTTTCCCTGTTGAGTACTTTGACCACTGTGCCCCCTACTGGTAATAAAAAGAGGACCGACTTTCACATCCAGTGTTGTGACTTCTTTTGGCAGGACCAGCCACCAGGACAACGTCACCAAAGCAGGACTGCGAGGACCACAGGCATGAGAAGCATCCAGACAAAGGGAGCGAGAGCGGCGCCTCCCTAAATGAGCTGTCCACCTCCAGCTCTGAGACACACTCTGAAGCCACCTCGCCTCAGGATGGCCTGGTGTGTGGGGCCTCCGCTGCCCCTTGCGGGGCCCTGCAGTCTGTCTCCCGGCAGCCCAGCACGCTCACCCTGGGCCGACCCTCTAAGAAAGGGTCCGTACAGTGGATGCAGCTGCCAGACAAGAGGCGCAACAGTGAGCTCTTCCAGTCACTGGTGGGCAACAATAGCCCCCGGGAGGGAGGCCTCAACCGAAGGAAGCTGACCGAGAAGCTGAGCGTCGAGGAGGAGATGAAGCAGTGCATCCAGGACTTCCGCAAGATCAAAATTCCCTGCGAATTTCCCGAGCGCAAACGCCAGTGGCAGTCTGAACTGCTCCAAAAGTATGACCTCTAGGGTACCCTTCCAGCCACTGTCATTCTCAATTCCCTCTTTTTATTTATCTGCCCTGTTCTGGTTTCTACTCAGCCACAGCGGAATATAATATGTACTGTTTCTTTTTTTTTTTAAATGCCGCTTTAAGGGCTGGTCAGATGTAGCACGCAAGGTGCACAAATTAAGGGGGGGGGGGTATGTAAATGGTAATCATGGAGTGCAGCAGCCCTCCGCTATCAGGTGAATGTTGTCAGTCATTTTTCCTGCCTATATACAGAACAAACAGTACGCTGCTGAACCCGGCCTGGTTTAAGTCAGTCTGCACTTGTTTTGTATCACAAGCTACTTTTTGGAAGACTGACATTAAAGAACGCTTATCGAGCACCGCATTACGTGGACCCCGTGGTGTTTCCCAGGCTTGGTTCTACTACCTTTACCCAAACAATGTTACACAGGGCAGGGTAATTTGGCTCATTGGCTTCGAGCTCAACCCTCAAACACCAGTGTATTCAACCTGGGCCGTTGCTGAGGATCCAGCGGTCATTAAAAAGCAAAATCCTCCCGTCACAGTCATCTTTCATTTCTCAGCGAATAAAACTCATTAGGGCCCAGACAATAATGGCTTTGGACACAGAAAAGAAAAAAAAAAATCAATTTTAGCAAAACCTCCCCACTCCTTCTGCATGAACATCAAATGAAATGAGACAAATAAAAAAAACAACAACAATACAGATAAATGTACACATTTATCTAAGGAGAAAAACCAGTAATTGCCAATAATTATTTAATTTAGGTACTCTGTGTTCCTATATAGCCTCTAGTGGAGTATATGCTTTGTGAATGAGCATTAAAAGGAGGTTGATTTTGATTGCATCTAGACTGTGCTGTACAGTGGTTATCAGTTACCTCCCATTAAAGAATTTCTACCAACAATTTTAATTATTAGTTAACTTGTGATGTAATCTATGTGTGAATGAATGTGTTAAGGCTATGTTACAAGTATATTTTAGAGGTGTTTTGACAATGTTTTTCTTGTCAGAATTGTCAGTTTATATTAAACCACCCAAAGGACTGGTGCGGTCTGAGAGGTAAACCTTAGGATTATTTTAATAGCCATAGACTAACAGTATCTAGCAGTCTTTATTACAATAGACTTATGCAGAGTTTGCGTCTGAATTTCCACAGCCTGTACACTTCATGCACAGTATGAACATTCACTCTGCTGGGCCCTCATTTCCTCATTGCTGCATCCAGTTTAGCTCAGGATTTATTTTGATACCATCTGTACTAAATTGATTTTCTATAAAGCTCATCAAGTTAACACCAAGAACACATATAATCGACTGGAACTGCACCACCAGGGGGAGCACTTTATTTGTGTATGTTTATTTTATATAGTTCTGTAATGAAATTCCTGGCAGGTGTGTGTGCCACAATTCTCCCATAATTACGTAAAATACATAATGTAGTTGTTATATAAAACATATGTTTCAAGAGTACAACTATTTAGCTGCGTACTTAAGGAATACTAAGTTCATGACTGTATGGTGGAATAAAAATTCGTAAGATGTCAGGAACCTGTATTTTTGTGATGTTTTTTTACATCTAATCGTCACATTTGTTTAAAATGTATTGCCAAATCATTTTACTATGTTAATGTGCAAATATGTATATATGTGCATGGTAAAATAAAATTATCAGTGAGTCATATCTGTTGTTGTTGTTGTACAACATAGGGCACATTTCAGGGAGTGTTTAGTTTATTTTCCTAATATTTGTCCCAGATAAGATTAGAATTGTCCTCTGGGTTTTATAAGTCTAGTGTCGGTAGGGTCACATCACAATACTGCTACATAGTTATCTAGCTGTGTAAGGAAAAATGGTTTTATTTAACAGAGTGCTAGAATGTAAGTTTTATTTCAGTCTGCTGTCATGTATGACTTCACCTTAGATCTAGTACCCTATACTTTTACTAGATTACTTCCTTAACCATGGTTTCCTGATAATTTGTACTATACATTATCAATCATATATTTGGAATTAGGCTGTTTTTAAGACTTCCTATTCACAGTTTATTCTGTAATAAAAACTATTTGTTGGCAATGTTATCACAGTACAACATATAAGCCATTATGATTGCTTTGTCAGTCCCATTAGATAACTTATACCTTTCTTAGATGACAAGTTTTAAGTCTACTAAGCAAACAACTTCTAAATTTATTTTTTAGCCGACCAATTATTGTCATTATTGACACTTTATAATGCAACTGAACACATTATTAATGAATGATTTAGCATTCAGAGCACTGATTTGGTGCAGTGAGTGAGCATACCTTTGGCATAAAACTAATATTTTATATTAAATGTGTGGGGGGGGGGCAAACGAATAATTATGAAATGTGAGGGGGACCCGTCCCCCTCAGATTTAGTGGCGGCGACGTCCATGTTTGACACATAACTAATATCTCTCTGATCCCTGAGAGTCGTTCTGTTTCAAATTTTGTGACTTCAAAGATACCGTATTGCTCAAAGTCAGATTATTTGCAGTTTAAAGGCTAAGTGTCACGTTATATCCGTAGGCAATACATCAAACTGCTGCATAGCTTTTTATTTTAGGGTAGCACAAGTCTGAGCTCAAGTTCAAGTCCAAGACCAGAAAAGTTCACTTGTAGACTATATATATATTATTTGACAAAAAGTGTGTATAGTGAGCTGTGAATAATTGGATGGGGGTAGGGCTAAATAAGTTTATACTTCAGCCTACTCCTTTTTACACATAAAAGACTAGAAATATGTTATGTAAATATGGTGAATGTGAATATGTGTTTGAAATAAACAATAATCAAGCAAGCAAACAAATATATGCTTTCACCTCTGCACACACATCTGCTGCATCACGTTGTGATTATTAATTTCACTGAAACATGACTGTATCCTGCTAAACAGAATTAAAATTCATTGCGGAACCAAAGATTATGCATAAAACAATACCAACAAGCTAAAACATCCATTCTGCTACAGTTGCAACAGATAAAGCACACACACAACTATGTAAGACTATGCATGGTATATCTTATGATTGGAACTCTCTGTACTACGAGAACGAGATATTGCTTTTCAGAAATACAAGTATGCAGGCTTGCATCTCGTTATGATGGAGTCACATCATTTTCATAACTGCCTAGCTAGTAGCTACCATCAGCACGCATAACTTGGAACCATACCCCACTAATTTAAGTACATAGATAGCAATATGTAGCTACCTAAAATTTTATGTGTTTAGTCAGATGTGGTGTGTGACTAAACAAGTTAAAACTCCAGTATCTGGAAAATTGCTGGTTTGATTCTGCTCCCAGAATCCATCACGCCCCTCAGGGAACAGCTGAGAGCCATTGTTGAACATGTTCAACTGTTGAGCTTTTAGCGCACTAAAAAAAACATCAAATCAAAGACGTGAATTTCACACATACACAGTCACTCCCTGTCACATTCAAAGGTGCTATTTTCTTTGCATTAAAATGTGTTAACAGTAGATACCATCCAAGCCTAAATCGACGCTGTTCATCAATTGTCTCCAGTTTCCCTTAAAGCCTTTAAACATAACTACTCCATGGAAGCTGAACACCAACTGACTCTGTCTCTCAGGAGACCAAGGTTTCTGATGCGTAAGAATGAGAATTTCAGACACAGGGATTAATAAAGTATAATAATAATTATTATTTTAAGACATTGGCTAGCTAGCTGGATAGCTATCTCTAAATGACTTAGTAAAACATATTTTGCCTGGACACTTCGCTTGACCAGGAACCTATGCAGCTGTCTTGATATTTCTTTTCCAAATGTCAACAGTATAAATCCTGCCTGCCACCTCAGTTATCAATGCTTTGTGACATTTACAGTGTGCTCCTTTTTACTGGATGTTTTGCAAACTGGAAAATTGCTGACAAGTTAAGATTGAGAAAAAAATTCACCTGATTGCGTTCATATGTGGACTCTTGACCGGACTTGTGTTCAACTCGAACTGATTGAGAAATGGCATCTAGTGCAATGCAAATAGGTGACTTCAGTTCTGCAGCCCTGATATTTACGTACTTAAAACACAAGTTCACATCTGAAGTTGGGTTTCTTTCAGAAGCATCTTTTTTTGTCAGACGACTCCTCGTTCACATGTTTATCTCAAAAGGGCTTGATAAATGGTGTCAGTTCTTCTCCTGACAAGGACTGTAGCTGGGGAAATTTAGAGCATTAAAGGAACCGTGAGAATCCCCATAGTGGAAATACAATCACATCGCTCTCTGTATATAAATAAGATGTTAAGTTGGCTGGTAACAGCGTCATAATCCACCGGGTATTCTGCAAAATAATGTTTGAATACAGATGCCCCACAGGGAGGATGCAGTCACTCAGTTCAGATGCCCGTTTCAGTCCAAAGAAAACATTTAAAAGGAAAAGATAAACCATTTCACATAATAAAGGCCTGACTCAAATTATATAATTTTGCTGGCATTCAAAAGGCCTCATTTAAATGTGTCAGATTAATTATTATGTGACTTTATTGATACCACACCGTTGTACAAGTTAATTTTTTATAGTGTTTAAATTAGTACTATTTAGGGGTCAGATCAAATAAGAAATATGTTCACACTATGTATCACACCGTGCAATAACTTTAAAGTTTTCCTTCATTCGTTTCAATTTACCGTAACACGTATCCTAAAAGGTTAAACTGAGTCATAAGAACATAAGAAATTTACAAACGAGAGAGGGTCATTCGGCCCATCAAGCTCGTTTGGGGAGAACTTAACTAATAGCTCAGAGTTGTTAAAATCTTATCTAGCTCTG
>JAOYFF010000083.1:81861-103116 GCA_025773925.1 Cryptomyrus ogoouensis
TTAGCAAATGGCTGCAATATAACAAAGAGTGAAAAATTGAAGGGGGTCTGAATACTTTCCGTACCCACTGTATAACAATATGGGCATTTAATATGAAGACTGGTATAACATTCGCTGAACATTTTGGCTCTCGGGGGGGGGAGGGATTGATTATGACGAGTTATGTATGTGTGAAGTTTGGTGGTTCTACATTGTAGGTCTACTTCAAACCATGTTAAGCTTTTATTACGTTAGCCGTATAGATTAATAAGGTACATCCACTGCCATACAATGTAATACCATAATAGTAATACCAAGGATGTTTATAATACTGGACCAGTATGACAAAGAATCAGCATCATGACAGAGGTTTATAGAGAAGCTACAAACTTGTCTTCGATGACAGCAATGAGAGCTGTGCTAGATGGATGGATGATGTACTTTATTGAGCCTGACTGGGAAATTTCTTTGTTACAAAGTTTAAGATTAAATAAAAAAAATAAAATAGAAAACGGGATGCCCAAGTGAAATAGTTCACGTAAACATTCAGACAGATAAGTATTTGGAAAACTCACTCTACATTGCAGAAGTTGGGGTCTGTCTGTCAGTCAGTGATTCAGGAGATAGTAGATGTGTTAACCTGTATCAATGAAGCTTCTCCTTAAGAAGAGAAGGCTAAGTTGTGTTAAAGGCACATGAGAAATAAAAAGAAAACATTATTCTAACCATGCTGTCTGTTCCATCCAGATGGGAGTAAGCGCTCTGCAGGTATATGATGGCATCGCCCTCAATCACATGGTGTCTATAGGCAAACTGCAGATTTTAGGTGCGTCAGTAACAGCCACTCCAGCACTAAAAGCTGATGTCATACAGTATTGTGCCAGCATGGTCTTCATGTCACAGTCATACCAAATTTGTTTATAATGCTGGACTAGTACTACATGTCTTTTGAAAAACAATAAGGAGCAGAATTATATTGTTGCTAACTTTTGGTGGGTTTTGACCTAGCCGTGACATGATTGGACTTCCCGAAAGAGGCTTCATAATGAGACGATTCAAAAATTTTGTATTGCCCTTAGGCGGCTAGTTGTTAAACCTTATCCATCTGCTGATATTACTGCTCAAGATTTGCTGGCTAAAGATCATTTTATTGCAAATGTGGGAAAGGGTGATGTTACGAACTGCTAGGGGCAGTGCATGTTTGTTGTTTCAGGTGTGTAGGTCCGTTGGTCCCTGACTACTTTCCTGCACCTCATCACCAGCCTGTGGCCTGTCTCCATCATGTGAGGTCATCAGTGGGCAACGGTATAAAGCCACCCAGGGAGACAACGCCAGGAGCCTCGACTTCGACGATCAGCCTTGCACCTGCTCTTGCCCTCGCTGTATGTGCTGTTACCCCTGGTGGTTCTGATATTGAGGAGCTTGGTCTGTTCTTAATCCTCTGTATGGACGTGTTCCTTGGCCTAGGTATTGAGGCTCACCGGTTGTAGGGGTGTGACTGCCATTCTCATTTTCTTGTGGGTTGCAGGAGGGGTTCTTTGCTTGCTGTTTATGGGTAGGGAGTAAGGGTAGAGCATTGTCTTTTCTTTTCTTTCCTTTTCTAGGAAAGCTAGGTGTTATCCACCAGTGTTTTTTTTTATTATTGTTTTGGCCTGGGTCCACCCTGAAGCTAAAGACCGGCTGTAGACCTTTTGCGATATTGTGCATGATAATATTAATAATAACCTTCACTCTCATCATACCTTCTGCGTGTGTGTCCCTCATTGCTCCCCACGTCTCCGCTTCCCTACGCAATTACAGCCGAGCTGCGCGACCCAACCCTAGACGGGGTCGTAACAGTGATTTGCGGGTGAGTCTGCGTAATGCGAAACCAGCGACTGGAAGATGTGATTAATTTGACTGCGAGGCTAGAGCTTATTAGAGGCCTTGAGGGTGGGAATATAACACCTGATTGTAAAGTTCAGGGAGTTCTGGAAAAGTCTGCTAGTGAGGAGCGAATGGATGCCCTTCTTGGGGTGGTAGAGGGCCTACGGCAGGACGTGAAGTCATTACAGACTGCTGTATGGGCGGTGACCAATTCTAGTTCTCTTTGTATACCCACCCCATCAGATACAACTCCATTCTTACAGTTTAAATCGTCTGCCTCACCTTTTAGACGTAGTGCAGAACGTAAAAGTTGGTGTTGGGAGTGTGGGTGTACTCGTCACATTCGGCGGATTGCCCTTATTTGCAGAGAAACTAGAGGGGGCGCACACAGAGGGCCAAATGCTTGTCCCTTCTGCTGTATCAACTATAGCCCTTGATGGATCGCAGGGAGTGTCCGGCTATCTTAAAGCTAAAATAGGTGAGTTTGATTGTTATGTACTTGTAGATACTGGAGCTTCATGTTCTGTTATTCCAAAACATTTGTGGCTTTCTATAACTGAAGGGGATGTGAGCTGGTAGATTATATTGGTAAGGCCACAGTGGGGCGGGGTGCATGTTGTGGGGTGTTGGCAGACTGTTTTTCAATTTGACTCACTCGCGCTGGTTGTTGAGTTCTTGGTTTTTGATATCCCCTCTAGAGATGCTTTGTTTTTTTTTTTAAATCTCATTATGGGGCTGTGGTTGATTTGGGGAAGAAATAGTCAGATAATGGGTAGGCAATTCCCCCTGGTAGATCTTAACCCCTCTATGGAGCCTATGGAGCCTCAAATTGTTGTGATTCAGGCTGCCCCCAGATAGTGAAGCCATTATTCAGGGCCAGGTCCAAAGTGAGTGGGGAGATTATACTGAGGGTATGTTAGAGCCCTCCTCCTCCATCTCCAAACATTGCGATATTCTGGTGGCTCAAGTAGTATGTTTGGTTCAGCAGGGCAGTTTGCCTATTCAAGTTATTAACTAGTGTAAAAAAGAGGAATAAAGGTAGGCACTTTATTTACTGATGTTGAAGTGGAAGGGGAGGTGCCTGGGCAGAGTGTTGAAGAGGAAAATGTTTATTGGACAGTTGACACCTTAATGAGTCATTTTGGGATGGGGCAGAAGGGTTTCTCCCCAGATCAAGTGAAAGCCGTTAGGGAGTTTTTACATCAGAACATGACTGTTTTTAGTTGAGGTGAGAATGAGTTGGGCAGGACTTATCTGACTTTACCTGAGATTGATACAGGGGAGGCTAAACCTGTGAAGATGCATCCTCGTAGAGTCCCCCTCCATTTACAGCAGGAAATGATTGATAATCTGAAGCAAATGCTTGCTAGTGGCATAATTTGTCCATCTTGTAGTCCCAGTTGTGTTGGTGAAAAAGAAGGGGGGTGGGTTTACATTTTGTGTGGATTATAGGAAACTTAATGATGTTACTAGAAAGGATGCATATCCCCTCCCCCGAACTGACGATGCTTTGGATAGCCTCAGTCAGGCATGCTGGTTTTCCACTCTTGATTTAGCAAGCGGCTATTAGCAGGTTGAGGTTGACCCAAAGGAAGATGGCATTTACCACACGCTAGGGGTTTTTTGAGTTTAATGTTTTAAGTTTTAGGTTGTGTAACGCACCTAGTACTTTTCAGGAATTAATGGACCTTGTGCTCGCTGATCTTCAGTGGACTACTTGTTTAGTTTATTTGGATGATATAATCGTCTTTGGTCACACTTTCCATGAACATCTGACACGCCTTGATGGTGCGTTGGGAAAGTTGTGCCAAGCTAACTTGAAAGTCAAACCATCAAAGTGTGATTTGTTCTCTACACAGGTTCATTACCTTGGGCATGTCATTTCTGCTGAAGGTGTAATGCCAGATCCGGCTAAGGTGGAGGCAGTTAGGAAGTGGCCTGTCTCCACTAGTCAGACAGAGGTGCGGAGCTTCCTTGGACTGGCTTCATATTACAGATGTTTTGTAAAGGGGTTTGCAGATATTGCTCACCCACTGCACCAGTTGACCGAGAAGAGAAGGTGTTTTCTATGGGGTGGGGATTGTCAAAGGGCTTTTGACCATCTTAAGGCGAGCTTAATTACTGCTCCCATATTGGCTTCTCTGGCCCCCAATAAACCATTCCTCCTGGATACGGATGTGAGTGATGTGGGAATTAGGACAGTGTTGTCTCAGGAGGAAGGAGGCCTGGAGCGTGTTGTGGCATATGCTAGTAGAGCTCTGACAAAGCAGGAACGCAAATATGCTACAAAAAAAAGGAGCTCCTGAGTATGGTTACATTTACAAAGCATTTTCGTCATTATTTACTGGGGAAAGAGTTTGTGTTACGAACAGACCATAATTTGTTGCGGTGGTTACATAACTTTCAGGGCTTGGAGGGGCAGTTAGCTCGTTGGGTTGAACAGCTTGATAACTTCCAATATAAGATTGTTCATCGTCCAGGTAAACTTCATAGTAATGCTGACGCCCTCTCAAGGCTGCCAGCTTTTTTGGGAAAAGATCCCCAGTTCAGTCAGAATACATTGTCCAAGATGTATGCGGTGCAGGAGAGTTTGCCTTTTGCAGGGTCTGTGGAAGAGGGGGAGATTGATGAGTTGTCTCAGGCGCAAATAGCTGATGGGGAGTTGCGGCAAATAATTGATTATAAAAAAACAGGGCCAGTGTGCATTGATGCTAGATGTGGATTTGCAAAGATATACTCCTGTTTGGGACCAACTTAAAGTATGGGGAGCCAGGTTGGTACGAATTCCCCCTGCCTATTCAGATGCTGCGTCCCAGGTATAGGTAGTGTTGCCTTGGGCAATGGTGCCTCAAGTTTTAGAAGAAGTTTCTACACAGTGTTTGTACAGGTGGCCACCTGGGGGTGCAAAAACTGCAGGGGAAGGTTAAAAATCAGTTTTATTGGCTGGGTTGGTTTGACGATGTTAAGGGATGGGTTTGGGGGTGTGTTGAGTGTGGGTCTTGTAAGACTCAAGGTAAGCCCCCTTGTGCACCTTTACAGCCATCAATTGCATCTAGGCCTTTTGAACAAGTGGCTTTGGACATTCTTGGTCCTTTGCCCCTGATATCAGTATATACTGAATCAGTATATACTGGTCATTTGGGATTATTTTCCAAATGGACTGAAGCTTTTCCATTGGCCAATCAGGAAGCATGCACTGTGGCAAAAGTTTTGACTGAAGAGTGGGTGTGTCGGTTTGGAGTTCCACGAAGTCTTCTTTCCAACCAACATCGTAATTTTGAGTCAATTTTATTTAAAGAATTATGCAAACTCTTGCATATGCATGAATTTTGGACATCTCCAGTCTGATGGACTAATTGAATGATTTAATCGTACCCTTTTTGATATGCTGTCTCTTTTTGTGGGGGATAACCAATCAAATTGAGATACCCTTTTGCCTTTTGTTATGTTAGCCTACCGTAGTAGTGTCCATGCTAGTACCATGCTAGTATAAAGTAGTGTTTGGACAAGAAATTGTTTTGCCTATTGACATTATGTTGGGGGTAGGGCCACAGGAGACCTTTTCATCGGTGGACAATTGTGTGTCTAGATTGAGGGAAACATTGTCCACTGTAGTGAAGGCAGTTAAAAAGCATCAGACCAAGGCCTCTGTACGACAGAAAGTGGCATATGATTTCAGAGCCAATTTTCAATATTATCCTGACGGGGAATTGGTTTGGGTGCAGAATAGGGCTAAGAAGTGGGGGGTGTGTCCCAAGTTGCAGAGGCAGTATAAAGGACGTTTTAGGGTGGTGGCCCGCATGACGGATGTGCTTTATAAACTTATGCCAGAAGAGGGTGGCAAAGACAGTGTTGTTCATTTTAATCAATTGAAGCCTTTCACTTGTTCTTTGGCAGAGTCATCAAAACCAAAGATGTCAGTCCAGGAGAGAGGTTCTGATGGGATCAAACGACTTGTTGGACAGCGTCAGCCCCAAGAGGTCCGATTTGATGCCAGCTGGGTTGCCCATCGCTGTTCGGATTGAGCAGCTCCTATGAAACTGCAGGAACCATCAATGCAGCAGGCTGGCCCAAGCCTAGCTCTGGAGGGTACCTTAGGACTAGCTGCCCCAGCTGAGAATGTACTTGCCTCTCCCGCAATCAGTTCTTTGGGGGTCAATACATCAGATCAGGGACCACAAGAGACCCGGGTCATGGGACCATCCTCAATGGGAGAAGGATGTCCAATATGTCAACGGAGACCCACCAGTTTGATCTCATGACTATCAGTTATCACAATAGTGAATCGGGGACGAGTCCTTTTTTCTATGAGGGAAGTGTGATGCGTGTGGACTGATTTGGGTGTGAGTGGGCGGAGAAGCAAGTGAAGTGATTGAATTGGCTGCAACAGGTGTGCCTGATTTGGGACTATTCCAGAGCAAGGGAGAGGACTCAAAAGTACATAAGAGACTGGTGAAGAAGATTCTTTATTGTATGACTGCGGCTCGACACTCTTGGGGTGGGAGGGTGTCGTTCGCAGTTATTTAGGACTGCCAGCGACGAAGACAGGCAGACGAGGGGGATTAGTTCGTCTTCTGCGTTAGGAGGGGAGGTTTGTTGCCTCCTGTAGAAAGTTAGGGCTGGGCCTTTAGGAGAGCGGAGTGCCGCGACTGAGTTTTGTGTGTTGGTGTGAGCTCGACTCCTGTTACTTCTTTGGAGCTTAGTCTACTCCCCCCGGACTGTAAGATGCCTTGAACCCGGACCCCACAGGGGGGTGTCGCCTGCTGGTAATTTAAGTAACCTTTATGTGTGTGTGTGAGTGCGTGTGCGCGTATGTTTGTGTGGGTGTGTGGTTTCCTTGAGTGATTGGCGGGGAGGGTAACGGGGGATAAGGGGGTAACCGCATTTGGTGATGGTGTTTCTCGTTTGGTGTGTTTGGAGCATTATATAGTGTGTGGTGATTACATGGTCTGCAGTGCCTCTTTAGAGGGTCGCGGGTGTGCTGTGGTTGGTTGCGAGCTTAACTTAATGTGTGATGTAATGAAGTTCATTGTATGATATTGCTTGTTGCCTCTGCCCTCGCGATCCCTTTCACTCTTTTAATGTAGAAAAGGTGTTTATGAATTAATAAAGATCGTTGATCCTTCTATATACATCTCAGGTTGTGATCATTTGTGGGCTCTGGTATTTTTTGCAGGCTCCTGCTTCGTTAGAAAACCCACAACTGCAAGAATTAAGAGACAAAAAAAAACTCAGTATTACTTACAGAGATTACGTTTGGACAATTTTGAACATAGTAATAAATCTATTAAGTTTTTAGCAAACCAACTAAAACAGAATACAGAAAATGTAGCAATCTCTTCAGTTACAGACTCCAATAGCCCAAGGAGAGATAAATAGAATATATAGGGAATTCTATAAAAATAATATACTCACCTAATATTAAACATTAAATTATATTCTTTAACCACTTTGACCTACCAAAATTAAATAATGAACAAATAATGACATTAGAGTTACCTCTCTCAATAGTGGAACTTTACGATGCACTACAATGTATGCCTAACGGGAAAGCCCCAGGTCCAGATGGATTTCCAGCAGAATTCTACAAAACATTTTGGCCTCTGCTAGCAGCACTATTCCATAGAATGATTATAGAAATTAAAGAAACTTGCAGCATTCCTCCAAATTTGAATTGTACAGATATTAACCTGCTCCTCAAACCTGACCTGCTCTCCCATCTATCTATCGACCAATATCACTCATAAATGCAGATCTTAAAATCATCAGCAGGGCACTGGCTAGTAGAGTTGAAAAAGTAACACCTTATATAATATATCCGGATCAAACAGGGTTCATTAAAGGCAGACAGTCTACTAACAACATGAGGAGACTAATTAACATAATAGACTACTGCAACAGTCAAAATCAAAATCGGCTCATTGGACGCAGAAAAGGCTTTTGACAGGGTAAACTGGAAATTTCTACTGGCAAACTCACTAAAATTTGGATTTAGCGAGAACTTCGTAACCTGGACTAAAATTTTATACAGTTCACCGAAAGCCTGCGTAAAAACGAATGACCAAATCTCCCCAAGCTTCATTCTCTGAAGGGGTACTAGGCAAGGTTGTCCATTTTCTCCATCACTATTTGCTATATTTATCGAACCATTGGCAGCAGCAATTTGGAAAAATAATATCAAAGGCATTGAAACAGCAAATATAACCCATAAAATTTGTCTTTATGCGGACTATGTATTGCCTTTTCTTCAAAATACACAGGGCTCTCTCTCTCTGAGAATATAAAACACATAGATAAGTTCTCCTCCATCTCAGATTACTCTATTAATTGGAACAAGTCAATTATTCTTCCAATATCTTGTGATTTCCAGTTAAATCCAACTATCCCACTTCAATCTGGGGACTTTAGATACCTGGGTATTAACATTTCTGCCAAGTTGTCAGATCTGGTGCGATTAAATCACAGTCATCTGCTTAAAAGGATAGAAGATGACCTTGCACGGTGGAATAATCTGCCCACATCACTTTTGGGAAGAAAGCAACAATCAAAATGATGATCTTGCCAAAAATTCTCAATGGTTCCGAGTCAACCTCCACTGGCTTGGTTCAAATCACTGGACTCCTTAATTTCAAAATATCTATGGAAATCCAAACCACCACGAATAAGTTTAAAAACTTTAAAGAAACCCAAAAACTGTGGGGGTATGGAGCTTCCTAATTTGTACAACTACTTTCTTGCCAATAGATTGTCCTAAAATGTACTACGCAAAACAATTTAGACCTTAACTGGCTGGATATTCTGTAATATTCGAATCTAGGACCTGCCATTTATCAGTCATATACTTAAACGACATTGCTGTTTTAAAAGCATTAATATCAGCACATCGCTGACAGCCTGGTGGGAATTTCTTAAAATGAACCAAACTTCACCATGCAATCTGACACCCACCTGGAACAACCCTGACATCTTTCTAAATAAAAAAATTATAAACTTCCCACTGAGAAAAACAAATACTTAGAATATCTTCAACTTAAATCAATAATACATAATAGATGGTGCCGTAAGCAATTAGATCTGGAGCTTTCACCTAAAATAGCGAACTTCTTAATAACACCAACTAAAAAACTACTGTCTAGGATTTACGTGCATCTAGCAGAATCTGATACAACGCTCTCACTCCCTACCCACAAATGGGAAAGGGATTTACTCATCAATCCAGACACTAACTTCTGGAGGCAAATTTGCTTGAATACCTTCCGAATGAATCAGAACTTCAACCTGCAGCATAATACAGTACAATATTCAATATACTGTAGAACACACTACACAGGGCAAAGGATGTTCCAGTTGGGTATCAGAAATACTGACATATGCGTAACTTGTAAGAAGGATGCACCAGATAATTTCCTTCATGCTTTCTGGTACTGCACACCGGTCAACAAATTCTGGCAAAGGATTTGTGAAGACCTATCGACACACCTAGGGCATCCCATCCCACCATCCCCCTCACTTTGCCTGCTTGGGGCCCTCACTAACATTAATATAGATACGAATAAATCATGTTTCTCACAGTACTAACCATCCATCCATTCCATCCATTATCCTCCGCTTATCCGAGGTCGGGTTGTGGGGGGCAGCAGTCTCAGCAGGGAAACCCAGACTTCCCTCTCCCCGGCCACTTCATCCAGCTCCTCCGGGGGAATCCCGAGGTGTTCCCAGGCCAGGTGAGAGACATAATCCCTCCAGCATGTCCTGGGTCTTCCCCGGGGCCTCCTCCCAGTGGGACATGCCCAGAACACCTCTGGGTTTCGCCTGCGCCGCTACTCTGGGGTGGGTGGGTTTGGGGTGTGGGCTCTGTTGGCTGGGGCTGTGGCCCCGGGCGGACCGTGGTCGCCTGCATGCGGTGGGGCCTGGCCTACCCAGGCCCAGTCGCCTGGTGGGGGCGGGTCGGTGTCTGCTGTTGGCATTCCCCATGCCCTGCTGCCGGGCTGCCTGTGAGCATCCCAGTTGGCCGCCCCTGCCAGCTGTGCGGGATCGGGGATGGGGACTAATCGGGGCCAGTCGGGGAACTGGCCCTGGTGTGGGGGAGTGGGGGGCACTCCTGGCACGCCCTTATTGCTCCCCTGGGCCCGACACCACATTTCACACTAGGGCTTTGAGGAGCAGTGGGGAGGTGCGCCGAGACACTGCCCCTCAATTTTTACTTGCATATTAGACACCACATGACACTAGGGCTAAGGAGTTGGTTGAGGCAGATGGTGCTCTGCCGGGGGGTGCCCATGCCTCAACTGCTCGCCCGTTTTTTGCACTTTAGCCATATACACAGTCCATACTACATTAGGACCTTGGGGTGTGGGGAGGGGGATGAGGGACTCCACTGTCTACCCTAACTGCACCCACTAATTTTAATGCATTGTAGACATAAACACAGAACTCTCTCACACATATACATACACACTCTACACTAACATGGGACGGGGAAGCGATGGGGGCAGAGGGGCCTCCCCTAACTCTATGTCTCTGGCCCTGCACTGGTGGGGGGCCCACCGTGAGGAGGATCCATCATGTGGGGGATTCAGGCGGCCCTGGCTGGTGTTTGTGGCCTCCTCTCATGGGCCGTGAGCCGGGTGGTCCTTGGTTCTGCTGCGCCATGGTGGGGCCCTGGCGGGCGGTCCGAGGAATCTTTGGATGCTCTGTGCCCTTCTCAGCGAATTGGGGGGTTGGGTTTGGGCCGGGCGGGGGGTCTGCCGCACACTACCAGCATATCCAATGACAAATCAGTTCACACTTTCACTTTCACATACAAGAATGGGCGCATACGAGGTTGAGCGATCAATATCATTATTATTATTACTTTTTAGAGGAACTTATACATATAGGAATTGAAATATACGTGTATATTTGTATAATCACATGTGTGTATGCTACATATATATATAATACCTTTTTGTAACATTATTATTATTATTGTTGTTGTTGATATTATTGTTATAATTTTTTATTGTTGTCATCATTAGCCCGCTATTAATGTTTTGTTGTTTTATGTCCTTTTAATGAGTGTTATGTGTGTAATGGTTGTTTGTATTCTGCATTCCCCTACACTTTGTTTTCTCCATCCCACCTCTATTATTAAGGGTCCAAAGCACATAGTGCTATGAAACCTTATTGTTTTTGTTAGGATTTTTTTCTTTTATTTTTCTTCCCTAAAACTGAATGCCCATCCTAAACTGTAAGACCTAGGCTTACCACATTTGGCAGCAAGATGTCAATTGCTACCCACTACTCAGGCCCTCCGACCCGTCCCAGTTATATATATATGAAAAAACCTGTAAAACCATTTTTGGGGTTTTTTGCCGTTATTCCTGTGGCGAATCAAAACCTAGACATAACACTTACCAACTTGCCATTTGGACTATGAAACTCTGCCTACTTAGATTTTTTGCTAATTTGCATAATTTGAAAATCCTAATTATCCCTTAAAGTCTTAGCTTGTCCTACCAAATCAGACAAATGAGGTGTCAAACGAATCAGAACTCTAAGCTGATCAAGAAATATATAAAAAAATTTGGACATTTGTGTATTCTACGGCCATTAGCCACGCCCAAACAATGCCCAAATTTGGCCCGTTTTGGTCTGACTGCCATAACTTGGCCGTGCCTTGGTCTACCTTGACCAAATTTGAAATCCTACCTCCCTACACCATTCTGGGGACACTGTCCAAGGCGGCCCGCATTTCATCAATAGGGGGCGCTACAAATATCTAATTCCCATATCTCCCAAACTGCTTGGCCAATCCAAGTGAAATTTGGCAGATATGTACTGGGACCCAGTCTGAGGTCAGACACATACAATGGCAGTTATAAGTCCTAAAAGAGTGGCCACCATCAGCCAATCAAAATCAAGCAGCCATTTGACAGGCTTAACAATGACCAATCCAAACCGAATTTGGCTGGTATATTTGTCCTCTGACCCTCAGCCCACCCTGTAAAGGACACCTCACTCGGCCCCATTTGCATTTCTGCAAGACTCTGCATTTCTGCATTTCTCCAGAACTGTCAAGCCTAAAGTTGAAATTTATTGCTAGTCCAATTCAATATGTCATGACAAATCCAGCAACATATGGAACTTGGTTCTCCATCTTTGCGTTTTTGCAGGATTTATATTTGTCTGAAAACAGGTTTTTTCGTTAATCTCCTAGGATTTTCGCCCAACCTACATAAATCTGGTGTCATTCAAATCAGGAGACAGTTCTTTTAAAGATTTAGAAAAAAAACTTGAACTTTCGGTAAGGTATGGCCACCAGCCACACCCTGACTGTACTGGTGCCATGCCCATTTCAATCAGACAGCTATATCTCAGGCATGCTTCAGCCAATCATTACCAAATTTCTCTCACTAATTTAGGACTGTACCATAGACATACCCTCCAAATTTTGTGTCAATCGGTCAAACGGGAGCACTACGGCCACTGTTTATATATGTCTAACACCCACCTAGGTTAATTTAGCTAAAATGAGTTACCAGATTAGGTAGGAAGGTGGCGCAGCATGTGGCGCAGTGGGCTAAGCTTGTGTGCCTGTAATCAGAGGGTCACCGGTTCAAACCTGGCTTCAGTGGGTACTTGAGCTAGGCGTCCCAACTGGTGGCAGCCCAATATGCACTGTGTACTCTCTACAAAAGTAAGTTGAGGGAGATGAAAAAGGCATTTTCCCCACGAGGATCAATGAAGCATCGATTATTATTATTAAACCAGACATTCAGATGGGGTCAGGCACTCCACCAGAGAGTTCTACATTCTGTCCAGATTTTGTCTGTAAATGTGGGTCTGTGTGCACTTGTTTTGATCCACACAGCTTAACTTCACGTATCATCTGTCCTAAGATTTGTGAGAATATTACTTATTGTGATTATATCTCCTCTCAGCTTACTGTTGTTCTGTTAGTCTACCATTCACATGTTTGTCCTTATTTGCATGGAGGTTTTAGAACAAACTGGGGTGCAGTTTTAAAGTTACTATAAGAGTGAAGAATGTGAGTAAGAGAGTAAACGATATGGATTGACCTACTGGAGTTGTTACAGTAGGGGATAAGGTATTAGCGTGCTTGTCCGTCTAAATATGTCACTGTTTGTTAGTGTACGTGGCCAGATTTTGTCTGTAAATGTGGGTCTGTGTGCACTTGTTTTGATCCACACAGCTTAACTTCATGTATCATCTGTCGTAAGATTTGTGAGAATATTACTTATTGTGATTATTCTTAGCAGATGGACAGCTAATATCAGAGAATCTTTGCAGTGTCTCTTATTCCGGTTTATCTTTATCTGCACCCATACTTCTCACATGATCAAATAATTCAAAGACACTAATTTAAATGCTCAAAACGGGGGCACTCTGCTCCTAGTGCCTCTGCCAGCTGTCCTGAAATCAACATGTGCCAAAATCAGTTGTAAATTCCATTTAAATAAATGAATTTAATATGGTTTTGTGGGTTTGTTGTATTTAATTCCAAGGGTGTGTGTTTTACAGAAACCTCCCTATGCAGTTCTTCGGGTGGGTCCACACAAAGATGAGGCTCACACCTTCAGTCACACAGATTTCTGTCTGTCTGTCGCTCACATACATGCACCTCCATTCTTTTGTAATTCCTGCATCTCACAGCCATCTACACCTATTCATGAGGGCTCTGGGCATGTGATCATTTCTTTACTACTGCTGATTTAACTGGTTGGAGTTTATGGAGTTTGTGTGCGGTGAAAGTAGCTTATTACAGCCGTAGTCAATTTGTTCATTGTCCCTGCACCCCCTAGCATGGACACAAACAGTGAGCTGGGCCCCATGTTTAAAGGCATGCAGGAGTAGGCCAAGGGAGAGAACGACAGAGTGGACAGAGAGTGGAGAAAATGGGCAGTACTTTGAGATGGCAACTCTTCTTCTTGAAGCTTCTTCTTCAAAATGAGAGAGAACAAGGTAAGAAAGTGTGGCTCATTTTGATGAGCAGTGGTGAAGGCATGGTCTTCTGGACTTTTTCAAATAAATGCCGTTGTGAAGCATCTGACGAACAGCAACACTGGCAGTGGTACAGGTATGTAGACTGTGAAGTCAGTAGTATATACTCAGGGTGCCTGCTGCTCCGGAGTAAGGATGAGCTGAGAAGGTGCTTGTTTAGTCTTAGATATTGGCCACAAAATGGTGGGATACTAAGAACGTTATGCTGCCTGTAACATTGTTCAGCATGACCGGTTTGTGGTGGGTCAGAGATAGTCTGGGGAGGCATATCCATGGAGGGACGCACAGACCTCTACAGGCTAGACAATGGTACCTTGACTGCCATTAGGTATTGGGATGAAATCCTTGGACCCTCTGTCAGACCCTGCACTGGTGCAGTGAGTCCTGGGCTCCTCCTGGTGCACAACAATGACCAGGCTCCATGTGGTGAGAGTAATGCAGGCAGTTCCTGGAGGATGAAGGATAACATTGACTGGCCCCCACACTCGCCTGAACTAAATCCAATAGAACACCTCTGGAACATTATGTTTCTGTGCATCCAACGTAGCCAGGTTGTACCTTAGACTGTCCAGGAACTCAGTGATGCCCTGGTCCAGATCTGGGAGGAGATCCCCCCAGGACACTAACTGTCATCTCATTATGAGCATGCCCCGATGTCAGGCATGTGTACAATCATGTGGGGGCAATATAAACTACTAAGTACAGTTTTGAGTTACTGCAATGAAATTTCAGCAAGATGGACTAGCCTGCCGCATCCTTTTTTCCACTTTGATTTTCAGGGTGTGTTTGAATTCAGTCCTCTGTATGTTATTAATTTCCATGAAACAATGTGGTATCCTTTTGTTCCTAACATCTTACCCAGTCCGTATCAGTGTAGATATCCAGCATGTTTTTTTTTCCCCAATGAGATCTGATGTGTTTTCAAAGTGTTCCTTTAATTTTTTTAGCTGTGTGTGTGTATATATATATATATACAGTATACATATATATTAGTGCTGTCAAACGATTAAAATTTTAAATCGGATTAATCACAGGGTTGCTGTGGATTAATTTCGATTAATCACGATTAAATATCATTCATCTTCGTTCACTTACAATTAGCCCGAACTACCTTAAATCCGACAAATAATCCGACTAATCATGAAATCCAATTCTAGCCCGGTTAATTGCCATTGTTAGCAACATTAGTTGATAACACATTACGCACGGTGCTTTATGTATAAAACTCCGTAGCAACACGTCCACAGATAAGTTGGACGGTATAGTGTATGCAACCGATTTAATGAGCCACAAATGAGAAGTAGTGCTTAAACAGTAAAAAAAAACTACAACTTTCCCTTCTGCTGATAAAAGGAGCAGCCATCTTGGATTCTGAACTCGGGATCCTCTGTGCTGTCTCGGATCTCCGAGAAACGGGAGCACGCATGCCGTCACTTCAAAACTCGGAATCCAACTCGGAATACGACTTCCCAGGGAAATGGAACGCACCGAAACTGCCCGAAATAGGTTGACAGAGACATTTCAGGGATTTTCAGTCATTCTGCGCTGCAGATGGGTTAATTGCGTTAAAAAATTTTAATCAGATTAATCATGATGATGGATTAATCCGCGTTAACCCATTAATTTTGACAGCCCTTATATATATATATATATATATGTGTGTGTGTGTGTGTGTGTGTGTAATCAAAAGGAATTCATATGAACTACATTTGTGTCTGAATTTACAACTATTGTAGTATTGTGTCTTTCTTCACCTCAGCTAGCAGAGTGTGTGTGTATGTTTGCATGCCCTTCATTTGCACGAGCTGTGTTTAGCAGATGTTCAGCAGCCCACCCCCCCCCCCTCCCGCTCCTCCTCCTCCTCGCTCCGTCAGCCAGTTCCTGTGGTGGATGGTGTGGTTGCATCAGCAGGACTTGCCCCACCCCCACTCCAAGACAGTGCTGTGAGGGCTGGATGGGAAATGGGGCCTGTATGGCTGTCCTTTTGGAAGAGCCACATTTAAGCCTTCTCCATATCATTGTCTTTCTCTCCCTGTATCATGTCTTTCTGACATACGTTTCTACTTTTCTTGTTGTTACTCTCCTGTTGCTACCCTCCTTTGTCTCCTTTTATTTTTTAATTTAATATACTTGCTTCTATTTTAGTAACAGTCATGTCATGAATACCATGCATTCCACTCCCTCATTGTGAGGAGTAACATGAAGCTACAGGGAAGGTCAATAGCTACAGAGGAGGGGGGATTGATTAGGAACATTATATGTTTAGAAATAAATGGAAGAATGAAAAGGATTTTTAATTGATTGTCTTTGTCTCTCAATACTGCTTCCCTTTGGTTAAACCACAGTTAATGAGATATTGAATCATCTAAATTTGTCAGATTTAAGCTGAGTGGTTGAGATGAGATTTAGGAGACACAGTGAGATGACATGAGTTTGTAGTGCAAAGCAGAGGTGAGCAGAAACTGGGCTGATGCCACAGGAAGAAAGCAAAAGGAGGTCAGCAGATAAAAGCTGAGCAAGCGAGAACTGCCGCACATGCTGAGATTTACGCCACAGGAAGCGCAGCATCAGTACTCTCCCAGCAACAATGGTAGAATACAGACTAGACACCAGAGGGATTAGGTGGTATAGACAAAGACTGCATGTTTTTCTAAGGCAGACAATAGATATGTTTTACAGTAGAAGGGAATGCTGAACAGGAGGAAGTCTTGAGAGGTTGCTCAGTAGCAGACCAGCGGAGTGTACGAGAGAGGAAGGACTGGAACAGGCTGCCCCCTTTGCCCTGGGCAACCCGCGCTTTCATGTCACATGTAGGAAACTCATCTCAGCGTGAGCCTCCATTCTCTTTGTGTATTCTGAGATTTCACCATTCAAAGAATCCACCTTTTGAATGAGGATTAATAGTCTTTATGTAAGCAAAGATTAAGCCAGTTAAAGATAATATTTAACATGAATTATCTATTTATATATTTATTTATCCCACGCTGTTCAAACCCTTGAAGAAGTGCCTTGATTACATTAAGAGACAACAGGTATATATTTAATTTATATTACATACTGTGCATTTTTTAGCATTTCAGAATCACTGCCATTGGAACAAAGGTGTTAAACGATAACAAAAGCCGGAAGTACCTGCTGCTAACTTTGCAGAGCGGGCAAGAAACAGCTCCTGATGAAGATGGTTTTTAGTGTTTGATGAAAGACCTTTGCTATGAGCCAGGAATCTTTCCTGGATTGCCTTGTCTTGCTGCCGGCTGACATCACGTAATGTTTAGCCGTCAGAAACGTGAAAGGGTTGGTGCTTGAACTGCGCGTCCACGCCCAGTGGGCGCGGTCAGGGCTCGTCGGGGCTGCTTGAGGACAGCTGTAACAGTCGTCGAGCTCAAGTTTACTGTACGAAAAAAACGGTGCTCCTGCACATCCGAGCCGGAGATCTGGATGCGTGAAAAGATTAATGAATTCTGAATTGTGGATTAATTCGATTTTACCTTGGCCACTGGAGACAAAGGAAAATATACATCACCTCAAAAAAGGACAAAAGATTTGAAAAATATTTGAATCTGTATGAACATAGGCTGTTGTTAACGATGTCGCGGGTAACGGATCCTGTACCGAAAAATCGCCAAGAACGAGTTAAAGACATTAATATGCGGGTGAGTAGGTTAATAGTACACGTCGTAACCGCAGTAATGCAGCAAGATTGTATATCAATAGCCGCATTTACCGAGCATGTATACAGTATAGCTGCATAATAATCGATTCATTTAAATTGCTTTTATTGTTTCAAATGCTTTCCCCAGCTAGTGTTTTAAATGTAATTGCTACAAACCCTCGTGTATGCTGGTTAGTATATATATGCAAATATGTTAATTACCGACTATTTATTTGGTTAGGTATAATTTTTTTTTTTTTTGCTGTCCGTACATTTTCGGTTTGTGTCCCCGCCTCACAGCATGTGCCGCCTCCAATTCTTTTGTGGCCGAAACGGCAGAAAGCGCTCTGGGGTTGATCCTCCCCTTCCTTTCCCTTTTCTGTTTGGTTTTAATGTGCTGATACTTGAAAGATGGCCCGGTTATTCGGGAAAAAAAATGTCATAAAAATGGTTTCTGATCCTGTTTTCGTTATGGTATTCATATGAACATTTTCCGCGATCTCTGGCGAATCACAAGAGCAGGTGTTTAAACGGGGATCGTAACAATAGTAGCGTATATTTGGGGTATCATAGACACTTGTAATTACTGACAGAGTGACCCTTTAGAAAAATGAACATTTGTGTCTGTGAATGATTTCTTTACAGGCTGCAACGAGACTACGTAAATGTATAATTACAGCTATTTGGATGAATGTGATTTGTAGGTTTACCTGTTTTACAAGTTGCGTGCAAAAATGTTATTCGCTGTATTTTCGTAAATGACATCGGAATCAAATTTATTTGCAAATCACGACTATGGAAACCGCGTAGCGTTGTACAGCCCAGCGGAACTACCTGACCATGACGCTCGCCTACTCGGTGAATGCTTACTTGCACTGCTTAATTAATTGGGTAGATGTGTGTGTTTTTAGTGGCAGTTACTAGAAATTGGTTTAGATCAATACATCGAAGACTAAGCGATAGTGTATACGCTTGTTTGGACTATGTAGTTGATTGCATAATTATTTTATCAGCATTGCATTCTAAACGTTCAGTCCCATGCTACTACAATTATACTAGCATTTACACCATATCTATTGGTTAGGCTTATTTGTTTGTTTACAGACTTGTTCAGAATGAAGAGGGGAAAACGGCCTAAGTATATGTATTTGCATATGTATTTGTAACACAATATGGGTCATTATCAGGAACTCTTTCCCAGAACATATCAGTTTTTGTAAAATTTGTAAAATTAGTTTGACGACAGACACATTATTTTGTCTAAAATGCTGATTTTGCCTCTGTTGTAGTCCGTTATAGTTGTAGCAATTGTTTTGACAATACAAAACAATTGAAGAAAGAAAAATACATCTTATTATGCCAAATGTCTGTTATGGGTTAATCGCAGTAAAGTTGAAAGTTTTAAAAGCGTTTTATCTAGTTTTCTGTTATTCGGTATTAAAACTGCAACAGTAGTGCCTATTCGTTGAGGTATCATTAAATCCACGATGACCTTTTGTCCTGTTTTTCTTGGACCTCTATTTTGGGACCTAAAAATGCAAGAATAATTTGGCGGGATTTCGCATTGTTTCATGTTGACATTTGCTTTCTACAGTCAAAATAATTTCTGTGTGCATATTTGCGTTGCCTTGGCGCCTCTCTTTGCGTCCTGCCCCCAGTATCCTCTTTTGTGCAAAGCAAAATAATTAAGGTCATCCTAATTTAATCAGTGCTACATCATTTTAAAATGTGTAGTAAGTAAAGGTAATGTCAATTGCTCTACACGAGATTCAATCACTGTATTTCACTGTAACATTTAGTTTTTGACGAAGAATTGTCATGTTCATAAGAATGACTTTCATATTCAGCTTTCATATTCAGAATAAAGGGGTTCTGTGGATTTCAATTACAGTAGGTTCACTTTGTAAATTAAAAAATAAAGTTCCACGTTTTGGTTGTTGCCAATATCATTGACCGTGTAACTGCTTCTCTTGCTTTATAAATTGGAGCTTTTGCACGGCGGTGGCTTTTTTTTTTTGTTTAGGTTCGGTGGGCGTGACCGCGCTGACGAGGGGAGAATACGCATAACTCAAACGCGTAAGTTTTTTTTACTTATGCATCTGATGGGAGAAGAGAGCCCTGTGATTTTTGAACCGGAAAAACATGTTCCAGGTTTTTTTAGTGGTCATCTGAAGTAAATACACGGGATTGCATATTCTTGAATGATCTCCATGAAGGAGGAAAAATGAACAACTCATTACTTAAGCTAAACAGTATTTAAAAACGGTAACAAAAGGCATTTGACATTTGTTGTTCTATTTAAGTTAATTTGGAAGAAATATTTATAGTTGTAGTTTTAAATTTTATTTTTGTGTCTTAATTCCGTTTATTAAAATGTGTTCTTATAGTATTAGTTTGGGGTATAGTTAATGAAATCTGATCTATAGGGCATAATACCAGAAAATGCTGACATTTTGGTCTGCTGCTGGGTTTAATCTCTGACTGCCTCCCATATTTTTTCTGATTGAAAGTGGAAACCCTAATTGCTTGTGTTACATATGGTAAATATTGTGTACCACTGCTATTCTACACGTGCCTTGAAGTGGATTTTTCCTGCTTGGCAGTAGGCCCAACAATCAACTGATCAATACTACTGGTTGGGGAACAATTGAGAATGAGGTTAAATTTCATATTGTGGATGGGATTTATTGTTGTAACAGAGAGCTGATTTAATAATGTTACGCAGTAACAGCCTTAAGTCAAACTATGTTGTTTAATTCAAAAGATGCTGCTAGCACAGCCTGTTAAGAGACTTGGAACAGGAAGTGTGCTTAGTCTACATCCTGTGTAGGATGTTAGCACGGCAAGTGCCAAAGAGTATACTCCCCCGCCCCCCCGAAAAAAATGAGTGGCATAACCCCTTATTTACTGTTTTCTGTGTAGGTAGCATAAACCTACTATACCCTTATGTTTACTTGAAATAAGCAGAACTTTTTAGTGGAACAGTATAATGTGATTTTTCTAAATAAATCTTCATACTGTGATATACTACATGGACGAAAGTATTAGGACACCTGGCCATTACACCTACAGGAACTTTTATGACATCCCATTCTAAATCCATAGGCATTATTATGGAGTTGGTCACCCCCTTTGCAGCTATAACAGGTGCCACTCTTCTGGGAAGGTTTTCCATAAGATCTTGCAGTGTGTCTGTGGGAATTTTTGCCCATTCATCCGCAGCCTCTGCTCAGTCATCAAAGCCCATTCCATGATGTTTTTGAGTTTGGGTTAATGCCAGAGGAAGTTTGGAACAGTTATTGAGTCAACAGAGCATTAATGTTTACATACTATGCACCTCAGTCCTCGGCAGCCCCGCTCTGTTACTTTATGTGGGTGGTATTCCATGAAAGTAGCTAAAGAAAGCCAGACTTTCCCGAAAAAGTCAGACTCATACTAGCGCCATCTCTAAACTTCTCTACATCTCTAAACGCCTCATGTCATTCCACTAGCGCGGTTCAGCTTTAACTAATCAAGGCTCATACAAGACAGACTTGCATAGTCTCACTTAGTGCGCTTTGCATATGTGATATTTGTGATATTTAAGAAGCCCAAATGAATGGATGAATGATAGATCGATCATTTGAGTCGGAAAGCGTGTAAAACGAAAGTGGTGTTTTTTTCTGCCGCAAAACAAAAGCTGCTGATGGAGCTGTATGAAGAATACAAAGATATAATCGCTAAAAAAGGCAATACTGTGGCCATAAATAAAGCCA
>JAOYFF010000083.1:140968-151694 GCA_025773925.1 Cryptomyrus ogoouensis
CGCTGCGTTGTTCAGCAAATTACCATGCGAATGCGATTTGAATACGCGCTAATGCGGCTATTTAAAATGTGAATAGCGATCTTCGGGTGACCGCGGTACTACTACATGCCCCGATGCAGGTAAAACAAAGTAAGGTGACATGGTTTGATTTTTTTTTTTTATTTAACCTAATTTTGAAAAGAAGACAGATTACTGATTTAGCCAGCGTTTTTTCATGATTCTACATTAAGATTTCAGCGAGATATAAACTGAAATAGACACGAAAAGTACGCTGCGTCGCCGACAATGCACTCGATCCCAGAGGGTTAAAGCATGTGAGCAGAGCAATATTCGGACCATAAGACGCAGTGACTTTTTCTCCCCACTTTTGGAGGAGAAAAAGTGCGTCTTATGGTCCGAAAAATACGGTAGGTCTTTACTCTGTTTCCTCTCTCTGCCTTGCTTTCTGTTAAATGCAGTCCATTTACCAAATGTCTTAAATATTCTAATGCATTATAGTAGTGGATGGTGTCTTGACCCTCTTGGATCCTGAACCACAGTCATTAGAATCTGTTGTGATTATTGTATTTAATCATATACTTTAATACACTGCAATAAGTGTCTTTTATATTTAATGTTTCAGTCCAATGCCTTCATCTGTTGCTAATTCTGTCATGTATTGTGGTTTTTGTTCACTTAAGTTAATTCTGTAAGTTAAGTCCCGCTTCTAATGGAAAAGTTTAATTTTTAGTACTGTTAATACTTATGATCAGGCATTGTACAGCAATAAGCATACCACTGCATGTCGTACTTTGTATGTGACAAATAAAAGTTGAATTTGATTGCATTGTGGCCATGGTAATTAAATATAAACAACAAATGTTCCCTTTTTGTAGATCGCAGGGCCATCCAGGACACAGGAGGATGAGGAAACAATTTCTTTGCTCAGAAATGCTAGCCGTATGAACTTGAAACTATTTTGCAGCGAATAACATTTGTCTCTTCCTTATAAACCCATGCAGTATTTGCTGTGTACAGGTAATTATTTATGTGTTGTAAATGACTAGATGTTTAAAGATTCAGCACCATTAATTCCAAAGAAAGTTTCCTTAATGCCATTAATGCTTTGGTGGCCAGGAAAGGTAATGAATATATTTAAAAAGGACTTTAATGCAATGTAAACCTTCCTGATTTCATGGCACACTGTAGCTTTGCTTAAATGTTCAGCATCCCCCACACTGTATAGAAATGAACCACTGGCAAAGTAACGCAAAGTGATACACACAGACTGTGCAACCGTAAGGGCTTTAGAGCAACGTGTGTTCTTAGAAATGTAAGGTTCCAATAACTGACACAAATATGTAATACTGCGTCTACTAAATCTATAGCGCTCGTACAAATAATCATCCGGAAAATGCAACGGATCTATCCTGGGCTGAAGTACTTGTGGAACCTGTTGCCTTAAAGCTCTATGAATGACCCGCGCTCCCTCATCAACTGGATTATAAATAAATGGGCAAGCCATGGTTATTCATGTAAATGCCTTCAATGCACTCCTTGTCATTTTATACTTTCTGAGTAATTGGAATTGCCTGCATGTAAACTGTAATAATTTTATACTGGAGGGTCGATGTGTGTGAGAGAGGGAGAGAACAGCAGCAGAATAATCCCAGCCCCACAAGCCATGTGATGTGCTGTGACATCACATGGCTTGTCCAATCATATTCTTCAAGCTAAGCTAAGCTTCACAGCTAACCTGCCACGGAGCAGACTTGTCCAAGAGCATATGTTGACATAGTAACTAAGCGGAGCTTCAGGTTAGCCTTGTTTGTGGAACCGAATTTGGAAAAATTAAGCCGGGATTGTCGAAATAAGCCTGGCTTTTGAGGTTAGCTTGCTTCGTGGAACAGCCCCCAGATTTAACTGGGTAACCTTAAAAGGGAAGATTTGGGGGGAGAGTCTTGGCCGTTGGTGGCAGAGGCTGATGAACTGATGGCACTCAAGAAGGTGCGGTGTTTGGAGCGATTGTTGGAGTGGAGCCCCTTGGATTCTCTCTCCTTGTGGAGCTTGGAAGGTGAAATGCTTTGTCTTGGTTGCAGTTCTCTGTTGGGTAGCAGGCCTTCCCTGGCAGGCTTCAGGAGGGCTTCTCGTGGGTTGCTCTTCTCCTCCCTCTGCGGGGCTGATGTTCTCCACCTCTCTTCTCGGGCTCTCCTTTCTCTTCAGGCTTTGTTCTGAGGTGCCAGGTTTTATGGTCTAAAGTTCATGAATAGGGATGACCAGGAATTCGACACCTGAACCTGGTTACACTATTTTCTAGATTCTTCTGGTATAACCATGAGAACATATATGCAATAGTAGCTATACATATTTATTTATTCAAATTTATATAAGTATTCAAGTGTGAGGGGTAAAATAGGTGATACTCCGTGAAACATGGTTATAAGTGTGGCATACAAAACACTAAGATTGTCTAAGGACACACACAAATTAAATCTACCTACCTGAATATCGAGACTAGTAGTCATGAGTAAATAAATATACAGGGTGTACAAAACCCAAACTTAAAAGAAACTTTCTTTTAGTGTGTTGGGTGAATCCGTGCTAGGTATGGCAGGATAACTGGGGAGGGGGGTTGCATGTAGTCGAGGGACCCCTGTCCTTGCGGTCCATTCTGCTGTCCGTAGGTTCCTAAATCTTTGGGCCATAAAAGATGGGATGCTGGCTTCCCTTGTTATCTGTGTGTGTGTGTTTGTGTGTGTGGGATCACTAACCCCCCTTTTGTGCTGAGGCCAACGAGTACTTCTCGTACCAGGGTATGCCTTGTCTCAGGCCACCTGGAATCTAAGCTCTGTCGTATGTACATTTATGATCCTTCACTGGTTTGCCAAGAGCTTGACTGCTTTATCACTGAATTCAAAAAAGCACTGCTTTGTCTATAACAACTGCCTCGCAATTTTACTAGATGAAAGAAAATCATATTCAGAATGGAGTTGGATGTATCAGTTCAGGAGAGGGACCAGTGTAATATTGGCTGTAATATTATCTAGTTCTAAAAGTGTGTATGATATTTCATTATTTAATAGTATTAATTGGTTCTAACAACATCTTTGTAAGTAAATTTGGCTGCCCCTGAAAGATCCTCGAGTGAAAAATGTGCCCAAACCACGGCCTTTTAATATGATGCATGTCTGAGGTACAGAGGTGTGTCTCTTGTAAGAAAAAGACGTCACCTGCAGGTGCGCTAATGCCTTTTTAATTTTTGTAGTTTTATTTAATCCATGTGCATGTGTTGGCTCCCAGCATTCTTCATAACAGCCCTAGCCATCTACCAAAGAAAAAAAAAACATGGTTCGTCCCCTCTACCCAGCCCCTACCCCAACCCCTTACCCATCCCAAACAGTTTCAGATTTTCTAATTTCAAGAAACATTTACAAGGTGACCGGATAGTCCATGTCAGGGAGGATGCTTTGAGCAACTTCAAGTTTGACAACTACTTTAAAACTGAAAGGTTCCTATGCTTGGCTAAATATTTCAGTTCTTCCGCGCTGACTGGCTTGTTTCCTTTAGCTTCTTGGAGTAGTCTGGCTACTGGGTAATGTTCCAAAAACATTCCATGTCAGTACAGAACACATATTCTTGTCCACTCAAATCAGCAAAGCTACCATATGTCTCTACCTCGCCGGTGTTGTACCTTACTATTATAACATAATCTATAATTAACTACATTTTGTGTTCTGTACTACTGAGTATGGCTCCATGTTTGTAGTAATAAACATCTCCCTATGGCTATAATTATTATTTTTTAGCCTGGTATGAATTTCCTAGTAAAAGATCCTTAAATGCCATGGGGAGACTAACTTGCAAAGGCAATTTCTGCCTTGTTCTGGTAACACACACACTTGTAGCATGTTGGGTGTGTTTTCAGCAACATATCTGAGTTTGCGAAACAGATCTGAGTGGATAAGGTGCATCTGAAATCACATACTTGTTTGCTGCATAGTAGGCAAAATGGGAGTATGAACAATACGTACAAATCCTCAGTATGGATGAGACAGTATGCTAGTGGTACCCAGATGACATAGGCCTACTACATTCTGTGAAATTCCAAAGTGTCGGGCATAGATAAATGAGAATTCTCAAATGAGTGTCACAAAAATAGTGCCATCCTTTGGATGGGATGTAAAATTGAGGTCCTGACTTTCTGAGGTAATATAAGATTCCTGAATATCTTTTGAAAGAGTAGGGGTGGTACTCTGATGTCCTGGCTAAAATTGTCTACTGTGGCCTTCTCAAATCTGGCCTCCTAATCATCCCCTATATATAATTGGTGAATTCTCTTGTGAGACCCTAGCTTCTGTGTGATGAGCATACTGGTGCAAAATGGTAGTTGTTGCATCATACAGGTGGTGGTGGTTAACAAGGTTCCCAATGGTTCTGTAAATCGCTTTGGGTTTCTTGAAAAGCACTACATTACTGTGCCATTCATTCATAAGTCCATCTGAATAGATTTTGCTAACTTGGGGGAAGGGAGAGGGGGTGCAAACTCATAATTTGACTGCATAGCTGCATGCCAGCAATAACCGAGCAATCGTCAGATACATGTGGAACACACCATTCACAGCTTTAATATGGAAGTAAATTAATGACAAAAGTCGTTGATGAAAAAAAACACGTTGAATTACACTTATCGAATAAAAACGCATTGCATTAATGACGCTTTGAATTTTTGGGGACTGTAATTTAATATGTGCATACATTTAAACATTGAACATTTCAACTGAAAACATTTCAATCATAATTTCATTGCTTAAATATTCAGTACAAAAATATTCGGCTTCCAAAATTCAGTTCCAAAAGATACGTATAATTAATAGTTATAATGCACTATTTATACAAATTACATCAAAGTATGAGTCAGTTGCTGGCACCCTTGCCAGTCATAACTGACTGTCGTTATAAATTTATCACGCTGATAACTCTTGGTGTGTAAACCTTGTAGTTGCCCACAGGCATCTGACGTTAGCAAGATAAGTTTGGTTATAATGCAGCTAGCGGATTACTTACATAAAAACCTACTAGTTGGGGTTGCAATAAGTTATCGTATTGACCAGTAAACGACAAGAAACATAAATAACACAATCAACAAAAATCTGCTGCCAAGTCAATCAGTCAATCGCTTGCTCCACTTTGATCGCGGTTCCCGAAGAGAACTCTATTGGCAATCTATGACTCATCCTGCTAGTCCCGGATGTAGAGGGTTGAATTTCGGATCGTATTTGAAACAGTGAAAATAACGGGATTGAATATTGTAAAGCAGAAATAAGAGGACTGAATGTTACTGCTTGAATAATAAAGATGCGAATAAAACACATGGAATATTTTCAACTGAAATTTCTTTTGAAATTTATTTTGAGGCGAAATTAAATTAACTGAATTCATGTGGTTCAATTATAAACATGCACTTTAAAATACGTATCTTTTGGAACTGAATTTTGGAAGCCGAATATTTTTGTACTAAATATTTAAGCAATGAAATTACGATTGAAATGTTTTCAATTGAAATGTTCAATGTTTAAATGTATGCACATATTAAATTACAGTCCCCAAAAATTCAGTGTCATCAATGCAATGCGTTTTCATTTGATAAGTGTAATTCAACGTGTTTTTTTTCATCAGCGACTTTTGTCATTAATTTACTTCCGTAGTGAATGACGTTATCATGGACACTATTAGCTGCAATATGATCTCTTTTCATTGTCTTCATCTTCTTCCAAAAACATTCCATGTCAGTACAGAACACATATTCTCCACTCAAATCAGCAAAGCTACCATATGTCACTACCTCACCGGTAAAAAAAAAAAAAAAAACTACCTCACCGGTGTTGTACCTTACTACTTGGTTTTCAACATGTACTTGTATTGACAATTTACCTGTGACTGTAATGTATACGAAAGATATTTAGCTATGTTCAGTGGCGGATGGTGATTTTTAAAATGGGAAAACAGTCTGGACAGTTGACAGTATGTCTAAAAAATGGCATTTTTTTTCTTACTTTATTTGGGCTCCCTATGGTGCAACTACGGTGGCCCTCAAGGTCAAAACACAATGACATTTCAGAAAACACAACGACATTTCCAAAATCACATTTAAAAAATCACGACATTTCAAAAATCACAACGACATTACAGAAAACACATTTCAAAAATCACAACGACATTACAGAAAACACGACAATACAGAAAACACAACGACATTTCAAAAATCACAACATTACAGAAAACACATTTCAAAAAACACATTTCAAAAAGCACAACATTACAGAAAACACATTACAGAAAACACATTTAAAAAATCACAACGACATTACAGAAAACACATTTCAAAAATCACGACATTACAGAAAACACAACATTTCAAAAAGCACGACATTTCAAAAAGCACAACATTACAGAAAAAATGACATTTCAAAAATCACAACGACATTACAGAAACCACAACGACATTTCAAAAATCACAACATTACAGAAAACACATTAAAAAAAACACGACATTTCAAAAAGCACAACATTACAGAAAACACATTTCAAAAAACACAACGACTTTTCAAAAAGCACAACGACATTTCAAAAAGCACAACGACATTTCAAAAAGCACAACATTACAGAAAAAACGACATTTAAAAAAGCACAACATTACAGAAAAAACGACATTTCAAAAAGCACAACGACATTATAGAAAACACATTTCAAAAAACACATTTCAAAAAGCACATTACAGAAAACACATTTCAAAAAACGACATTTCAAAAATCACGACATTACAGAAAACACAACGGCATTACAGAAAACACGACATTTCAAAAATCACGACATTACAGAAAACACAACGACATTACAGAAAACACGACATTTCAAAAATCACAACATTACAGAAAACACATTTCAAAAAACGCATTTCAAAAAGCACATTTCAAAAATCACAACATTACAGAAATCACGACATTTCAAAAATCACAACGACATTACAGAAAACACATTTCAAAAAACACATTTCAAAAAGCACAACATTACAGAAAACACATTTCAAAAAACACATTTCAAAAAGCACAACATTACAGAAAACACATTTCAAAAAGCACAAGACATTACAGAAAACACGACTTTTCAAAAAACACATTTCAAAAAGCACGACATTTCAAAAAGCACAACATTACAGAAAAAACGACATTTCAAAAAGCACAACAACATTACAGAAAAAAACGACATTTCAAAAATCACAACGACATTACAGAAAACACATTACAGAAAACACGACATTACAAAAAACATATTACAGAAAACACATTTCAATAATCACAACGACATTACAGAAAACACAATGACATTACAGAAAACACAACGACATTACAGAAAACACAACATTACAGAAAAAACGACATTTCAAAAAGCACAACATTTCAAAAAGCACAACATTACAGAAAACACATTTCAAAAAACACAACGACATTTCAAAAAGCACATTACAGAAAACACAACATTTCAAAAAACACAACGACATTTCAAAAAGCACGATATTTCAAAAAGCACAACGACATTACAGAAAACACAACGACATTACAGAAAACACAACATTTCAAAAAGCACAACGACATTACAGAAAAAACGACATTTCAAAAATCTCATTACAGAAAACAATGACATTACAGAAAACGACATTTCAAAAATCACAACGACATTACAGAAAACACAACATTTAAAAAATCACAACATTACAGAAAACACATTTCAAAAAACACGACATTTTAAAAAGCACAACATTACAGAAAACGCAACATTTCAAAAAGCACAACGACATTACAGAAAACACGACATTTCAAAAAGCACGACATTTCAAAAAGCACAACGACATTACAGAAAACATGACATTTCAAAAATCACAACAACATTACAGAAAACAACGGGTAGGACCACACTTCTTGTTCGTGATTGGACAGTACCCTTGGAGTGACGTGTTGTGTATGTTCACTACAACTCCCAGGATTCAAAGCGTCATGAGGGCCCTCCCTACAAGTGAAGTCTCTGGGAAGTGTGCGATTGTTGTATGATTAATAAAGTTCGGTTCTAACAGCACAACTTGGTCTCCGTCTATCTTGTTCTCTTAATAGTATGTAATATGTGTGTTACTTTACAGACACAAGAACATGGTGAATCTATTTTGTACTTTCTCTGTATTCCTCACAGTAATCATGAGGAAAGTTAAAGGACTAAAAGTGTTTTAAATTTAGCACATCAGTGTGTAACGGGTTAAAAAAAGAGTTGGATTATACGAGCAATGTGTTTTTTGTTATGGGGACAAAATATCCTTTTTATAAATTAGTGTATAATTAGTGTGTGGCTGGGTTAACTGTGTGGGCCTCGTTTTCAAAATTTTGCCTAAGCAATCGAAAAAAAACTAATAGCTGAAAGGTAAGCCACATAGTTTTGTGTCCAAACATCTGCCCAGGTCGACCAGGATCCACACAGCGCTGATAAGATAGCCCTTCTGATGTCAGTTTCAGAGGAGTAGCCGCTCGATCAAAATACAGTCAGCCCTGGGACATTCGCAAGGTTACGTTCAAGAACCCGTCGCGAATGAGGATTCGCGGATGCTTGGTAGTCACTAAAAATTGTAATGTGTGCTTATTTCTATAGTTAAACCCTAAATATGCTCCCAAAACACTTTAATTCCATTTGAAAGTTAGCTTAATACATTACCTTTAAAAAAACAAATATCTGAGTACAGTATCGCCTAACGGATATTTGTCACACTATCACAGTACAGTATACTAATGTTACCCTTACTAATTTATAGAACACGGCATTGGCTGCCGTTTTCTTTTGCATTCACAGTAAGGTAAAATGAGTAAACGAACCCTTTCGGTGTTTATAACAAATGCGTCTCGAGAGGGAAATCCGGGACACATCTGCTATATACATAAACATTCACACTTTTCGAGAAATGTATAATAGTAATAGTAAATTAACTATTTTCTGATATTTATGTAACCATGTCACATATTGCCGGGGCACGGACCGGGGAAGCAGGGACAGGACGCAAGGAATCGGGGGATACGGGATTTAATCAAAAAGTTAAAGACAAGCAGGACAACGGAACAGGCAGCAAACTGAAAATTACGTTAATGATAGGACTCGTGAAACATACTTAAATGCAAACTTAAATACACAGGACTAATGACAGCAACTCGAAACAGCTGATCAAACGGGGAAATATAGAGCGCATTCCACTTCATGCAGCCATCTACAGCGCTGGCTTAAAGCAACGTATCCTGGTCCTGACGCAATGCATCATGGTTAGATTTTTGTCTGACTTATTGGCTGAAGATTTTAGTTACACGCATGACGTTTGTATCCCCTGAAGTTCCGATGCGTTATCTGCTATTTCTCTCGAATATTTTACCTGGTAAAGTTTAAATAAATTACATAAATGTTCTAATAGTACACGTAAGTTAGTGGTTTATTTATTGTTAGTTACTGTAATGTTGCGCTGCTTTATTTGTTTAATCGTCTAGTCTGTGAATAACGCATTCAAGTAAGAATTGCATTGTACTCTGTACATGACAATAAAAACTTTGAATCCTTGAAGTAAATGTATTTGATCTTTTTCCTGGCAGCTATCTTTTTACACAGGGCCACTATACACAATAGTTTATTTTCACTGCTAACAGTTTGTATCAGGAGTTGGTTATGGTAATTATGTGCATGCAGGTGATATTTGTATAGATTAATCTATACCCTTCTGGCAGTGCTGCCATTGCAGTCAGGTCTCGCACACTACATACTCCACCCCTGGTGCTGCTGGCAGATCTCGCTCCATGCCACGTCAGCTGCAGACAGACCTAAGCCAAAGTCGAACGCACCCATTAAATGAACTGTCGTGAGTGACAGGCACTCAGGAAAAGGGTAGGGCCACACTTCTTGTTTCTGATTGGACAGGAGCCATGTCACTCCAAGGGTACTGTCCAGTCACAAACAAGAAGTGTGGTCCTACCTTTTCCGTTTTCTGTAATGTCTGTCACTACACTTTACCATAGATATAAACACGTTACTGACTGCCTGGCCGATAGGCGAGCGCATGCGCAGTGCACCGACTTCCGTAAACGCCTGCCCGATTATGTTTTTACATTACAACGTTACATATTTGACAGATCATCATACAGTAATTGGTAATCATTGCTTTACTCACAACTAAGACAAGCGCAGACAATAATGCAATTGTAGAAAAATGGAATGCAGTGGAATGTCTTAAGCTAGTGTACGGTACAATTTCTGCACAGAAAATGTTCAAATGACACCATACATATTGAATATCACCTATAATAGCTAGTTATTGGAATATACATAAGTAAATAAATTAGATAAATATTCACCTAAAATAAGTTCAACTGCAATATTTCCAATAAACAGTGGATGTTGATCCTTTTGTGGACTGTGTCTTCAATATTTCAATACTGTCCATAGTGTTTTGTATGCTGTGTATATTTAACTAACAATACATTTCTCATATATTTTGTCTTTGCACCGAGTGTCCATGCTTAAAAGATTCACTCTCTCAGGACTGCTTCTTAGAATCTTGGTTCCTCTCATGTTTTCTTTGCTGTATTTGAGCTGCTGGGAACAGTGGCCCTCCCTAAATGTGCTTATTATGTTTTGAGAAGTTATCAAGATCTTCATAGTGTAAGCAAAACAA
>JAOYFF010000083.1:156771-178257 GCA_025773925.1 Cryptomyrus ogoouensis
AAACTGCTATTTTTGTCTCTTTGGGGGGGTCTGGGTCTTGATCGGGGGGTACAGTACCCCCCGTAATTCGAACCATGGTTCCACAGCACAGAAAATAATATGTGCAAAGTGAGATATCGAAGATCTTATGACTGTCTCTCAGAAAGCAGATACACCCGGCAAGGTCTGTATCAGGCCTCCAGCAGGCTTCTGAAATCATTCACCTCAGGTAACCAGGTGTCTGAATCAACAAAGCCTAATTCGAGCAGCCAACAGTATTTATCTTCATTTTTATCTTTTATCTGTACTCCACTCACAGTCACTAGCTGAAATGTGGTCGGGACGAAGACTGTCTTGGTGGATTTTTCATCGCACAATGCGTGTGCCTTTCGAACTAAATAGGCAGGATGCTCCCACGCTGTTTGGATAATGTCAGACAACAGATTTAACTCTTGGAATCCGCAAGCTGTCTATAAAGAGGCCACTCACTCACCATATTTATGGGGTCAACCGGTCCAATGCTATTAACATATACCGCTGTCTCAATCACCGTCGGTCTTACTGTAAGACATTTAAAAAGTAGGTTAAGCAAATACATTTAAAACATAATTTGTCAGAGATCTTCATAATTATACATACAATCTCGACCAACGTTTTTTCAAATTTGATGACAGGATTCACAACATTTCTTATATTTACATTTCAGTCACATTTATAATTTTTTGGGTAACACTTTACTTGAGGTGGCACAAATACTCAGTAGTAGCTGAGACTACTGAAGTACAAATCATGGACAAATATAGTCGGTACGTGAGATTAAAGATGCATCATGAATGAATATGAGATCAGCATTTAATTTGTTATTCATTACTTTGTTTCTTCAGTAGTTTGTAGAATAAACAATGATAGTAATAAATATAGTAATTGCTTGAGATAAAAGATGTCACAATTTGCTAATGATCAACAAACATGAGATCAGTACGTAACTAAGACTTAATTTGTGCTTAATTAATACATGTTATAATAATACTACATTATTTTTGCCCCCTCAAGTAAAATATTACCCTTTTTGTGATTTCTAATAAATTCACTGAGAAGCAATACAATCAAATTTATTTATTCTTACTCGGTATGTAAAAGGTAATAGATTACAAATCAATCAATGCTTGTTTGGCTCAGTTACAGCACAGCACCTGAGTAGCCTTGTTCAATACCTGGGATTGGACATGTTACTGACAAGCTAATGAATTTAACAGGAATAGAGAAACCGCTTACAATGTAAAAGGAGCAACACAATGCAGTCTATGTATTGCAAACACAAAACTGCACGTCAACTTTGTAGAGTTTTACAGAGCCAAATCATTGAGAATGAGACACAGTGCTCATTTAATAGCACACGGTCTCTGACAGCTTCATGACGTAAATTCAAATGAGAAACTAAACAAAGATTTATAATACAAAGCCACAGTGACTTGCCTCCAATGTCAGGTCGGAGCTTGTTGTCGTAACCCTGCAATAACGTGTTTAAGATCAAGGTGACATCACTTTCATAGACCTTAGGTGATAGTACCCAGGTCTTATTTATGGGGACATCTTCATAATCTTCCTCCTCCAGTTTATTTGGGCCAAAAGCCAAACTTGGGGGGAAAAAAGAGGCAAAAAAACAAACAACACATCTCAGTAAAGGAGTTTGTAAACCCAAGCAGCCCTTATAACTCAGGGGTGCCGGAAACAGACATTTACAAGAACATTCTGGCCACGGTGCGGACATGGTGTTCAGAGGATTTCACCAGAAGGCCGCAGGCACTAATAAAATCTGCAACCTCTACTGTACCTTCTAACCTCATCGCGCTCCAAGAAATGTGACCCTCTGGAGCGGCCGCGTGAGAGAATTAGCAAGGAAAGAGTCCGTCGTAGGAGCTGCACTGTTTTTATGTCGGTCTGAGCTACTCCAAGAGTTACACTCCTCAGCTGCCGGGCCGGAGACCCTAAGACGAGAAAGCCGAGGTTCCCAGAAGACCTGGGGCTCCGTTTCTGCCAGCCCAGATGCTGACCCCCACGCCTCACTCCTATCACAGCACGGGAGATGTCGCACACAGACGGGGGAAAAGGGGGTGGGGGGCTGACAGTGTGTCATGCTAATTACCCCGCTATGAGAGACTGCTGTGGATCCAACAGCTTGGACCAGTGCCAGACCATTTTAACTGCTCCTTCCAAGCATGACTGAGTAGCTGTGAACGTGCTTGTAATCACGCCCCCCCCTCCGCCACGCCAAAGATACAAGGGACAGCCCATGATCCTCCCAGACACCGTGCAGGGAATATGCTTGGAGAATCTCTCGGGAACTGAATTAGCCGACGCTGTGATGAACCGTGAGATACATGGAAATGGGCTTGTTAACTGCGCCGCCCTCCTGGACGGAAGAAAAATATGCAGAATTTCCATCTATCCTTCCATTCTCCAACAACCCCTGAATAGGATCATGGGAATATGTATAATCAAACGATTTTTGTTTAAACTAAAATCTCAGCTGTCTTCACCCAACATCATTTGACAAACTGCATGTCTGAGATTTTTTTAAATGAAAAAATGATTATAAATAATAAAACGGAAAGTAAAGTATTAGAATTATCATGATATTTTATTATGCGGTCCTGTGCTGCATAAGGACGTTATGGTCAATGATGGGCCACTTATATGACGGTGATCCCATAAAATTATAACGGAGCTAAAAATTCCTATCGCCTAGTGATGCCGTAGCGCAACATTATTACATCATTACTCACGTGTCTGTGGTGATGCTGATGTGCAGAAACCTACTGCGCTGCCAGTCATATATACGTATAGCATGTACATTTATGTACACTACAAAGTACTTGATAATGAAAATAAACAACTATGTTACTAGATTATGTATTTACTATACTGTATTTCTTATTATTTTAGAGTATACTCTTTCTATTTATATATAGAAAAAAAATACGGTAGCCTAGGTGTGTTGTGAGTTATAACATCTAGGTTTGAGTAAGCATACTCTATAATGTTCGCACAATGACAAAATCACTTAATGATGTATTGTTCAAAATGTATCCCTGTCATTAAGCGATGCATGACTATATATAAATAGCGATTAGAAAACCAGAACTGGTGCTAAATGTAAATCCCCCTTTCCTGATTATCTAGCATATATATATATATATATATATAGCGCTTATAGCTGAATGTCTGCTGAATGTGTTGGATGAACAAAGCCCACCAAAGACGGCTGGTTTGGGAACATGCAGTGCAGTTTTCACTGGCAGTGTCATGGGGAAAGGCTGTACACTATGGAGACATGCAAAGCTCTGCTGCAGTGCAGTTTTCACTGGCAGTGTCATGGGGAAAGGTTGTACACTATGGAGACGTCCAAAGCTCTGCTGGCAGGGTCACAAACAGCCCTGGGCTACATCTCAGCTTCCAATGACTTTTTTATCAGATACTATGGCCATTATGGCGTTTCAGCTGCCTCTCAGGAGCTTATCAAAATAAGTTTTCTAAAACTCATAGAACTGCGCTGGCTACCCCACTGACCACTGCACGAGGTCTACTTGGTTATTCAAGCAACTACAGCTTGGAGATCGACACTGACCATCCACCTGTTAGTTGGAGAAGAGTACCTTGCCATGCTGTAGGGTTATGCGGCTAAGCACAGGAATGCAGGCCGCAGCTCTGACATCACAATAAGACATTGAGAGGTCATGACCTCCTGGCAAAGGCCAGCCTCTGTAGGATACAAGACATCTCTGCAGACTGTCCTCCCCTGAGCAAAGGGAACAAATGTAAGTGTATCAAGATGTCACACTGCTTGACTGGGGGTGACCAGAGTGAACCAGAGTAGATAATTGCCATTGTTAGTGATCTGATCTACTAATCAATCTACCAGACCTTCTACACAACTTATGCCTTCAGGTGAATTAATCTGGACCAAAATAGCTATTTACAGCCTATTCTACAGAAGCATTCTAATACAGCTTGAGCACAGAGCCATAACAGTTTGGAAAACAACCAAAACTAATAGATAAAATATCACTGCTTCGATTAAGACACGTATGCAACCAAGGAACCTGCACTCATGCAAAGAGACAAGCTGCAAGACTGGCACTGGTGACACCTGTCAAGGTAAAGAGGGACCGTGCCCTGGCTGTCCCTCCCAAGACAGGTGACCTATCCCACACCTCACTGACACATCGTTTTAAAGTTTAATACCACAATGGGATGCAACCCTTATAAGAAGTCACCAGGGAAAACGTGAAGGTCTTTTTACCCATTCGTCTAGGGAGCTCTCTCTCTCTCTGCGTCCTTTCCCTGGCCAACAGAAAACAGCCTGCAAGCAAAATTTTATTAAATAAATAAATACAAGGATAAACAAAGAAAGAAATCTATAAATAACCTGGCAAGCCTCATTAATTTCAAACCAATGCTTAACTTCAATTTCCCTATCAGTATTATGACAGAATTATTGCAAACCTAATAATAACCGATTTTCTTGCTTATTTATATTATCCCAAACCAATCCACAAATCAATAATCATATTTTCACCAATTGTAAATGTATTAAGCATTTCGTCCAGTTCAGTAAATCATGTACCTCGTTTTTAGCAGGGTTGGGGGCAGGGTGTTCACTGGATATTGCCACGGAAAAAAGCCCTTTTGCCGCATTTCTAAGACTTTCCAAATCATTCAAACATGCCACCACGGACGCTGATATATTTGAAGGTTACAACAGATGGTCTGTTTTAGGACGTTAAACGATTTCGTTTTAGACGGACAGTGTAATGAATGAAACACTTTTCCTCTCCACATGCGCCGAAAAACGCTCATGTATATTATACAGTATTAAGAAATGGCAGTGAAATCCGCACTATTTCCGAAAGATATTTTATTCAAATTAATTAGAAATTAAATGCTGTCCTACTATCTTTGTGTGTTTATTTCAAATAGAGTAAATTGGATTTCCAAGGTTGTTTCCGTTCTGTGACATTGCACTGAAAACGGACATGGGAAATATTCGCCTCGGCAAGGGACCGATCAATCGCCACGTAAACACGGCTTTAAAGCAAGGGTTTTACACTGTGATCTTCATGGTAAAAGAAACTGCTATTCGTTTTCTGCAAGGAACCGCACGCATTTTTATCTCCGGAGGGTATTGCAAAAAAAAACGTGTATTTCAGCATATGGATAAGCGTTTTTCAGTTCATCACAGTTCATTAAAAATAATTATATATATAAAAAACTAATTAAAAAGCACGCCATGGATATACATATTAAATATTAACTTAAAATTGTCTGGCAATGACTAAAGATAACGCATTTCTGGTATTATTTGCACACAGTGCCATTTATCCGTTATCTCAGTGCAAACTTACCTGACTCCGACACATGCTAACATCAGGCAGAAAGCCGACACACGATGCCGCCAAGGCTGAAAACTCACGGCTAAACTCCTACAGCTCATGATCTCTTTAGAGATCAGAATTATATCTCCACAAACCAAAAAAGCAATCTTTATTTATATATATATTTATATTCCCCACTAGCACCTGCCTAAGTGTATTAGTGAAATTCGCCTGCGATCCGATCGTGGTGCGGGACTCATGATTAAAAAACCACCAATCAGCATGTCAGAGGCCTGCATAAATTATGTTCATAGCCTACCCTCGTCCAATCAGGTGGGAGGAAAGAGGGTTGGCTTCCCAAGCACTCCGGAGAATCCGCTTGGCATCCCTGGGTGAAAAAGGCAGTAAGGCGATGGAGCATCATGTCGGGTTTGGATAATCACAAACCATTTTTAGCTTTCCGCTTAAATGGAAAAGATGGCTCTGCTCTTAGACTGGGTTGTGGGTCTTTCATTTGAATAAGTAGATCGCGACTAATAGACATCCTCATTATGTAGTGAATCAGACAGCTAATAATTAACTAGAACTGAATTATTAACTCCAGTGCGCCGTTTTCGCATGTTTAGTTGTGGTGAATGAAATCTGATGTGGGGAACTGATGTTCAACATTATACAGATATAGCTTCTGCAAGATATAACATAATGGCTAGAAATCAGGTGTTACCATGGTGATCACTTCCATTTACATGTCGGACTGACACATTCTCTCACCAGTTCTCTGAAAATACTATTAAAATGAAAAATTCTTAACATCCGACAATTACACATATAACAATTTGCTGCTTTTCTCACGGGTAGAACACCCACCCCTAAACCCTTGTTTAAAACTGTAGCTGGAGTATACTGGAGATTTTTAAAACTACTTCAACTACTACGCCACCTACTGTCCATTTGTTTAAAGTTTTTTTAATACGCTGACTTGTCAGTTCTGAAGTCTTTTTTCCAGATCCACCCTTTAATCTCCATGTAATGTTTCAAGTAAACTTTCCTAATGCTAACTGAATGTGTTAATGTGGCCTGAACAAATGACTAAATTCTGAATTATTGATTAATTCTGGATATCAAAAATTAAGAGTGCCTCATTGCATAGAAAGGGCTTACACACTTGTTAATGTCAATATGGCAGTGATTAATACACTGTCCAACATAGCTTTTTCATCTGATGAGTGTGACACTTGGGGAGGGATGGAATGTAAACCCCTGGTTTTCTGTGTCTGGGGGTTTGGGGGGGGTGAATTGGAGCTTCAGCAGAGCCAGTCAGGCTGACCACTCTTAACTACAATCATAACCACAAACAGAGAAGATTAAACACAGAGAAAGCATGTTGCTTTCTGACAGATCATTATTGAATATATTAAAAATTATGATGTGCATAACGGAATCAACAGGGTAATTTTCAAGGCTGGTAAAGACTTCCCCTCACTGGAGCCTAAGAGCTTATGATGAATAGCTTCACATTATCAAGCAGTATTTCTTATTGAATTATGCAGCAGTAATTTTAGAAACAAATTATAGACGTAATAAAAAAAAGGTAAAATGTCATTTCGGTTAAAACACCTTTGCTGGGCTCTGCAGCTTTTCTGTATGTTCAGCATCTGCCCAGTATTGCTGCATCCACAGTTGCTAGGCAACATTATTGCCACCTTCTTCAAGCATGACTTATGGGATCTTTGAGTCTCGCACCCTCTCTTTGCATTAACTTCTTCCGTCTCTTTCAGTTGAAGCCATGCCCACACCCTGTGATCTGAAAATATGCCGGGGATGAGATCCAGTGTAAGAGTCAGCAGCTAATGTAGTGGTTAAGGGCACATATTTGTAATGCAAGTGTAGAGCGTGAGTTCAGTCTTTATTCCAACTGACAAGGCCAATAGGATGATAGAAACGTTGAACTGCTTCTGGCAACCTCTGTATCAAATCAAAACGTTTGGGCCTCTCCTGTCACTTCACACTTAACTTCACATTCAATCAACAGGATACAGAGTACTGTGTAAAAGCTTTTTGTTGTGTGTCCCCTGTCAATAACGGGTTTAATACACAGCTACTGTTTAAAGTCCGGACACTGCTTATCATTATCTATTTTTAAATGGTCAGATAATGTGTGATTGTTTTGTACTGTCACTGTATGTAGCGCCCGGAGCGCAGACAAAGGAGCAGGAAGCCAGGGATCAGGAACACGGGGTTTAATTGCAGGAATGGTAGGTAAGCACAGACTGACATTGCACGCGACAATACAATGACCGGACTGGGGATACTAACACAGACGTGGACTAAATACACAAGACAAGTCAAAATCAAATAGGAAACAGGTGATAACAATTAGGAAGTAACACAAGGTTATGAGGTGGGCGTGGCACACACAAGGATCGCACGGAGCCGGGCGTGACATGTACAATGCTGCTTAAATTGTATGTTTACAATCAAACAGGGATACTGTGACAAGTTCAATAATCTATACATAAATCATTATGCTATTGAAACTGTGGTGTCCCCTGAGATATTTAGTATCATTTTTCTTTTTCTTATTTTTTTTTTTGAGCTTTTCAAAACATTTTACAGTCTCAGGCAAACAGCCACAAATCCCTGTGACAGCCCCAGGATGGCTGGGCAGGTCCGCGGTCTCAGACTTTATGGGCCTTACAGGAGTTGTGTGCTCCATGCCCTCGCCATTACCTCAATAACCTCCAGGCCTGACGATCTGCGTATTTCTGAGGTAAGTATGGTTTGAAGAACAAAAAGCGATACTCCTCATTTGCATTACTCATATAATGACCAGGTGCATTCAGGCCTGGACTGGGATTAAAAATCAGCCCTAGAGTTCTACCAATACAGGCCTACCACATGGAGCATGACAAATTTTGCCAGGGCACAACTGCATCAGCCCTCTAGGAAAATGTCCAATGTGGCGGATGGCCTGTGCAGCTCTGGGTGCGTAAAAACAGCTCTTTAATAATAAATAAATAAAGTTTCACAGATCACTATACATATGTGTGTGAGATCAGTCATTAGGTGCATGATTTAAATTGTTTTCTTTTGAATGTAGCTACAGTTGGCTTCGTATTTCTTTGCAGATCTAATCGAGTGCCTTTGCTACATTAGACACACACCTAAAGTATAATTATTTTTACTTTTACAGAACTCAAAGAAAGTAAAAATGTTGCAAATTTATTGCTTACATAACAAAAAATCCACTGAGAAATGATGTTTAACATATCTGCGCATTATCTACCGCACAGATATTTTCTTTTTTAAGTGTCTAATTTACCCATTTAGTTCTGTTCTTGCCATTAATTGCTATTGTAGTCATTGGTTCCCAATGGGATACTAAATACAAATGTTTGTTGTTTCATGGTATTCCAAAGGTGTAATTAATTAAAATAGCACCCAATGTGATTGCTTGTCAATGAACTTTTTAAAATTAGAATTTGTTTGTTTATTACAACTTACAGTTTATTAGTACTTGAAACAAATGTTTTATGTATATATATATAACAAAAACACACACACAGACGGTCCTCTACTTACGAACCTTCAACTTACGAATACTCCCGTGTGCCACGCCCCCTCATTTACCTCATGTGGAATCCCCGTGTTACCAGCTGTTTCAAATAATGTTGATTGTTGCTGTGTATTTAAGTTCGCGTTAGAGTATGTTTCCCCAGTCCGGTCATTAACGTCTTGACGTTGTTTTCATGTTCCTGAGTGTGTTTCCCCAAAATTAACCCGTGTTCACCTGATTTTGCCGGCTCCTGTGCTGCTTCCCTGCGCCAAATGCATGACAGAATGATCAGACTCAGGGGGGCATGGCACACAGGAGGCTCGGCACGAGCAGGGCATGACCCATACTTACTTAAGCATGTAGATTTGAGTGCCCTTAAAATGATGTTGAATAGCAACTTACGAACATTTCAAGTTATGAATGACCATTTGGAATGTATTTCGTTCGTAAGTAGAGGAGCGTCTGTATTTATATATATATATGTGTGTGTGTGTGTGTGTATATATAGTGAGCAAATGAATAAAGCAATCATTCTGTTATAAAATCAATTGCTTTGCAATATTTTTATCGAATAAAAGTAAGCGTCTTAAGACTTTTTGCGAGCACTGTGCATTTTTAGTCTCGTGTAGGCTACTGATCCCTTTTTTGGTCATTTCGCACGACACGTCCAGAATCCTGTTCAGGACATCTCAGTACTATGTTTTAGTGTCTTTATTGTTGTACTTGTGAACAAGGATTTTGTTTATGATTTTGTTGATTATTTTTTCCCCATAAACACATGGCTAATATGGCTCATATAATATTCAGTTAGATCTTAAACCACCCTCAAATCAAACAAGCTGGAACCACATACGAGTTTAAAGCCAGGAGCTTTTAAGAACTGACTCATTTTGTCATCAGAGAGACACCGGGATGTGTAGGCAGCGGGAACTGCCAGAAAAACTGAGTGAAGGGTGTGTCCCGCTGATGGTACTGCATCTGCTACAGGACTACTGATGCTCAGACGTTTGGTTGGGCCTTCAACGTGCCTTCAGCATCCTGACAACAACAAGAAGAAAAAGAAGTTTGTATTTTCTATAGTTATTTTTGAAACCTAGAATAGAACAACAGGTCCATCTGTGAGTATAAATCCTTCTTTTATAACCACATATCCAGTACTGGACTGAACCCGACACCTGTCCTGGTCAGCACAGAGCCGGAGGCCAGCAACTCGCTGGCCCTAACGCCAGTCCAACCCAGGGCATACATACTAGTGGTGTAACAGGTCTGAAGCCGAGACCAAAACCACAATACAAATGTTCACAACGTTACACCACTGCCCCCATCATCAGACCAAACTGAGTTTTGATCTTTTCCGGGGCTAGCGACATGCCGTACAATACTTTCTACTGAAGCTGGGCGATGGCAGCTTCTACACAGCTACGCTTCCAGTCTCTGTAACCATTACAAGCGTACATACATATATCTCATACTGTGTTTAATAACATATTCGGGTTACGATATCTTCAATTTACGTTAGGTTCATCGGAACATAACCCCATCGTAAGTTGAGGAGCATCTGTATTTTGAAAATATTACATGTTACACCTTCCAATTACATGTGTAATGTAACTATTTTGGTCCAATCATGATCGAGTGCTCATGCCTGCAGTAAAAGCTAGTTTAGTTTCATTAACTCAAGATTGATAATAATCCTCAGATTGCAGAGACCCCAGGCACGTTCAAGTCAGCGGTCTGGGAACATTTTGGTTATCCATAGTATTTTATTTTTTTATTTGTTTTTGTTTACATAGTTATGTACAGTTAATGTGTTCCTTAGTGTTGTTCTGTAAGTTGGAGATTAATAAAACTAAAGTTTTTCCCCTGTTTTTACTTATTCACACCCTTCACTTTACGCCTTTAAAAACAAAACAAACCAAAAAAAAAAAAAAACAGGTACGAACTGTGACTCAAATTTTGAGGTCTGAACCGAATCATGACTTACAGACACAAATTCCATTTTTAGAGTCTTGGGGCAGGATTTGAACCATAACACCAGGGTTGCCAACTGTCACACATCTGACGTGACACTCATACTTTCAGGATCTCACAGAAGAAATGATATGACAGAAACATAAATGACCACTGACGAGGGAGCAGACGAGAGGCACCTGGGGTGATCCACACGAGGGCTGTAACGAGAGGTGAGATTAAACAAGCAACAGGTGTGGCTTGTTAGAGCCACACAACAGAGAGAATGAGGGTAAAGGAATGCAGGGCGCGACAATATTATTCCATTATAAACCTAAAATTAGCTACATCAAAAGCGTTGGACCAGTTTGCAAACCCAACAGACTAGTTACACAGTAATAAAACTCTTACATACATGTAAATGTGCGTGCAGGGTTTTCTTAATTGAGAACCTTACTCCAACCAGCTGACCAAAGTCTGCAACTCTGTACTACTTGTGGTGTGAGGCTACAGCAGTAACATCTAAGGAAAGCAGCTCAGTGAGGACAATGGGCTCTTTTGTCTTCCATTTGTTGACTCCGAGGAGCTGTGCGGTGAGAATGCTGACAAATTCAAAGTATGCTCCTCTCCTGTACTGCAGAAAAAGTTGCTTACAAATAATAAAAGTTTAATAGGAAAAAAGGCAAGTAAAGCAAGAAAAGAGGTAAAATGCATCCTAAACATCAATGAGATATAATGCACATAAAATAACAATAGCACAGCACCTGGATCCAAGTTTCCTAGAATGTATTCTGCTGTTGACTGGACTGACACATAAAGTCTATATTTTGACAATGTTAGTGACTAAAACGAAACTAGCAAATTCAACACAGTGCTTCTGTTACACCACTGTGAGAAGGCGGCATGAAACCGGTTTGAGAGGAAGGCTTGTATGTTATTATATATTATATATGTGTGTGTGTGTGTACATATATATATTTATTATTTTTTTGTGAAAATCTTTGGCAGTGATTTAATGTAGATCAACAAGACTGCGTATAATTTGTTAATAAGTCGAGCACAATATTGTAATCTACTGTATCATGTAAATGTCCCCTTGGGATTCAGCAACCGGGACTGAAAAGTAAGGGGATTATAATTCTCAGAGTGGATTGTTTTCTCTTTTTCAGTTTTGGCAGCATATATTCAAGATCATTAATTCATTCATCAATTCATCCTTCAGTTTCTTTCTATTCTTATAAAACAATGTGCAACACAAAAATAAGTCAAGATAAAAGTCTGCTTACAGGCTGGTGTGTTAAAATGTGTTATATTTAAAGAAAGACACCAAAGCCAAGTACATTATCTCAATAAATTCAAAATGCTTCTTTCAGTAATTTGTGTGGTTGATGTACTGCTCTTCGCTATTGCAGGATGCCAGTTAATGCACTTAGCATATATTAAATTAACAGATCTACCATAATCAACAAAGTGGGTAGATGTCCGTATGTATTCCAAAAGGAAAATGTGATTTATAAAAAATGCTCTAAGGCAGGATGGTAAGGAAGCAGTTAGTCAGAGCACACAAGCTGAATATGGGTATTTCTTAGCAATAAATGTCTTTCAAGGCTCGGTGCTTTGGCTCAGTTGTTGTGAAGGACAAACCATTATAAATCAATTTTATTTACAAGTTTACCTAAGACACAAATCATGGATGTTCTCAAATGTTGCAAATCATGACCAGGTTAACTTTAAATGCAATTTTATATTATGCAATGTTAGCTAGACCTTTATTATTAATAATAATAATAATTATTATTATTCATAGTAATAACAATAATAATAATAGTAGTAGGAGTAGAAAGGCTGTACCTATTGATTTCTTAATGTACACAGATTGTGTCTTATATCTTTGCCTGGCAGTACAGTGCAGGGAGTACAAGATACTGTTCACAGTCCTGTCTGACACCTTTCTGCAGAGAGGTAGCTCAGAGACTCAGCAGGAGTGACTGCTGAGCTACCACTAGCTTCTGTTCCATCAGATGCATCCAGAAGATGCATCCTACCTGCAATCAACTCGTTCCGCCTTCTTCCCCATATCAAAGAGTGATGGGATCTCAGTGCCTCACCTCCCACTCAGAGAAGGGCTGGCAGATGGGCCCGCAAAGGTAGCAAAGAAAAACCTTCACCTCCTTTAGCAAACAGGAGGCAAAATAGACATGTGGGTGGTCAAGGATGCAATTAAGAATGTTGCAAGAACAATATATAGTGTTAATCAACAATGTTAGCAATGACATGTGACATGCATAATGTGTACACTCTGACATTGCACTGCAGGGGTAAAATTATTGATTAATGACAAGAAAGTGCCCACAATTTTCATGCAAAATAAAACTCAGAAAAATGATTTTGAAAATACTGCTAGTGCAGGTTTGGGTCATTTCCCTGGGGCTGCTGGTTCTTTGCCTGAATGTAGCAGTGGAGTAACGCATTACGTGAAACACAAGGTGGTCCTTATGATCTGTTTTGCCGTGACACATTCTGTTGCAAGGAGAATGAAGACTGATGCAACCCGCTTCAATGTAATCCATAAATGTTCTGCCGATTCTCTGTCTGGAGATGCTTCTAGAACACCTTGGGGACATATGGTTTTTGTCATATCATCAGCTAAGATGCAGCTCAGAGACTCCATCATAATAAATGGACAGGACTATAAGGAGGACATCCTTTACAAAAAACACTCACCACATTCTCTTTGCCATTCTGCCTTTTCCAGCAGTGTGCATAGTAAGATCAGTATGCTCGTGCTAATCCTTAGCATAAATGATACCAATGCATGTGCAAGGAAAACATAAGTCCAGCTGAGGATCTTCAAAGCACAACATGTGAAATGTGTCGTCTGTCAATCCTAGCCCACCCAGGTTCCCTGCCGCTGTGTGTTGTGACAAACAACTGCCTCTAGCTATATCTGCACTTCAATGCATCCTTCTGGTCCTTACTGCATTATTAGATGCTGTTTTTGCTCATTTCTACCCTGTGGTTGCATTCTCTGCAGGTCTGTATTACAGTGAACAAAGCAGTAAGCAATTTGCTCTAATTGGATTTAATCAAAGCAAGCCGGTGAGATACTAATGTGAAAGGCTAACGACTGTCAATAGTAGATGCCTTCATCCAAAATAAATTCAGTACCATAATTAAAATTATACATGGCCATATATGCATACAATAAAAAAGGTAAGTTTTAAGTGTAGCATGCTGAAGCTCTGTACATAAGATGCATAATCCCCATCTCTGGTCTAATAGGTCTAAGGACAACAGTTATCCTCACAGAAGCCAATAAACAGTTACTTGTTTTAGCTAATGGTGTGATTTGTAAGGCCCCTGAACAGGAAGTGTAGCAAACTGCCGCTGGGGCTATTTTTTTATGGAAAGCCTCATTCTCGCCATCATAAGCAATTTATCAGTGAATAAAACTGACTGCTGGAAGAAATAACTCTTTAAAAGGCCCTTCAGTCACTGCCTGATTTGAGGAACAAATGAAACGACCAGTAAGTAGGTTGGTGCCTGGTGGTACACTGTCATCCTCCCAACCGAATATAAAATGCCATCTGCTCTCAAAATCTCAAAAATGCTTAATTAACCCTTGAAAAATATCATAATGGTAAAACCCTGTCTGATGAATGTCTCAGCTCAATGAAACAAAAAACCATTTGATAAGCAATTCGGACCTCAGCTCCACAGGTGTGTTATATCGGCTCTGGGAGTGGAATGTGCATATTCTAGTGCTTCGCTGTTTAGATGAATTGATGTCTTTAAACGTGTGAGTGAGATGGACTGACATGATATCCAGGGTCGTCTGGGAATGAATCCAGACTCACCACAACCCTGTTCTGAATCAGTGTTTATGTAAGATGAATGGATGTTTGTTGGTAAGAGGTGAGAATAGTCAGTATCGTAAAACTGAAAGCTGCCGTTACAGGTCCACTGGGATTAACTTCCATGTGGCCCAGTTCTTGTGACGCAAGCACTGAATTTATCTATTTAACACAGATTCAAGACAGATCTTGAATCTGTCTTAAATATTTCTATGATAAACTATATACTCAAGCAATATAATTTTTAAATATAGGCTGTTTTCCAGATTAGCAGAACTTTCAAGCCAGTTTCCTTAAAAGAAAGAAAAAATACCATACTTCGTTATTTTGACTAGTTTCTCTGGTAACATTTGACAATCTGGACTTTTGAGGCCTCATACTTTAACTGAGATATATCAATAAAAATTAAGACGCTAAGCTTTAATGGACAACATGCTGGTATTAAAAATAAAATATTGTTTTTAAATTTTTTTATATATTTTAAAGTAGGACGCAGTGTTATACATACATATCTTATGCACTAAAGTCATGGCACAATTTATATGAAAAATATGTATAAGAAAGTAAAACTTTTTTTTTTCCAGTGCTATCACAGTCTTCAACATAATAAATTATCTTACAGCACTCTAACAAGCAAGTACATTTTTACTGACAATAGAAATCTTTTTTCAACAGCCAGAATAGGCAATAAATAAATAAAATGCTGCAGTTTCAGATCATTTCTGTTTATACATAATGTTGTCTCTCCAGAGGTTAACAAAACAGTCCACATCACAGAAGCTTGCATAAAGCAATAGGAAATTCGGGGTTTTCCCCTTTGGTTCATCATGGTTTCCACTTGCCAAAATGGAAAAATAGAGCTTCCCTACAATGTTATTTTGCCCATATGCAAAACAGGACGACAGTCCCAGCACAGTGACTTGAAATGGTGATGTGTATGGAAATAAGTATTTAAAAAAACTGACATCACTTTTAGAATATACAATGTACAGCCGTGGGAAAAAATTACGAGACCACGGCACAATTTTTAGTTTCACTCATTTCTCAATTTATGGGTGCACATCTGAATAATTTACTTCTTTTTTTTTTGCAAGCTGCAGCCTGGTTGTTCTCTGTTTCTCATTAATGAAGGGCTTCTTCCTTGCTTTATGGGACTTCAGTCCTGCTTCTAGGAGCCTGATACACACTGTCCTAGCAGTGCACTTCACACCTGCACTTAATGTTTTCCGATCCTTTTGAACGTCACTTCATGTCATCCTACGATTCATGGAAAACTGCCGGATAATCTCTGCAATTAGAAAGTTGCTTCCGCCCTTTACCTGACTGGTTTCTGGTCCTTCCCAGTGTCTCCTGCTTCACTTTGTACTTGTATTGTGCTGTCTTACAGATTTTGACCCTTGAAGCAACCTGTTGCTCAGCGTAGCCTTCCGCTGGCAGAACTACAATTTAACCAGGATTAAAAACGCAGATTTGGTTAAAACTAAAGAGTGGTCTCTTAATTTTTTCCACAGTTGTATATACTCATATAATCATATCCCAGTACAGCTTGGGGTAAGCCTTTCTATCAGTGCCAGAACAAACAAAAATAGGAAAACGACAAACATTTGTATCTTATACTTTGGTGCTACTGAAAATGTTTGTGTCAACCCCTCAGTTTTAGTATGCAAGACATGTTGAACTGAAAAGTGTTTATATAAGACTAATTTAAAGCTAATAAAATAATCAGCCTGGACACATAGCATACACAGAAAAAAAATCCAGCTTGGCTGTAAAAGTGCCGTTAAAATCTGGACTTAAAGCACTTGCACTTACCATACAAAAAAAATCAATTGAATATATTTAAATCCATAGAATATAGTAATTTACCATATTCCTGCTCTGATGCTAATTTTCCTTGGAATGATCCTATTATTTTCCTATTTTTTCGTTTTATAAATGCCACATCATTTCAATTGTGTAAAAAAAATATAGTAAGCAAAAAAATATAGCAAGAAATCTTTTTTAAATACAGGGAATACAAAGTAAATATTTCTTGCTACAAAAAACTAGGTAACTGTATACAGCTGGAATAGATAAATTTGATGTATTCCCAAAGTTTATGTATGATAAAAAGAGAATGGTTAAAATATTAACTGATTTTCAACTGAGGGAGCATTTTAAGGGTTAAAAACGTTAAAAGAAGTCTCAGGGTATGTCACTGTCTATGTAGATTATCAAAGCATGCAGTTTGATGGTTCATCTCATGGGCAGAGTTTGGTGGTGGGGGGGGGTAGGAAAAGAGACGACTTCTTCTGCATTAGGTAGTTTCACATGGCAAGCCAACAGATATTATGGGGGGGGGTGCTGGGGTCCCCTCAGTATATTATGCTGATTGACCAGTTGCCCACCAAAAAAATGCTCCATTCATTATCCCGTGATTCACCTGGAAACACATAAACAGGTTATGTGTGCATCAGATACGTAGGTTAACACACAGGGGAAGCAAGATGTGTTTGTTTTGCCCCCCAAGTGCAAACATCAAACTCCCTCCTACGGTGCATCTCCAGGATACGCTTTATTTTATTTGGAGGGTACCATCCCCTTTATCACAGGTTCTCTGTTCAGGTATGTGGCCCAGTAAACTAGGTTGAAGCCTCCAAACAGGACAGGGAACATTATTCTGGACATCCTGTCAATTTTGCTCACGCTGTTGAATGTCTTTTTGCTGTCTGTTCTGACCTTGCCAGGGTCCAGGATGCCCTTGGAGATGGTGGGCAGCGTCGCGTCTTTGGTGACATTAGGGGCGTAGTTGGCCACGGCGACTGCGTAGGCATTGTTCTTCTTCACCACTGAGTCCCTCTCTTTCTTCTGCAGGAAGGAAATACATGTTTTTAAAAGGATGCTATTGGCCTGTTCTTAAACAATCAAGGTGGTGCAAAAAATGTAATTGCAGTCTCCTCAACCACACCTGAAGAAGCTGATAATAGGTTCCTGGAAATATTATTATGATGAAATAGACGAAAAGGCATTTGTGGTACGTCAAAGTGAAAATTAAATGACACCCTAGTAACTATTAGAGCGACTGGAGAAAGATCAAGTGATCAATATAAAAGCAAAGGAGGCACAGCTGAAGGTCACCTGACAGCGGTGATGACACACTAATGAACCCTGTCACCCTTTCACAGGAAGGTCCAAATTTATTCACCCACGCCACTGATAGAACCAGCACAACCTTAAGATAATTAATGATCAGTCTTTCTATCACATTCCCCCTGATCTGGATGCAGGCAGTATGGTGATTCAATGTCATTAAAGTCCTATGTCTTACAGACATCTCAGTTAAATGATTAACCTACCACCTGAGGAACAGAGGTCAAATTCTACAAAATGTGACAAGTCTTCTAGACATTTCATGAGAGACCCTCAATCAAAGTCTGAGTAGCCCTTTTTAATTAAGTACAATTTTAAAATATTTTTTTTTCTCTTAATTTTTTTTTCCTTTTTGCATTTATTTTTTTTATTATTATCAGCAACTTTACACATTCTTAGTTTAGAATACTTTTTGATGTTTAGCTGTACTCATTTGTATTTTTATGTTGGGGATTTATGGTTGTGCTGTTACGGTGACAAGTGTCGGTTAAACAGAACAAAAATGTTTCCTTTGTCTGGTACACTTTCAGTTTCTCTTTCAATGATAAATAAAAATGACCTTGGACAGAGGTAGGCAACCTGATCCTGGACTGCCAATATCCAGCTGGGTCACTGATACTCTAGGATCAGGCTCACCTATCCCTAACCTAGGAAGAAAAAATATAATTGACCTGTAAGATACCAAAGCAATGCCTGGAAATTAAATTCACACACACACACACACACACACACACACACACACACACACACACAGGCGTATCTATCTAAAAGCGGACCTTCCATTCATCACTAAGGGAAAAACCCTAACCCCAATCACAACGTGCTTGACCCCTACCCAGTCCTAACCTTAACCATAAGTAACCAAACTACTGCCTGACACCTCTCACCCTGGGGAACTCCAGAGTGGAACAGAGTCCTGCAACTACATCTACTCAGTATCTCTCTATCTCCTGCGCCAGCTCAGGCTCCTTTGCCTCCAGAGAGGTTACATTCCATGTCCCTAAAGCCCGTTCTATTTCACACCTGATCCCCACGGACCCCCCTGCACACAGTGGGCCCACAGGAAGGCGGACCTATGTACATGCTGTAGCCTATACCTAGCTGGGCCCCATAGGCAAAGATTCGGCCACCAGGCACTTGCCAGCGTGCCCTGGGTCACATGATACTTTTGGTCATTCTTCATAGGGGTCTATGTGATTTCACTTAACACAACATATAGAATTGTGACTGGTTTTACATAAAAAAAAAACATAATTTCATTACTTGACGAAATCATTACCATTACCAAACTAGACAGTTTTTAAAAAATAAAAAACAATGAAAAAACAGAAATGTGCAGTTAAAATAATTACAATAAATTAAAACAAACAAACAAACAAATAAATAAATCAGTACAAAAGAAAGACTCAAAAGTTACTAGGACTAGCTAACCCAGGTGACCAATGCTGACATCCAGTCAAACACTAAGCCAATAGGACAATTTTCAAATTGGTAAATGTAACAAAAGCCTCCAGTTCCCATAAGAAACATTGCCTAGTTATTGTTCATTTTACATATACAATAATGCTGTTTAATTTATTTATTTTGACATTGTTGTTGTTGTTTCCACATTATAAATACAGGAAAGCTGTTGCTATGTAATTAAATTGTTTCCATTCAATATATGGTTGCTTGGGTCATCCAGTGCACCTGTCACAGTGCATTAAATTAAGGATTACTTTGTTGTATTTGTTGCAATTCAGCAGTAAATTTCTGTTTCAATGCCTTTCGATTATTGAACGAGGAAGATCGACAGCCTACACATTGTGCTGTTAACATCTGTTCAAGATTTAGCAACAGCTTTTTTTTTTTTTTTTTTTTTTTAAAAAAATACAAACCTTAGTCTAAGGAACTAATGAAAATAATGGAAATTAACACATTCTGAGAAACACAATTACAGAATCTGTCTGGGTCAAATGGTAGTGCATTGGTGGTCGGACCTCCAGGCACTTGCCAGTGAGTATCCTCTGGCCCAAGGTCCAGAGGTTGATTCAGGCAACTGGCAACAAGCTAGATTTGTTGTTCTTGGCGCCTTTCATTGGGGGTCTTTGTGGGATGGAGTGAAGAGAGGGGGACAGATATCAATCATTTAGCACTTGGTGTTGAGCTGGATTCAAAAAAAGGGGACGATGATGGATGGGCCAAGAAGACCCAGACGAACAGTCAAGGTTTGCTGGGAACGTCTGCCTGAAGCGTCTATTGAGATTGATTCAGCTTACACTTCCTGAAAAGCCTCTCCCGTGTGCTGAGTGAGGCTGGGGATCATTGCTGCATCGGCAAAGAGCTATAACAAGGAGGCAGTCGGTGTCTGTCACGGCGGCAACCCGCTGGTGGACACCTTTGGAGAGGGAAGCTGTCAGGCTGAGGAAGGAGGCCTTCAGGGAAATACTTAAGCAAAGATCTCCAGAGATGAAGATGGGTATTGACAGGTGAGAAAGGCAGCGACAGCAACTGTACATGCAAAAAGTCTTGCATGGGAGGAGTTGGGAGATACCATGGAGGGAGACCAAGTTGCAAACCCTTTGATACCTTAGCGGGGATTGTAGGAGGCATTGAGCTCTTTAAAGAAATACTGAATGTGAACATTGATTAATTTACTAATTTGTGTAGGTAAAATGTAATTTAGATAACCTGTCTCCCCCTACTGTGGACGCCATGCATAGTGTATACCTGTAGGAAGAGCTATAAAACAGGAAATAGAGGTAGGTAAGTTGGTTCTTGGCTTTAGTGGGTAGGGAGACTACTGCTCTTTCAAAATACTATGCACTATCCGAAACCTGTAGGTAAAACCAATGTCATTACAGGCAGTCCCCAGGTTAAGAACATACCTATGAAAGGACAGCCATGAAGCCTATTGTATTAAATTTGACTTAAATACAACAGGTCATAATGAATGCATGCATTACTTTGTGACACTCATGAAAATATTGACATGAATATTGACATATTGACAGTTCTATTAAACTGGTATACAGTGATTTTGGTGCCAACGATGTCTGAACGGTTTTATACTAAGTTTATGGTGCTGATTAAGAATATGACTTTCGGTTTTTAGTTTCTGAGATATTTAATAGTGAATTAATTAATTAATGCAACATGTTTGAAAAGCATTCAGAATTGCAAGAATCTTTTTATTTGTTACAACTAGTAAGTAAACAGTCTAACATCATATAAATAGAAATTAAAAATATCTAACAGTGACAGGAAAAAGTTATGTATGATTTGATTAATTAATACAATATTAATTAATTAATTAATAATTGTTATTAATGTCAATGCTTCAAAAAAAAAAATACTGTGGCTGGTTGAAAAAGACGACTAATGTCTACAAAGCACGATGTGACCTTTGTAAAAAAGTCATCAAACTGGCAACAATGGGCTCTAAAGCCATCAACTCACATATCAGGGGAGAGAAGCACAAGCATTTTGTCAAAAGTCGGACAACAACTGTGCCCATTCAGTTGTTTGCCAGTCCTGCAAGTACAACCTCTACAGATAGGCCAACACCCGCTTTGGCAGTGTCTCTGGATCCCACGACAAGCAATGCCTTCAGTACATTCTCCTCAACCGACACACTGAAAGCAGAAGTGCTATGGGCTTTGCA
>JAOYFF010000083.1:183865-205840 GCA_025773925.1 Cryptomyrus ogoouensis
AGCAAATGGCTGCAATATAACAAAGAGTGAAAAATTGAAGGGGGTCTGAATACTTTCCGTACCCACTGTATATATAATACCTATTTGTAACATTATTAATTATTATTATTATTATTGATGTTGTTATAATTTTAGTTGTTTGCTGTCCTTAAAGTAATGAGTGTTATGTTTCTTATGGTTGTTTATATTCTGTATTCCCCTACACTTAATTTTCTCCATCACACCTACATTATTAGTGTTATTATTTCTGTATACCTTTGCTTTCTTTTTTCCTTTTAATGTCTGTTACTGTTACGATTGTTGTTTCTCTATCCCCCCTCCCCCCTTTTTTCTTTATATAATCACGGCACTAGGACGGGTGAGTTTGGAGCGGCCACACTCTTTACTCTTTAATTTAATGTAAAATAAAGTTGTCCTCCGAAGAGGGGGGGTGGTGGTGGGCAATAAAGAAAAAAAATAAATAAATAAAATATTCTGCCTTCTGATTAAGATCAGCTTTTAGGTATGAAATATGTGAGGCGTATCAAGAATTTGAACACGCCACATGCATTTATATAGCATATTTTTATTATGAACTACTCACCCCTTAATCATAATTTAGTCCATCATTAATTTAGTTGCCAAACTCTAACCTGTAATGTATATTATTAAGAGAAGAAAGAGCTATTACCATGATGTACAGGCTAAAGGAGCAATCAGACACCTTTATTCTAATTCATAGAGGCAGTGAAACACAATTACTTGAGTCATAATACAAATTAACCTTATAAAGAAACTGAAAGGCTGTGGCTCACAGTATGAGTAATTGACCCCTATTTGATTTTCACACACTTCACTGTATGAAATTTCAATACATTGTTGCCTTCTATCACTGTGACAGTGTACTAGATAAGTGGTTATACAGGATGGATATTTCCTTCTATTTTTTATGCACTTATTTGATTATATATTTACATGTGTAGCACAATATTGCAGATTTCATATATTTAATTTTTATTTAACTTGACTATTTTCTCTATATAAAATAAACACGGGCAAATATAAAAAATGGTAAATTAAATTAGTCAATAATAATGCTTATTTAATGAGGTTGGTTAAAAAGCAAATCTGATTTCCCAAGTTGAATCATGAATAAAAATATTAACAATAAAAACATTAAGTGTCTTACAAGGGCACAATGCAAAAAATTACATTTTCAGCATAAGTGAGTCTGATGTAGGAAATGCTTTGAATAATTATAAACCTTTAATTGAATAAAGATTGTTTTGTGGTGTCCCTTTTATTAACATAACATGTTTTTATTAGGAGCTGTTAGCAGAAGAAAGAGCTATTAGCAATGAAATAATGGAGGTGATTGCCAAATGCCACCCCCCTCATACAATACATGAAAACCAAAAAAATAGACACACACTTGTATGTTCTATTTTGTTGTTCCTGTGGATCTTTGGCATGTGTAGAAAACAAATGCTTGCATGAAATTATGTCAAGCTATTTTGACTTTATCAAAATTCTAAATTTAATCAGACAGTTTAAATCCCCTTTGCATACGTGTGATGTGTTTGCAGTGCTGTCTGGATAACTTTTCACTCAGTTAGGACTGAAGGCTGTTAAAACTAACTGTACCGCTGATCAGTACCACGCGAAAAAAAAGTTACAAAGAGTTAAAAAACTGCATAGACCTGCTCTGAACATTTTGGAACAAATATCCATCCGTTTCATATATTTGTACTTTAATAATACATAGTTGTGCCAGGAAACAGAGAACACTGGCTGGGCTGCAAGGCCCACAGGGCACTTTATGGGCAATTTAGAATCTATGCTCATTTTTTTGGACTACAGGAGGAAAGTCTCACAACATGCGGAGAACATGTCCCTAATGCTAATGACAATTAAATATAAACAGATAAATAAGTTCACCAGATAATCCATGTCAGGGAGGACACTTTGAGCTAGGACAGGATTTATAAACCTGGATATCGCTAAGAACTGAGTTCTTGTGTGTCTCCTATAATCATGCATGTGTCACTATTGTTAATGTAAAACTGCTGGACGAGTCAGTAAATCAAGAAAACTAAGTAGAAGTCAAAGCAGAAGAAGAAATGAACTAATAATAATACTATTTAATTTGCCATTTGCCCAAGTACACTGGAATTCTTCTCTTTGCCTACATTATGTTGCTCTCCATAGCTTGGGGGCTAAGGCATGGGGTGAGTCAACGTGCAGTAGCCCTGGAGCTGTGAGTTAAGGGCATCATTCAAGGGCCCACAGACATATGACTATTCTGCTGAGGCTGGGGCTCAAACCAGCAATTTCCTAATCTGAGGCACAGAGACTTAAACTGCTGATCCACACACTGCCCCTCAGGGTGAGTGGGTGGTTCCAGGAACTGCACAGCAAAGGCTGCCTCAACTCTCCTAATACCTTTTCATATTCAGTTTTAAAGTAGTTTGTAAAACCTGAAGTAGCTCAAAGTGTCCTCCCTGACATGGATTATCTGGTCACCCTATAGATAAATCAAACATCCATCCACCCATCCATCCATTTTCTGCCACTCATCTGGCTCTACTTTGAGCCTCTCCTGAATGTCCGAGCTCCTCACCCTTATCTAAGGCTGAGCCCAGGAAGCTCATTTCTGCTGCTTATATCCACAATCTCATTCTTTTGGTCTCTACCCAAAGCTTGTGACCATAGGTGAGGGTATGAAGGTAGATCACCCTGTTAAATTGATAGCTTCACTTGGTCCAGTCTTCCATGACCAGAACGGAATACAAGGTGCTCCTCCTGGATCTGAGGTACGATCAATGGGTGGACCCTCTTCACAAGTACCCCGGCATAACCCTTCCCAGGGGGGCTGAGGAGCGTGATCCCCCTGAAGATGGAGCACACTCACTACCTCCCCCCCTAATCCAGAGGCATTGTTCCTGACCTCCAAGCAATGTTGAGCATGGTGTCAACCAAGACACCATGACAGGCACCAACAACTTTATGCCCACAGCTCTGTACAGTCACTTCAGCAATGGAGGCACTGAACATTGCCCATTTGGCCTCAATGTCTCCAAATTCCCTGGAAATACCAGAGAAGTTCTGCTGGAGGTGCGAGTTGAAGATCTCACCCTTCCAGGTATCACCATTGTTACGTAAATGTTAAAGTCCCCCGTAGAACAATGCAGTCACCAGAAGAAGCGGCTTCCAGCACCTCACCCAAGGCCTCTAAGAACTGATGTCTGCGCCTATTCACTAAACAACAGTCAGAGCTGGTCCCCCAACTTGAAGTCAAAGGCTGGTGTTGCACATATTTCCAGCCAGAATCTTGGATCGTATATAAAGAGAATATTTAGTATAAATAATTAGAGTATAAATATAAGCATAAGTTCCTCAAACCATTCAAACAAGGCACATGCAGTATGCACATGAATCAGGGTCAAGGCAGTGAGCAAAGTTAAACAATTTGTCAGGGCAGATATAGGGCCATCTGAGCAGAGTGGATTACATCATCTCTAAGATGCTATCAACAGAACTTTCTCATTTGCAACCTTTCTCATAGACTCAAGCCTGGCATAGCACCTGGCCTGATAACAAGGCGATCCTCCAGACACACAGGAAAGGGAGGAAGGCCAATCAGAACAGGCAAGGAAAGTGGCCCACTATTTCTCAGAGCCACAGCTACAAGACAGCAGGAGAAGATGCTACTGGGAAAGTCAATTTACTGTGCTGTGCTTAAGGCCTGTAGGCCTACAACAGTGATGTATGCAAGACGTGTTCATTTCTAGGCCTTCACATATTTCCAGCACAGTGGCAACCCTCGCATTCACCGAGGTGAACTCCAGTGTATTGGCACCGAACTGGGGGGAATTTGAATAGAGAGGTTACATTTCATGTCCCTAAAGCTAGTTTTGGTAGCCAGCACCCCTGCTTTCGACTGCCACCTGATCTACAATGCAGTGGACCTCCCCCTCGCAGGTGGTGGGCCCACAGGAGAGCCAATTAAAAAAATATAATAACATTCCAGTAATACAGCTGGGCAGTATAATATCCTATTAAGTCCATGATTGTTAATGTCATTCAATGTCATTTAAGTGGACAAAATCATAAGGGACTGGAATTGTAAAAGGATCAGTAAACAAGCCATATTTGCGAAGGTCCCGTCAGATAATTAACTTAAAAAAAAAGAAAGAAAAAAATTGGTAAATGATACATTGTAACCAAACTGAAAGAATAAATCGTTTGGTTAAGATCTCCCTTCTAACATAAAAATGAAAAAAAAAAACTATATAATGATGAAAGGCAATTAGCCTTTTTAATTTTGTAAAGCCATCTTTGTATTTTGTGGTAAATCATGAATAGTCACAAGCTTTTAAAATCAAATATCATGATACACATCAACTTGATGTTCATATGTTCGGTTGAAATGACGTAAATGATTGAGCTCTTATATTTAAAAATGATGATGGTTCAACTTGCTTTGCACACCACGTGTTAATGTTGTAGTATTTACTATTACAGAACACTGCTCTACTGATATTTTTATATTCAAATAATGCTTTTTAATCCTAGCTTTCATTTTTCATTTGACTGTCATCAATACCTTTGTAAAGTCAATTAATGTGTGAATCCCCCTGGATTCCATTGTGTTATGTTCCTGCTTTGGTACAGTTCTACAGTACAGACCCTTCCTGGGTGCCAGGAACCACACTCTTAATTACTACACTCCCTGCTGCAATGATTACATGTTTGCATCTAAATTTGAGCTATACTTCATTTTCTTCATTCAGCGTTCACTTTTCTGTTCATCAACCTCAAAAAAAATGTAAGATGTATTATTTACACTGATGATATCAGTGTTTTTGCTATGCAGATTTTATGTACATGGTGAACATGGGTAAGATGGACATGGAAGCACTAAATACACAGAATCAATTAACAACAACTAGACACAGCTGAAAACACCAAGATTCCACATGCGGTAACAAGGGGGCGTGGCACACAGGAGGATCGGACAAGCAGGTCATGACACTGTGTTGATGCAAAAATGTAGGATACACTACAAGAGCATCAAATTGTAAGTCAGTCTGCCTAGAGATTTCAAATTGGCTTGATATTTAAGGTAGTTGCCAAGGAAACAAGACTTCTTAGATGTTTTTTGTGCTTTAAACTGGATGACAAAATGAAGATCTGAAAATAATCAGTGTTCTCATTTCCTTTTTTTCTTGTAATTGATCTTAAAAATACATGTTCACAGCTTCACACGCAAGTTTATAACCCAAAAGCATGCTCACGAAGGGGGCAGATATAAGGCAAAAGCAAAATATCCCATGGCATTTGTAAACAGATTTAACTAAAAAACATTGCATCATCCATTTATTGAACATGCCTCTTTTCTGGTGTAGGATTTAAATGAGCTTAGAGCGTATCCTAGGAATCACAGAGCAGCAGAATATCCTGGACTGCAAGAGGGAAATCATGCATACCATGCACAGCCTTTATTGATGGTATTCCACCCCAAGATGATTTTCATCTGCTTGTCTCCTGCTCATATATACCTTTCTTGCATTATGCATGTAACAAGGTAATTCTGGTTCTGGTTATGCTAACAATGCAGAACCACTGCAATTTCAGAGAAAGCCTGTTTTGAGGAATTCACAGATCTTCAAAATCTCGGTAACCTTGTTTATAAGAATCTATGAATACATTCATAACACATTTTAATGCATTCATAAAGCATTATAAACTTGGCTGTAAAGATTTATCAAAAGGCCTAACACATATTAGGTATTTTTATTATGTATCATGAATGCCTTCTGAAACTCTCATTTATAATAATCTAAAATTACCTTGACAATGCAGTACAAACCAGCCTTAATCCTTATAATGACCATTATAATGCATTATGAAGGTACCTGTAGTGCATTATAGATGAGCGCTTCATTGGAGCTTTTGAAGTATTATAATCAACACTATAATGCCTTATGACCGTCAGGAGAAGATGTTGTAATACTTTGTTCATTCTTATACTGGACATTATAATGCATTATGAAAGTGTCTATATAGTGCATACGACATACGATGACAGCTGCAAGTACAGTTATCTTCTGGGAGATTTGGCTTATTTTGACTCATTGTACCTAAGATAGTCCTTCAATACGTATAGAGTTGTTCCAGATTTTCACAAAGTTTTGAATTAATTTAAAAGGGATTCAGCTGCAGTTCTTGAGAAAAAGAAACTGCACAGGTCTGCATCGCTACAGTAGGAATACAGCTCCGGCTTCTAAAAGCTACCTCTCTATTTGACAGACCTAGGTGGAGACAATCCAAGCACAGCTGTTTTGGCTCAACATAAACTGGTGTCATGTTTGTCAAACTTTGCTGCTTAACCGCAGTTGCAATTTAAAATCTTAATTTAAACAAATAATTAAAGTTTGCTTTTAAAAAAAATCATATTGATACCTTGGCAATGAGCGGTACTGCCTGATGAAGTTCAAAATGTCAGGGTATTAATTTTCTTTTTTAAATTTATAGGCAGAGTTTTAATTTTTTTCATTGGAACCTAATCAGTAAATGATTAGCGCTTTATAATGAATATGATGTTAATAAATGTTACTTGCTATATAATCTATCAAAATTCATTTAATCAGTACTGCTTGTTTGCCACTATTTGTTATAATCTATCAATGTCAGTGTAGTGTATGTCTTGTAGATCAGGGTTCTCTGTTTGTTATCCGAAGGTTGTCAGTTCAGATCCCATAGTTACCAGGGTAATTTCACCATTGGGCCTTTGAGCAAAGTCCTGAACCTCAATCACTCCAGGGACTGACTGACCATGTTAAATATGCTAAAATGCATATATTACCCAAACACTGGGCTGATAACAAGACACAAGTTATAACAAATACTTAAGGGTTCAAACACTAGGAGATACCAGGATAACAAGACTTACAAAACTGGGGCACAAACCGAAATAAACAAAGGTACAAAATAAGGAACCAAACAGAAATACACCAATACATAACAAGAATGAATCAAGAACCAAAGGTTTTGAACTTACGAGCACAGTGAGGCTGGCCTCAAACCCATGACAAAAGGGAACCAAACCTTACTTTACCCAAATCCTCTGTGGCCAATCAGAACAAGTAATTATTAACTCCCCAGGAGAATGGAAAATAAGGCCTGGATTTGAGGTCCAGATTTGAAGAGCCCTTGGCTAGGAGATAATAACAATGGATTGGTCAGCGACACCTGCTGGCCAGATAGGGAACTGACATACCAAAGGAGACCAGACAGGGATCCGTCCTGACAGTGCGGCTTTTTAGTGGTTTGTTGGCTCGAGGTAGAGTACAGTACAGTGTAGTTTTTTATTACTGTATTATTATTGTTTTTTTTACTTACAACAAATTCAACTTGAAGACTGATTTAGGGAAGGGATCTTGCTTGTATCCTGGGGACTGCCTGTATTGTGCGAGTATGTGCCCCGTGATGGACTGGTGTCCTCCCTTTTTACGCTCTGCTTCCTGACATAGAGTCTGCCACCTGTACTGGGTAAGTGGTTATGGATGGTTTATGTAATGAATCTCACTCAAATGTTGAGGATAATTTAATGGATTTCTATTAATATACCATGTAAGTATGGGTGGCACAGTGGCTCAGTGGAGAAAATCCCCTTTGCATTTTCATGCGGTTTACGTGCATGAAAATGAAAGGCTATTCTCTTATCTTATGAAAATATTTGTAAGGCGCCATGGCAACACAGTCCTGCATTAGTGAGGGAAGAATGAAGGGCTGAGAGCAGAAAGGGGACTATTTGTACATAGTGGTCCAACTGAGACAGAAGCTGGGGAAAAAGGTCTAAATCAATACACTGAAGTGTGTATTTTTAGGGGGCTTATTACGGTGCATATTGTCACAATGATAAAGATTCCAGGAACAGCAAGGCTGAAATAATTGGTCCTACAATTAATTCCCAGAAATATTAGAGTTTACAGATGATAGATTTATCCTGAAGCCAAGCACAAGGAAGGCCAGAACCTGTCATACTCAGTACAAATAAAATGTGTAGTGAAATGTGGAATAACTCTATACTGTGGGCATTAAGAGAGCATTAAACATTAAACATGCACAATAATCGTAAATAACCATGAATAATATATAATGTATATTATTGTGCGGATATGGGTAAGGGAAGGTGATGGGTGATGAGAGGCAGGTGTTGAGGCAGTCACATGACCAGGGAGTTAGTAGGCCGCTGAAGTTGGCGGTCATTGCTGCTTCAGAGTTGGCTGCATGCTCTGTGCTTGTGCTTCCCCTTTCATACACCTGGGTGAGCTACTATATAATGCCTGTAATAGTGGAGGGACATCTAGCTTTATTACAAACAGGGTGTAATATTTCAAACAGGGTGACTTTGGATGTGGTCTCCACCCTCTGAGGGGACAAAGCAAACATTTGTCGTCGGTGGGCTCAAACCATTGGTGTGTTGCTGTATTTCTGTATAGCCCCACTGAGAAACCTTAGAGTCATTTCACTGCGATCCGGGAATTGGGCACATTTGCAACATATGTTTTATTTTGATATTTTGCTGACAGATGTTAGCTAAATTGTCTGGACTGGCAATTCATGTGTGTTCTTTTTCTATAAAGGAGCCAGGCCAGGCACTGTTTGTCTGTGATGTATTTGATTGGCACCGTTGTTGTTTGGTATGACCATGTTGTGCAGGCGCTGAACTCACCTCTTTGCTTTGTTCGGTTGCAATCGGTGTCTCTATTTTAAATGGCATTGAAGTGTGACCAGCTGGTATGTCTGTGGTATTGTCTTCATCTATTTCATATGTAAAAGGGTAACCTGCTCAGGGCTTCTGTACAGGGCTGGGTCTGCCACAACACACCACCGCCGCTAGCTGTGCGGCACTGCACTGCGTGGCACTGGCTGCAGTGGTGTATGTGAGTAATGCCTTCACTGGCAGTGGTAAGTGAACATACCAGCATGTCGTGGTTGAGGGGTGGCGTGTGTATGGTGTAGGCTAACTGTCTCCTCTCTGTCTCCAACAGTTGGCTGGTTGAGGTGGTCTGCAGGAGCAGACCTGACCTTTCTTTACTCTAGGGAGAGCTAACCATCTATCCAGTCATTTTAACGTTTTTATGGAGGAAGCTCTACTATTTCTCTTTTTTATTTTAATTCAATAACATTTTATACATTCTGATTTGTAATAAAACTCACACTCATAGTTTGTCTATTTCTGTGTCATGTCTGTGCATTAATTAATGCATATGGCACCTCTGTCCATGTGCAAGGTCATTAGTGAGGGAATAAGAACCATCTTCTCTACAGTAAGGCATATTGCCTATAGTACGATGTTTGCCTGAACTAACTAGTATGGCATTTTTAAATTAATACAAATATTACATGACAGCAATATAAAGCAGCACTCCCCCAGATGGGAAAATATGTGCAGATTCACAGCCATAATGTACTGTACTAACACTGCAGGTTGTAGGTTCAAATCCCACTATTCTTGGTAAGATAATGGCAAAATATTCAATAATTTGTGAATCTTTTATTATATAAAAAATGGCAACTAATTGTAAACAGATCCAACAGTATCTAAATTCTCTCCTTTGAAAAAACTCCCAGTAATTCTGTTGATACAGTTATTTAATTAACTTTCAGCTGTAATAAATAACACTTGCTCAAGCAGGGAATCAAAATGTAACACATCAATAAACAGATATTAAAAATTAATGCAGAAACTGCAACGTAAGGATGCACAGCAGAATAATCCCATACTGAAACTTATATAATGTTTTTATTAAATTTATTAAAGTCCCAGAAAAGTCCTATAACTATGAGCTGATGTTTTAAATCTGTTTTTAATCAGTATAGCACTGTTTTATATATACAGCTTTTCACTCATAACAGTTCAATTCTGAATATTGTCATCATGATGACTGGTCTAGTCACAAATTATCTAGTCAAGATGGCAAAATTAACTCTTTTACTAAGACATCAACCATCTTGTCAACCTGTTTCCCAGTTGCTCGTGTTTCCTGACCTGTCTCCTAGTGGTTCCAGTTCCCTCACCTGTCTCCTAGTGGTTCCAGTTCCCTCACCTGTCTCCTAGTAGTTTCTGTTTCTTGATCTATCCCCTGGTGGTTCCTGTTTCCTGGTCTGTCCCCTGGTAGTTCCTGTTGCTGACCTGTCCCCTGCTGTTTCCTGTTTACTATCCTGTCCCCTGGTGCTTCCTGTTTCCTGATCTGTCTCCCAGTGGTTCCTGTTTCCTGATCTGTCCCCTGGTGATTCCTGTTTCCAATCTTGTCCTGGTGGTTCCGTTCTCCTGATGGTTTTTCTTTCCTCACCTGTCCCCTGGTGGTTCCTGTTTCCTGACTTGTCTTCTGCTTGATTTCCTGTCTCCTGACCAGTTTCTGTCTCCTGCTTTCAATTCTCCACACTTCACTCCTTGCCCTTAAACATCTTGTTCCGAAACTGTCCATCCCGCAAGCCAGACTCAAGCCCTGTCAGTTACCTGTTTCCTGTGTTGTCCTGTCCAGCACATTTTTGGGCAGGTGGGTATGATAGTCTTGTCTGGGGTCTTCCCCTGGCCTTTGTTCCATTCTTCATGACATATTTGAGGTAATAAATGATTTTCCTAACACTCACATAAGAGCTTTTGGAATTAGAGAAATGGAAAACTATTTTACTGATGGGAACACAAAATTGGTAACTTGGATACTGTTGCTAAGGGAAGAATCTCAGACAATGGAAATAAAACAGTTATCATGGTTGAGCAGGTTCAGTATGGGACTGAGGAAGAAGCCACCACACATTTATACTACAAATGTGAAAGGAAACAGGTGGATTGAATTAACATTATAATTTTGCAATACACAAGAATGATACTCATAACTCCTTTAATAGTAGGATGAATATTGGTTAGCTGTGACAAAAGGTAAACTGGGACACATATGTCTGATATTCTATATCTTCACACCTCTGTGGTCTATTAAAGTACTGGTTAGTACCAGTAGGTGGCTGAAATTGTAATACGTTGCAGCTTAGACAAAGCTTTCCAAAAAGTGTATAGCATGCCAAGATCAAATGATGATCCAGGTTTACACAAATAATTAAATGAACAAATGGAATTAAACATTACTTTACAACAATCGACACAATTTCTTTACTATAAACTTGGAGATTCAGGAAACTGATGAAAATATGCATACAATAACTTGCGCTGTCGCTGAAAAGGCTGATTTATATTTTTGCATCGAATCAAAAACCTATGCGAGCTGGAACCGTGCTGTAGCTATAGTCTCTCTTCATTTGAAAATTACTAATGTTATTAGAAACTGTACTTTTGGGAAATGTACCCCAGGTTAACTGGGGAGTAAAGAACAACATTACAGATTCTGTGATACTGACATTGATAAGAGGCTTCTGTACTACTTGTGGCCTATTTTTGGATAGCTACACAAATATCTAATTAATACTGAAGCCAAAAACATTAAAAAGCAGAAGTCCAAATTCGTTACAAAGAATACATTTATGAGGTGGTTAGTCTACTATTTAGAGTCCTTGATAAAAATTGCATGACAAAGCTAGCACTGTGAAATTTGTTGACTGAGATGCAAAATAATTTCAATGATCTTGTTACAATGTTAAAAACAGGGGCGAGCCCTGGAACCAATCCGCTGCAGATATTAAGGGACAACTGCAATTAGAGTTATATTTTTAAAATGAGAAAGTAAAATTTAAAAAATTGTCCGTTTACTAATATCCACCCTATCTTTGTCTCAGCCAGTGGCCTGTGTGTTTCTTTTTGTTTGCGATTTTTTTGTGTGTGATTTTTTGTCTGCCACGTTTCATTTTTGCATGATGTTCATTTGGGTCCCACTGAATGCTGCTGATTCCTACTTCATGCCAAAAACGTGCAGTTCAAGACTTGTTTCTCATTCATACTGAAGCCTGCTCCAGGCCTGAGTTTTCTGGGACTGCTTCCAGATCACAGCAGCTCTGTTTGGACAAGTGACTGCTGATTGATGTAATTACTCGCAGTTAAGCACCTTACAAACAGGAAAAACTAAACCAAAAGATGTGAAGTCTTTGGAGAGGCTATTAAGGGATAATAGACATACAAAAATTGCTTCTGTCCAAGTGAGAAGAAAGTTGCAGAAAGAAAATAGGGTAGCACTTTACTTAATGCTGTCTTCTATAATGCATTATAGATATGTATATGAATTTAAAAAGCATTGCAGCATTTTCTATTGACAGTCATAATGCATAGTCGTATTGATTATAATACTTCATAAGCTCCAATCTATACTGCACTATAGATACCTTCACAACGCATTAGAATTAAGCTATAACATAGGAAACGGAGTGCAGTTGTACTCCAGTATATCACAGCTGTGATTTGGTCATAAGCACAAAGCTGCAGGCCGAGTCCTGAAAATAATCACAGCTGTGGTATACTGGAGTTACAACCGCACGACTTCAGGTATGTTACAGTTTTTATACAACTGTTCCAGTAGCATTTATAAGTTAACAGTAATAAGCCACAAGAGATAATACTTTGCATGATTAATAATTTGCTATTTATTTTGAGCATTTACCACCAGCCACCAAGCAAACAAACAAAAAATAAATATAAGTTCCCGCCAGCCAATTTTTGACTTTTGCCAAGCAAACACTCACTCCCAACTACTTTGCATCATATAATAATCCTCAAAATATATTAAAATTTTACTGCTGAACTGGGGCACAATTACCAAAAGCTCCTATTAGCAACTTCGATAACTGAAACCTTCAGTTGCATGGTTCCAAATGTGTAAGCCGCTAACGTAATGAGCAACTATGCTTTTGGGAAACATACCCATACTATGTTTTATTTTCTAGGTTCGCGGCGCAACTTCACATCTTTTGTTTTTGAATGAACAGAGAACACCTAGGCTGCATCAATTATGTGACTTATATAAGTGATTTTAGTGCAAAAGTTAATGTTTTATGTAAAATATCTTATTTTCAGCAAATACTATCCATACTATTTTAAGCTATTTTATGACATGTATTTTGAGAAACACAAGTTAAATAAAACAATTGCTTTGTAGTCTTATACTTGCAAGAAAAGTCTCAAGAATGGCCCCCTCTTGTTTGTAAATTTCTTATGTTCTTATGTTCATAAAGGTAGTGAAAAATGCTATAGGAGCAACCTAGTTACCAACAGCTTGTTTACATTTATAAAGACAGTTTTTTTGTGATTTACAACATCACTGCTTACCCCTATCCACAGTTATCCAAATGATGCATTTTTGTTGTATTTACATAGTGAAAATTCTCTCACGCCACAAAATATAAGGTTGCAGCTCCGCAATCACTTTAAACAGAACCCAAACATGTGCTCTTGTTTATAGAAGTTTTCACGTGTGTTCTTGACCCAATAACGACTGTCGAATTACCTTATGTGTGTGTGTGTATATATATATATATATATATATATATATATGTGTGTGTATATATATATATGTGTGTGTGTATATATATATATATATATATATATATAGAGAGAGAGAGAGAGAGAGAGAGAGAGAGAGAGAGTTCCATATATGTTTAGTAGACCGTTCAAGGTTTCTGGGGTGTTTTTAATGTTCCTGTCACATAAACTCGTGGAGTGTTTCAGACGGTTTGGCGAGATATGTTTGATCCTGCAGGGGATCGCCAACTCCAGAGGGTTACATTTAAGCAACAGTTTTTAGGCACACCTGTAAAACGGAATGATAGGTCTGATGTGAAATGTCCGAGTGCGATTATACTCTGATAACACCTCTTGTCCGATTAGATTTCTTAGTCAGAACCAATTGTTGTATAATGATTGGTACAAGAATTTAGGCCTGTTTGTACTGCATTTGATGGCACAGTGGTTAGTACTGTTGCCTCACAACTCTGGGACCAGGGTTCAAGTTTTTGCTATAGCTCCATGTGGAGTTTGGATCTTTTCCCTGTGTCTTTTTGGGGTTTCTTCCAAATACTGTACTTTCCTCCCTGCAGTCCAAAAACATACTGAGGTTACCACATTGCCTGTAGGTGTGAATACTGTGTGTGTGCCCTGTGATGGGTTGTTCCCTGACTTGTGCCTATAGCCTGTGGGATAGGCTCCAGACCCCCTGTGTCCCTGAACTGGAGGTTCAGGGTATAGAACAGGGTTATTCAAATCACGGTCCTCAAGGTCCGAGCACTGCTGGTTTTCCAGCCTTCCTTTACCTGTGAGCCGGATGTGAAGCCTCTGTAGCCAATTAGAGTCAATAATCATTAAACTAACTACCTGGGAGAACTGAAAACAAGGCCTGGATTTGGAATCGAGGTCCAGATTTAAAGAGCTCGGGTATAGAAAATGGATGGATGGAATGGACTGTTCTGACTTAAAAAGGTACCTATAGTGTGTTATGGATGAGATCTTCATAAAACATTTGAAATGTATAATAAATGTGACTATAATGTCTTACCATTTGTATAAATATTTATAGCCATGTTTAATATGCTTTAAGAATGTGTTCATGACATTCATTGAAAATGTTACCAAAATGTTTTTTTTTTTAAACAGGATGGATGCAGTGTACCTCTAACGTGATCTTCAAGCCACACAGAACTGTTTAAAGAAATACAAAACGGAGAAAAAATACATAAAATTTATTATATATTATCCTCCAAAAGTCATTGACTAAATGACTGGCTGTTGTATATCCTAAAAAATCGAGGTAACAATAATAACGGATTACAAATGCGTTGCTTACGAACACCCGAGTGACACTTTCCCTATAAAGCTACTTCTTACTGCTGAAGCACATATAGCTGCTTACCACAGTTACCCAGCCAAGGCGGTGAAAATAGAAAACTTGTGTTAATTAACACAAGGCAATACATATCAGAAGCACTTATGCTAAAGGAGACCACACACAACGTGGGCGATAGCTGAGGTAATTGATTTGTAACTGTAGTTAGCGAGTGACTGATAATCGCACTATTATTTGTTCTATTTTGTTTTGCCAGTGGTGTAAAAGCAAAGATACTATCAGGCTACCCATCACTAGTTTCCATTGTGTCCTTGGACAAGTAGACCACCCAGTAAACCATGTTAAATGCTCCGAATGAGACCGGGAATAGGATGCGGGCATATTTGTCGATTTTGCTGGTTGCGTCTGAACTGGGTGAAGATGAGGAGGTCGGAGGCAGCAGGGACATGTGTGTAGTCCGTTTGGAGTCTGTCTTGACCCCTATCACCTGCACAGGCTCTGGCTTGACTTTCTGGAGGGGAGGGGAGCACGTATGTATGTTTGAATTTGGGGCTACAGGTGTGCTCCAGGGGGCCAGCATCTGTGCTGCATTTAATTGGCTGAATGGGTTGGGACTGGATTCTGACAGGCTGGAAGGGTACAGTGCAGTGGGTGGTGACGGAGCCCGGGCTGCTGCGGAAGCTCCGCCTCCCATAACCTTGAGGCTGCTGCCCGAATCAGATCTTTGGCAGCTCCCTGAAGCCGCCTGGCTCACATAATTCAGCCTCTTTCTCAGGCTGCTGTGTACATCATTCTGCTGCAAAACACAAAAGACAACTTAGAGGCAAAATATAATAATTCAAAAGAAAGAATATATAATACTTCAGTGTGGGTTTGCTTCCTAACAGAAAACCATCAACTTCATGGAATCTTTGCTTTTCAATCAAAATCAAGTCTAAAAAGCTTTACATACAAGTATAAAGTAGATAATGAGTAAATATTTAGGCTCTGCTTGCCTGCTTCACCGCTCGCCCACTTGCGAACGTGACAGATATTATGTGAAGAAACAACCTGAATTTAGAATCAGTCAAAAGCACTTTGCCTCCCTGACAAGTCAACCCACTCAGTAAAAACTAGTTCAACAGACGGCTTTGCTAGATGTCTGAGCAACGTTGAGATTTGTTTGAAAAGTGTTGTTTTTTTTCAGGTAGTTACACATCAATGTCAACGCTAACAGGACTCATAGTATTAATATTGCTATCATTATCATATTATCATTATCAGTAGTTACACATGCTGAAACCCACTGCGCACAGAAGATGTCAAAAGAAGACGAAAGGGCAAAAAGGACATGCAGCAGCAGGGAAAAGCGGACTGTCCGCCGGAAATCAGTACAAATAATCACCAGGTGGAAAGTTCAAATTCAGACAGTACAAATCCAGACCAAGATTTTCTTTCAGCCAATCAGTTGAGCACTCTGTGGGCTCTCTGTGGGTTAGTGCAACTAACATTTATGGGTGTGTCTAGATCCATTTCACTATTTTGACAGCGGAAAAACCAGATTTGCGGCAATACAAAGCACATGGCTGTCCTAACTCTTTTAATTATTCAGAGGCGTGTTTTGGCCGTAACCTGCAATGAACCAAACAGAATGGTGGGTCACCTCACCTTTGATCTACAGTGGATTGCTATTACAATGATGTCAGATGATGGGGAAAACAAGCTCGTTGCTGAATGAGCACAGCGGCTGGGAATGGGGACAGCGCTGGTACAAATCTAACAAACCACTTTGCGTCACACTTTACGTCGCACTTTGAATCGGTGGAAAAGGAGGCCCTGTGACTATGACTCTTTCTACTCAATTGGTTGGCTGAAACAAAATCTTTGTCTGGATTTGTACTTTCTGAACCTGAACTTTCCACCTTTGATGGTCACCCTATGTACACAACATAGTGTTGTCAAAAGTATTGAAAGTAGCAAAAATCTTGATCTGTCGTGTATAAAACTGATTTTTCATGTAATCGATTATATAGTCAGGGGTGCACATAACTGTCTGCAAATATATTTAATTAAAAAAAGATAAAAGTGTTTCAGGGAATCTCGCAACATTGTAAATTAACTCATTGTCGTATCCCTGTTTACTTGGTTTCCTCGTAATTTGTAAGGCTGGTTGAAGCTGCCCCTAAATCTTATAAAATAATGTTTAATCTGAAATCTCTGTGATTTTTCTCCTCCAGGCAATACTACCCAGTCCAATGAAAGTAGCAAACAGGACACAGTATGGAGTTGTTTTATATGTTTCTTTAAGCAGAATGGGATTTCCATTTCTTCAGGCTGGCAGTGTTACTGATCCTTTCTTCGATTAGACTCCAGGAGGCCGGCATTAATTAAATTTAAACTCCTGAAGGCATACTCTGATAGTCAATTGGACACTATAACATTAATTTAACTTGCACAAATATACCTTAAAACTCTTATTTTCCATTACGGGTGCATTCAGTGGTCTCTGCCTGGACAGCCAGCTAAGCATGGAAAAATGAGGCAATTGACAAATTTATCTAATTAAAGACTAGTTCTTCTGCTTCTAGTACTTTATTTTATAACCTCAGCCTGGGGGATTTGGAATAAATAAGTAAATAACTAGGGCCCTTTGTAAGACCGTACCCATCTACATTGGAAAATATCACCCAATCATGTTCCACAGTCCAACCAAACTCCACAAACCATACATATTCTTACCGTAATGTCCACTCTGATTGCATAATCTTATTTAATTATGATGCAATAAACAATCACATTGCACTGTTGTATAAAACTGCAAAACAGAGACTATGTTGTGTGAGGCTGCATGTGTTAGATGGCTCCGATGAGACAAAGAAGCATTGATTGTCCTTCATTTAAAAGTTATTGCATGGACATGCATGTTGTTGTGATGAAACAACTGTCCAGTCTGTTTAGGAAAAGTCTAACAATCTGCTAACGATCTACATCATGTCCATCACCTGGACCAGGGCCGGTCAAGCCTTTTTTGGCGTTCTAAGTGCATTTTGACCAACCTAATTGTAACTTGTCATCCTTCTGCCCATTCTGACAGACTGATTAGATGGTGGCTCCCTGGATCGCGTTTACCCTGGGCTGGCCCTGCTCTGGATTACTGAGTTTTTTCACCATACCAAGGATTCAACCTGAAACAGTGAGGTGTGCTACTGGATCCACCATACAAAATAGGTCAAGAATGCATTCAAAAGCATTGAGACTTTCTGAACGAAGTTGAACTTCCTTACACGTGATACCACGTTCTTGTGAAGCAAAAGTAACTTAATCATTGAGTAAGAAATAGCTGCTGTGTCTGGACACCCTTATACTTTCCATATATTGCTTTCTTACCAATAGTTGTTGGCTGAAATTGCAAGAAAAACTAGAAATTCTTAGTACACCTGAGCAAACATCTTATCGTAAGAAAAGGTAACCTTACACCTCTAGGCAGAATTACACTGGAAATTGAGTGTTCTCTGAGTAAAGAATTTTAGAGGAGAATAAGCCAGTGAAAGTAAAATCTCAGGGGTCCTCAGTTTAACTCGGGGCAGAGGACAAGTGTTTTACCTCCCTGGGCAATGTGGAGGACTGCTCTCTACAGTTGTACCATAATGGCTTTCAGTATCTGCAGGAGGGCCCTTGACCTATGTGTGAGCGGCGAATGCCGACCAGCTGGCTCACATGCAGCACCTCTTCAGCGTCGGTGGCATCGCCTGGGCAGGTGACCCTGGCCGACCTCATCCGGGCAGCCTCCATCCGTACGTTGGTGAAATAGTTGACGGCAGCGAATTCAATAAGGGCGGAGAAGACAAAGGCGAAGCAGACGGCAATGAACCAGTCCATGGCGGTGGCATAGGAGACCTTGGGCAGCGAGTGACGGGCACTGATGCTTAGCGTGGTCATGGTCAGCACTGTAGTGATCCCTGCAAGCAGAAGGACGTGACACAAGTGACCTGACACTCCTCCCACTATTGAATAAGTAAACATTTATTTAGTAGATGCTTACATCCAAAGCGACAGACAATTTAGAAAGCAGGGCCAGCCAGGCCCTGAAGCAGATAAGGCTTAGGACCCTGTTCAAGGGCCCAACCAGAAATCACTTTGCTAACCACAGTTAAAGTAGGAATAATCTAGATTATTTACTTCATAAATTTCTCAGTGGAAGTTTACATGAGCTTCCATTCAGACAAACATCACAAACATTTATTAACAGCAGATACTCAAAAAGATAAGGCCCACAGATGGCGATTTATTATTGAGCTTAAATATTATGACTTTGGGGTGCACACTACACACGATCTGGCATAAACCCTCATTGTGAAGAGTCCATTTCAATTTCAGTAAAACATGTAGCTTAATGTAAACAACAACTCAAAACAAATTCTGTATATGATGCATCCACCAAATTAACATAGTCTTATTTGCACAGTTACACCAACTGTATTCTTCCCCAAATATTTCCCTAAATGGCATGACACCCCAACTTAGCTAATTACGCATGAATCACCTGGAGAACTACCTATGAGAAGCTTACAAACAAAAATGACAGCTAGTGTTACCCTTTAAGCATTGCAGCATTCATTATAGCATTTGTACTGAATCGGTCACACCTGAAAGATTTACAGATAAACAGCTATGGCTACATCACATGCTATGATTTTCTAAAAACAAGACAGGTCTTTCCAAAAATATTTTTAAGCCGAAAACGAGACAATTATTCTGAGACAACAACTATGTGTTGTCTCAGAATAGATAATCTAGTTAATAGACAGCAGCATCCACTAGGAATGGGATTATATACCTTTACAGTTCGATAAAATAACATCAGAAAAAAATATTACTTCAAAAGAATGGCAAAAGACAGACCACCTAAAACACTGTGGGGCTGTGCTGAATATATCAATTTGCTGCCTAATAAGCAGAATAAACGTTACTCAAAGCAGAACAAGACTAAATTTCAAAATAGCATTGCTTTTACAACTTATAATGACTGCAGAAACCAAATTAGTTTTTAATTATGTACATCAGTGGTTCAGAACCAGGCCTTATCTGGGAGATTTAAATGGCTTAAAACGTGAAATATGCAAGTACTGACGTTACATACATCTGCCCAGCATATACTGAGCAAGTCTGTATCATGTCTGTATCATATTCCCTTACATTATTGTTCCACAATATTCAATAAAATGACAGTCACAATTTGATAAATAGGAACCTGGTGAAAATACTTGCAGTGAACTTAATCAGAAAAAAATGATCCTTGCTTTATCACTGTTACCTTAAATGACTCCTGTAATTCCCATTCCTACTGGATGCTGCTGTCTATTAATTAGATTATCTATTCTGCTGTTTTCATTGTGACAACACATAGTTTGATAAAATAATATATTTTGATGCCAGGTTTGAGCATATCAAACAGAAATTGTCTCGTTTTCGGCTTAAAAATATTCTTGGAAAGACCTGCCTTGTTTTTAGAAAATCATAGAGATTATGGCTATAAGAAATAACCAGTGCTGTCTACACACTCAGAAAACTGAAGAGATATCATTTGATTCAGTATGGTACCAGAAATGTGCCATCAAGACCACAGGCTCCACTGAAGGCACAGTCTGGAATGGCTTCTAATCTAAATTCAAGTCAGCTTTAGGCTGAACACAGGAAATGTGATCCTGGTACACGTTTAAAGTGCTACGTGCTTACCTGATCAGCCGGCGATGATGCTATTTGTTCAAAATGCAGGATGTTGGACTGGATTAATAAATATTTTTTTCTGAAGACTAAATTTGCATTCAAGTTCTTAATATTCTATACCGGTCCCAATCCTGAGGTAATGTAAAAATCACAAGGTACATAATGTCTTCACTTAAGAAAAAAAGAAGCTTGTCTTACTTAAACTCCAAACATACATTTATAGAAGCTACTGCCAATGGATAATGTTTAACAAATTAACGGGATTTGTGAGAGAATGTTTTCCTAGACTCCACATCTGATATTTACTGAGTCTGGAACGAGTAAAGAAAGAGAAAATATTCAATTGTTGTTTTATATAAAGAGGGGCGGGTCCCTTCACTGTCTGAAGGGGATCAAGACCAACAGATCATAATACAGGTATTGCCTTATTTCTAAGCTTAATGCCTAACTGGAAATAGAATCATAAGATGGTACCACTGGTGAACTGGGCTCCTACGTTCCCTGTTACTAGTGAACACACCTAAGCAGCCTCTTATTTGATGGTGAAGTTCCGGGCGTTTCCGCATTGATGAGATGTGAACGGAAAATGAAAGTGCACAGGAGGCAGGAGGGACACCATCGAACATCAGACTCTTTCTCATCCACTGCTTTCACACACCTCGGGTGCAGGAATTTTAATTTGGGTTCAAAAGAGGCAACTCATAGGGAACTCACAGCCCTGAAGAAAGACTCAGTGCTGCACAAGGTCAGCCGTGACGAGTTCTGTATCAAGCCCCCAGGGCCGAGGGAAATTGTGAAATTACTGCGAGTGAACCTCTGCCTGACTGGGAGAAAGGCATTTTTTTGTATTACATATACAAGAGTGGGAGACCTAGGGACAAGCTCTGCCTGTTTGCTGTTGCTGGCACCTCAAAGGGTGTTTGGTGCTGTTGATGTACCTAAAAGCAGCGATGGAAGAAATAGGAAATAAAATGAGAAAGGTGACATCGATACCATTACAGTCGGAGGTTCTGCCGTTTCCTGACTGGTTTAATCTTAATCCCCACTGATTTCCATCTAGGGTTTGACTGAGATTCTGCCCAACTCACCAACCCCTGCAGAGCCGCATCTCTCCCACCACTACAGCAGTTGTACATTACAAACAGCACCTGCAAAAGTACTTTTCCCCTCACAGGATCTTTTTGCCTCTAAATCTTGTGCATACACTTTCTTGCTGGAACCAATAACAATTACATTTTGCAAGACACTGTCACCCTGATTTGAAACTAAAGATTGAGCTGTAAATAATATTAATCCTAATATGTTAAAATATACTGTAAAGATACAGTAACGTAAAATTGCTTCTTGAATGTGGTTTATCTTATGAATGTGGTTTACTTTATAACTATCCATCCATCCATCCATCCATCCATCCATCCATCATCTCCCGCTTATCCAAGGTCGGGTCGCGGGGGCAGCAGTCTCAGCAGGGAAACCCAGACTTCCCTCTCCCCGGCCA
>JAOYFF010000083.1:209036-219207 GCA_025773925.1 Cryptomyrus ogoouensis
TTTCGTGCCGTGTCCTCTCTGGTACCGGCTTGGGCTCTTAGCAAGTAAGGAAATGCCATGCCCCCCCCCCCCCCCCGCCATTTGGGGCAGCTATCAGCTGCCTGCCACATCCTGTTGGCACTCCTTGTGGCCAACAATCAAGGTTATTGTCAGCATGCATGGTGATGATCGCCCCCTGCTGGTGTGTGGCATATTGCTGGCAAGCAGTAAATATGTTTGTATGTGTATACATATATTACAGAAAACTAAAATTTGGGGTAATGTTTCAGACATTATTTCAAAGATGGTGTTCCAGATGCAGATCAAAAAAAGCCATGGAACAGGAGAATGAGAGGCGAAGCATTAGTATTGAGAATTTCTTTGCTGCATCAGGCTCTCTTTTAGTTATCCATGCATTCCACTGTGTATCATAAAGAACTGGAGGAGAAAGGGAAGCCATGTTTCACTAAGCAGAAGCTGAATCAAAAATCAATAAATGAAGTTTCAAGTTTGATTGTTAGGGGCATAGGACGAAAGCCTGATTAAAGTTCATTTGAAATTTTCAGGGGAATCTGTAGATTTTATATATCTTCAAACTTCATGCAGCTGAGGAATCTTTTGCATTGGTGAGTGGGCAGTTAATATAAGACAAGTTACAAGTAATGCTGGAGCTACTGAATCCAGATGGCATGAGTGCAGCACTCACTGTTAACACTGAACTGATTTCCATTAAATAAATGATGGAAACTTGTTCATTTAAGTCCCACTGATGCAGTGATATTATTGACATAATCAGACATCCATGTGTACTAGACATATTATAAACGATAAAATCAATTAATTAATTTCAGAGAGAACAGTGTGTAAGTACATTCATATGTTAATGTAAACATAATGATTTTGTTTGTCAAAAGTCTGCCTGGTTAAAATGAAACAAAGACAAATATTTTGTTTTTTTTGCGGTGATCCAACTTTTATAGGATAAACAATTTAAAAAAGTTAGGTAGGTAAATTGCTTTGTAAACAACTTCTTGCAATTCAAATGCTTTTGCAAAATTATTTGTTCTTAATAAAGGAGGCATCGCGTTTTAATGCAACATGATCTGCTGTTATTTAGGATTTGTTGGTTTGTGGTATCTTTTCTTAGCCATCAGATCTTTTATTATCCATCTTAATATTTTCTTATCTATCTAATCCAAGTTCTACACTGGACGAATATGGCTCATTAAGTAATCCAAAGTTTCATGACACAAATTCCTTTTACCAAGAAAAACAATTGACACATTGTCTCTAGAGTTTGGTATTGTGCTCATTTTATTGAACAAGGACTACAGCTAACAAACTACTGTTGTCACTTTACACCATGCCAAACTTTCATTGCACATCTTTTTATAATCACTGATATTCTGCTCACTATTTTTATTGTTTCCTTTTCAGTCAATTAATAATTTTTATTGCTATATTTATTTAATTCTTATTCATCCTTATATTTTATATTGTTTTAAAAAAATATTTTTATTGCATATTTCCTTTAAGCACAATCCAGGAAACGGGTGGAAAAGTATTTTATAAGTAAAACATGAAACTTGAAATCTGAACACTTCATGTAACCCTTTGTCACAGACCTGTTAAAATAATTTGCAACTAAGATAAATAAGCCACCCAGCCACTCATCTACCCACCTCTGACACTGAGCAGGGTCCTGGGAAGATAAATAAGGTAATTGTGGAATGTGTAGTCTACAGCCTTAATAATTAGAGATCAGCCTCTACAAGTATAGTGGTTGAATTAAAGGATATTTTCAAGTCAGGTTGAGGCTCAGTTTATATTATTGTACTGTGAATCATTATTTCGCAATTTTTATGGCCATAATATTAAGTAGGTTTCTGTGTCATTGATGCATAATTTTTGTAAGAAATTATCTGTATTCTATTATAAAGTAGATCATAATGTACATGTTAGGTCTTTATTAAACAGAAAGACTTTTCTAATTAATCAATAACAGTCATGTCTGGGCATTTAAAGGTTAGATGATGAACATCTGCTCAATTTATCTGATATTGCTGACAGCTTACATTACCAGGGAACATTAACTTAAACGGATGAAGGACTTCAAAGGATATAGTCTGATACTGTTAGCAGCCTGGTGATAGAAAACACATTAGTTATGTAGCACTGATGCAGTAATTTCCTACTCAGTGATACACGCAAGACCGTCTTTGGTAATTAAATCTTCTGTAATTGCAATTAATCCAATTTCTTGTCTCTTTTAGCATCTCTGACAGCGCAAGCTTGTTGCAAAAGATGCCTGCTGAAGAAGACAATGCTTTCAAAAGCTCAGTATTTGTTCAATCAGCAGATTGATTTATTGCTAGATGGAGTAGCTAGAATGCATAACAGCGTGCATTTCAGTGCTTCTGTCCAGAACCACATGAGAAAGCATTTGGCCTGAAACCTCTTTTCTACACCCTTCATCTTCATCTTCTTCCTTCACCTTAATCTTTTTTTTGCCATTTATACTTGTGAGGGTCCCCTTAGCCGTATGAGAAGTAGGTCAGATTCGACTTCCTGCACAGAAACCACACTCTGGTTTTTTCTGGGAGACATTCCCAAGCCAGCTGGGAGATATAATCACTGCAGCATGTCAGGGACCTTACCCGGAGCCCCTCTCCCGCTGGACATGTCAGGGACCAGGTGGCATCCTTACAGCATGAGACTTCATCTGGCTCCACCACCAGTTCTATCTATATTCTTTAACTGTCACTGGTCATAATGGTGAACATACCTATATTAAGCTTGGCTGACAGGGAACAGGGCCTTTATGTAGGAGAAAGATGGTCCTTTTCAAGGAGAAATGGGTACAATGCAGGAAACCATACATATTGCAGGGAACTAGGGACGGATGGAATCAATCAACGCACTAAATATGAAACCACCTGACTCAGAGATGGACACTCCAGTTGGCGACTCCTACTTGAGTTAAACTCAAGTCGCACTTAAAAAGACTAATGACTTGATTGACACCATGTTCCTAATTCACATCAGACTTGGCTCAAACTCCTGGATAAAGACTTATGGACATTAAGAGTCTTTCATAATTTAATGAGCAGCTGAACCTTTCTGCTGAAGCAAAGTCATTTTTTTTTTGTTACAACCCGCTCCAATCTTTTAACCAGTCCCTCTAGGATTTAGCGATTCTGTGATTGTAGAAATAAACAGAAAATCATGTGAGCTCCGCAAAATTTGCCAGTGCTTACAATTTTTCAAAATTCCTACCAGGGCATGTATGTTTTCTGCTAGCTTGTGCCGTGGAGATCACATCTCATATGCACAACAGACATAAGAAAAGAAACTATACTATATTTTTCTGTCAATGCATTTGCCCCAGTGATTGGAATAAGTCGGCCGTACTTCCGTAGATCTTAGCTAGCCTTTAATAATACAAACACGGAGCCAGGGCTTGGGGAAAAATAGTGAATGGGTGAGAACCGAAAGAAGACCAGACGTGCCGTCATGCCAACAACATTCCACGCAAACCTGTACCATAAACTTCTTTTCAAAACTTCCAAACCACGTCACCTTTCTTTGTTTTACCTGCATCGGGAGCGTATAGTACCGCTCTCAGCTGAAGATCGCTATTCCCGTTCTAAATAGGCTGGGTTTGAACTGGCGACCGTACAGGTATACAGGCTTAGCCAACTGAGCCATGGACGCAGGTATGGGATTCGCTGCTGAAAGTGGCAACACTGGCGCAAAGCTTCAGGGGCAGAGACGTATCCGTTTGCCTTTTTGTAGCCGATCAGTGTAAACACTACCCAGACATGTGCTCTTGTTTATTTCAATCATAATGGGCGTATTCACGTATTTCTTTACCCAATACTGTCGGATTATCATGTTGTTATCATGCGAATAGCGCGATGTGCAAGTGGATGGGCGATCAGAGCTGCTTCCAGACGCAGACGCTTAAGTCAGTCACTCTTGTTATTTCTATTCGTATCACAAATTTACCAAATGCTTCTGTGTAGAGGAAGCAGATCTGCCTGTGAACAAAGTGAAAGCGTGTGAGCAGACCATCTACGGTCACAGAAGGATAGAGGTTTGCGTTCCCGCGGAACCTAAGACTATATATAGGGTGGCGCGGGACAACTTTACAGCAAACGACCAAGATGACGGTAGTGCACCACAACTCCGGTTAAAAGTAATGATTTTATTCACACATTGGAAATTTGTCTACATCAGTGAAATCGCTTGAAGGGAAGTTGGGTGTAAGACTTGTACATAGCGATGTTACTGTGTTCACAAGACCAAGTGTCTCCTACAGCTGCCCTTTCCTTCCTTTGTTGCCACCTAGTACTGCTACGTCAATTATACTGTGCTACACTAAAATAATATGTACTAAAATAAAGGAAAACCCAGTAACCAGAACAGCATCAGTGTACCTTTGCATGGAAATATTAAGACTTGCACAGGAATTTTTTTAGTTTGCGGTTTTGTTGATTATGGTACGTAATGGAGTCCCAGACAGTTCTGCAGATTGTCCCATGGATGCTCAGTTGATATAAGATCTGTTCCCAGGACAGCAAAAGCGTTTAGTTATTATCATTTCATGGCCATCAAACTATTCATTTGAGTACTTGTACCCATGTCCATATCTAACACTGAGGACAAGAAGGTCATGTCCTCAGTATGTTTTCTGAATTTTTTACTGGGGTATTTGATTGAATAATGGGCTGAGACAATCAGATGTCAGTGTAATTAAGTTGGATCGGAGCATAAACACAAGTCAAAAATCCATCATTTACAATGTTTTATGAATACTTAATAAATACATTATGAGCGAGTACTGAACATTTTATGAATGCAGTATAAAAGCATTATGATTAAGGTGCAGTTAATGTAAAGCGTTACCGACATTTCTAACTGTCGAATGGTTTGATATCTATCAAACAAGCTTTTTTGTAAAATAAAATAAACTGTTTTGAAAAAGATAATTAGGAAGGTCTACCATGAATTCTGCACTAGCTGTAAGCTGTAACGATTCTGAGTTCATTTTAGCAGAATGAGCTGCAGACAAATTTATTCAAAAATATTCCTTTATCTTTCTAAACTGTGCAAAACGTGTCCGCTTCTTAACAGTGCAACTGAAATTGAGTAAAATACTGTTTTAAAAAAATCCCAAATCAAAATAAGTAAATAAAAAAAAATGTTCAAATAAATAAACTAAGGCTTGCATGTGCAGCTTTTTAGCGTGGTTAGCACTTTTAATAATCTTCGCTCAGCTCACTGTAGTGCCGGTGGACATGCTGTTTGTGTATGTTATCAGTCTTTTACAATGTTTGCACGCAATTTGTGTCTTGTCTGTGCTTTTCTCCGTGTTTTCGTTTGTGATTACCGGAAAGCTAAAATGCTGCCACACCTACGATATAAGATCGGCCAGTGCGTCCATCCATCCATTTTCTGAAACCGCTTAATCCCAACTGGGGTCACGGGGGGGACCGGAAACTATCACGGGAACAATGGGCGCAGACGGGAACCAACCCCGGGCAGTCGCCTACACACCACAGGGTGCACGCATTCACACTCACACTCACACAACTACAGAGCCAATTTAGACTCACCAATCAACCTATCCTGCACGTTTTTGGACTGTGGGAGGAAACCGGAGCCCCCGGTGAAAACGAGGAGAGCGTGCAAACTCCACACAGAAAGGACCCGGGACTAAAAGCAGGACCTTCTTGCTGTGAGGCAGCAGCGCTAACCACTGCACCACCACATCGTCCTCAATTTGAAATTCGTTCGCCATCTCGTGTTCGGTCAAAACCAAAAACTGACGTACGACGTCGACGTGAATACGCAGTGACATCTGACGTCGAACTGATGTCGTGAAATGAAATGTACTATTGCACCCGTTTTTTATGTTAAAGTACTGTGAAGTAATCCTAAAGCAGCGGTTCATTTTCCACATCAGCTGGTTTAAATCATCATGCATTTACATCGATTTTTAACCAATTCACAATTCATCGTTACATGGCTAGTATTGACTGTGAACATCCACAAACACCTTTCCAATGTTTAATTGCTCCCTTGACCTTGAACCCAACCTGTTGACTCTATACTGTAGCTTATGCCATGTATCTTCACAGGATTACACCATCACCATGTACTTCCAGCAGTCATGGCGGGACAAGCGTCTATCCTACACAGGGATCCCTCTCAACCTCACCTTGGATAACCGTGTGGCTGACCAGCTGTGGGTGCCGGACACATACTTCATCAATGACAAGAAGTCTTTTGTGCACGGCGTGACAGTGAAGAACCGCATGATACGGCTGCACCCCGATGGCACCGTGCTCTATGGCCTCCGGTGAGTCCTACTGTTTTCTTGTTGAGTAACATCCATTCATTCTATCCTCCCCCATCCCACAGATGTAGTATTATTGGTACATGACTGTCAAACATTTACATCCATTAATGGCTAATAGCACATTACAAACATACGGCTGTCAAAAAGTCAACCTGGCATAAGTGTGGCTATGCTAAGCTCCCAATGAAAGCCCAGTCATGAGTGTAAGCAGTATTGGAGCAAGTGCTATACAATTGCCCTAGTTCTGGATTGCAGTACCTGAATAGGGATTGATGGATAAATATCATCCCATAACTTCAGCGTCCTCCTTTCCCTACACCTAACATGACCAAAACTATACATGCAACAATTTTCTATATACGTTACATTTATTTAGTGGGCGCTTTATCCATAGCGACAGCCCATGTTTAAATGCCCAATTGTGAAATTAATCTGCAACAAAGGGTGTTAACTCACACACCACCCCAGCATTGTTAGCATGGATGCCCGTCCAAGAGCAGTGTTTCTTTCAGACAAATAAAAATACTGTCCTGTAGAAAATGCCATGGGAACGATCATGATTATAGATGAAAAGTTATATAGTTTTCTTGAGTTATATATGTATTTTAGGGTCAGTGTGGTTGGCAGGGTGTCTCTGTCGGTGGCAGTATAGTCTTTTACCTGCAGGGTTTTAAAATCCCGAGTCTGTGGGGCTGGAAGGTCTGCACAGATCTCCTCCTGCAGGGAAACACATGTGGTTAGATGTATTAGTGTCTCTTGATTGCCCATTGCGTATTATTGTGTGAGCCTAGTACAGTTGGGTAATTCAGGTCCTGAGAGTAAAAGTCCAGACCGGGATTTTGTTTCAACCAACCAGTTCAGTGATTCTTCATGCTGGTTGAAACAAAATCTTTAGACCTGAATTACTCAACTCTGGTGCCCAGTGATGGACGTGGCATCCAGTCCAGGGCGTTCTTGCCACTTTGCCCAGTGCATCCTGGGAAACATGTTCTCGATAAGTGATTATGGAAGATGGATGGGTGGAGCACTTGTATCAGAAGAGAGTTTCTCTCTTTTTTCCTCATGTCAATTTTTCCCATTGTCAGCCTTTTTGTTTACAGGCAGATCCAAACACGTCTGGACCTGCAAGTGAGATTATGTTCCCATGAGCTTTGATTAAACATGCGTCTGAGAACTGCTGACCTATTTCACCAGAGCCTTGATTTGTACCCTGCTGTTTTCTCTTCAGATATTGGGCCCCCGAGGCTGTTGACTAATTTAAATAAGCTTGCAGAATAGAGATGTATTAGCCACTTATGCTTAAGGTCATTTAAATATTTATCTCATGAACCGCTATGTATTCCGCAGTTTGCGTTGGCAGCTAATCTATTTCTACATTGAGGCTGGAAGTTTGTCTATTAACAAGGCAGAAGAAAAATGGAAATGGAAAAATGGAGTAACCTTGTGGCATATTGAAAGGTGTAAGCTATACCAGGTGTCATACAAAATTAAGTCGACCAAAGTCAAAAATAACTTATTTTGGGGGAAAATATTTGTTAATATTTGTAAAAATTAGATTTTGTATCCAAATATTTAGTTACTTACAGATCGAATGAATCAATTTCTAAGCGTGAAAATCTATAGTCATTCAATATAATATAGCAGTACGGTAGGAGTCTGAGACCACAAATGCACTTGTAATGTGAATGCAGCATACTTTTCTCGTGTGTGAGTAATTTAAACCACAAGAAATGTTGCCTGTATTGACATGAATGTACATGTAGCAATAGATGTCATATTATCACTTTCAAAAAGCATTTGAGAGCTAAAAATGTCAATTTGGTCTGTGCATCGGTGTATTGCTGCATTCTGGCAGCATTATAAGTGTGTGTTTGGGGGATGCTAATGATGTGTTTCAGAATGGGAGGGGCATTAAGTGGGTCGTTCATGATGACTCCTATAGAGAATCATGCCTGCCTTGAGTGCTAGGGTTCCGTTTTTTAATTATCCTTTCAAAGATGTGATTCTCATCTATGGAAAAGTCATATAACAGTCTGCAGCTGTCATAATTGTATGTTTTAGTCAGTACTATTCAGTAAATAAAGATATATCTCATACCCTCCTACTGATCTGAAGATCCCAGGTTTGTGATCCATAATGGCTCTGTGTGTACTACCCCAACAATGACAGGTAGTGTTTCAAATGTTTTATATATGACTATTACTATTTTGGAATTAATCTGTTGTCCAGACATTTTGTTGACATACACATTCTGGAAAATAATTTTTTTGGAAAATATTTATTTTTAAACTGAGTCCAGGTAAGATTCTTATGTGATTAGTGTAAAATCTGTGCTAGCTATTGCTAATAGTAACTCGACTGATGACCACAATTGCTGGGCTGTAAAATTAAATTAAACCCATAGCAAATCATTTGCTTCACAGTATCAATGACAGAGATAAGGTTTGGGGTCCTGTGGGCGGGATCCTTTGCAGCCAGGAGGAACGAGCGAAAACAGCCATGTTAAAGGAAAGGAATATTCTAGCTGCTTCGTGCCGAGTCCACTTGTTTGTGTAAGAGAAAAATACCAAAAAAGGAAACTACTATTAAGACAAAGGCTGCTATTTTTGGTCTGTTTGTTATAAATACTCTGACTTCTGGGTATTCAACTGATTTAACACTTCACACTAAGTTCAGTGCTCATGGTGCTGCACTGTTGCCTCATCCCTCCGGCCCCAGCATGCATGTCTCTGCCATGGCTTGATGTGTGCGGACTTTGCATGTCCTCCCCGTGTCATCGGGGCGTTTCCTCTGGCTGTTCCTGAGAGAGATTGTACCTATAGGCTCCACCCACCCTCCCCCCCATAGTTATACAGAATGGATGAATGCTTGACACCAGTTCATAATGAAACAAGGCACTCTTTATAGACAGCACCTCAAAAAAAACATCATTCATCTTCTGTAGCTGCTTATCCTATTGGGTGTTACAAGGGTTCAGAGCCAATGGGGACAAGGAGCAGAATGGCCCAGGATGGGTTGCCAACCACTCACATCTATCAGCAACATGGTAAATCCAGTTCACTTCAGCATGTTTTTGGACTGTGGTGGGGGGGAACCAGAGTACCCAGAGGAAACCCCACAGGGAGAACATGCAAACTCTACACACATGTAGCCATGGCGGGGACTTGAGTATTGGGTTCAGAGGTGTGAGCTAAGAGTGCGAACCACTGCACCACCATGAATATCAGTGATGTCAAACCTAATAAACATATATTTATGTATTTATTATCTGATACTTTCAGATATAAGCACATACATTATTTATGCTAATGAAAACTCGTGATTATTAGAGAGATCAAATCCTTTACAGAATTGAGTCCAAGACATTATACCAGCAATTTTACCGGGGGGTGCATGGGTTGCAATTGCACACCCAACTTGCCTTATGAAAATGATGTTAGAACATATTAAGTTCAATAAAATTATATTAAGAATTGTGTGTGTGTGTGTGTGTGTGTGTGTGTGTGTAGGTTAGGTTTATATTACATTGTTATTTTGGCATTGTGGGGACCATTTTTCAGGTCTCCACAAAGATCTGTCAATGCAATCAAAAGTAAAAATGCCAAGAGTCTCGTATTTTGTTTGCTTTCTTTTGGTTAAGGTTAGCGCTGGGTAGGGGTTCAGGTTGTCACGTTGGGAAGAGTTTTCCCCGTAGAAATGAATGGAGAGTCCCCACAAAGATGTGTGTGTGTGTGTGCGAGCGGGTTTACCCATCCTTATGGGGACATAATGTCCCCATAACGTGATAAATATCCATTTTTTTTCCCTTATGGGGACCGGTTTCCTGGT
>JAOYFF010000083.1:221389-245086 GCA_025773925.1 Cryptomyrus ogoouensis
GGGGAGATCCCAGTACTGACCGGAGCTCAGCCGTGGGATAGAGCGCGCATCGCCCGGCACTTTCTCGGGACTCACGTCTCCTGCCAGCACTGAAAAGGGCTCCCCAGTCCGTGTGTGAAGGTGGGTGATGATGGCATGTCCGAGTGTAAATAGTTTTGCAACTGCTTATGCGTTTAATTGATTAGTGGGGATTAATTATCACTGCTCGTGATAATAATTCGCATTTTCTAGATTTTATTGTTTCCTTTCTATATACATTAGTTCGTATGATATATGCTATTCTATATCCCTTGTGGTACAAGGTTATTTTGCATTGCTTTTAATTGATATATTGATATTGATTTTAATGCAAGGTTATCTTGTATTACTTGTATTAAAGTGTTTTTGAGTAAACCTAAGCGTGCCTGTTTGTTCCTTCAAGAGCCCTATATTCCTCTCTCATCCATTTTAATACAGCTGTACACCCAATACTGTCCGACCGCTGACTGTGGACTTGTTGCTACGGTGTTTGTATGCACCAAATATCACGTAATGAGTTGTTATCAACTGGTATTACTAACAATGGCTAACAACAAACCTGGCTAAAACTGATATTGTTAAACGGCTTTCCAAGTTCTGTTATGTTACGCGGAGCAGGCAAGCAGGCGAGTTGAGCCGGACCGACAGGTAAACGGGTTTTATTGGCAACACAAGGGCAGACATCCACGAACTTTACAACAGTACAATGACAGATCTGGGGAATACTGCCTGACACGGACTAAATACTCAAGACAAGCAGGAAATAACAAGCAACAGGTGAGCACAATCGGGAATTGACACGAGGTAACGAGGGGGGCGTGGCACACACGAGGATCGTACGAGCCGGGCGTAACAACTTCTTGTACTGGAACGCGGTGGGACATCATTCCCAGGTCTGACTTCCGACCTCCGTGGTAAATGGAATGCAGCATAATTCTCCCTGAAGGGCACAATGTATGTACAAACCCTGTTCAACAAGGGTAATGTTGTTGGCTAGCCCAATGTGACGGGACCTTATTATTTTGTCAAAAACTTGAATTTTGCCAAGTACAACATAAGATTTGTCCTTCTCCATTCTATCCTTGTTCAGCTACAATGACCTGCCAATTTTAATAGAAACACAAATTGGGACAATGCTTAACATGCTGCGAATTCACTGCCGTCTGTCAAGCCACTTCTGCCATCCCATTGGCTCCCTGTCCGAGAGGGTCTCGGGCAACTGGGGAAGGCGAGAGATCCCGAAGTGTCAGAGCCTGTGAAGGCTCTCAGCTCACCTGTCATGAGGAGGCGCACCATACGCTTGAGGTTTGGCTGGCTCAGGAGCGGCGTGAGTTTGACGAACAGCGGTAGCAGAGCCAGCAGGACTGGGAACGATGTGGCCAGCTGAAAGCGTGAGTGTGCGCGTGACCATCAGAAGCATCAGGCCCAGTCAGTGGGGGCAGCGCTGCTCGGCCGCAAAGAGGCGTGTCATGCAGCAGTGGCTGCATGAGTCCCTGGAGCAGGGGTGCTGCAGCCTGGAGAAACTGCAGCAGCAGCTGGTGGCGTGGGAGCAAGTGCGCAAGGCCACTGGAGTAGCAGAATAGGAGGACCAGTAGAGGAAACAGCCTGGCAGTCAGCAACAGATCCCTACCAAGCTGCAGAAGAAGAACAGCTGAAGCCTGGGGGGACCAGAACCACCAGAGCCTGCTGGCCACCCAGTGCTCAACTGCAGCCTGGCTCCGCCAGTGGTCCCTTGCTGCTCCGCGCGTAAGCTGTTCCAAGACAGGAAGAACCTGCTGCTACCACCAGTCCTTGGAGTCTAGCTGGAAGATATGGCTGTGGTGGTTGCCAGGATGGCCAACCTCTGGGAGGGGGGCAGTGTAGTGCCGGTAAGATGGTTCACATAGAGGAGCCCAGGAAGTGCGCTGAGCATGCTGCAAATATTGTAAATAGCCCCTGTCCTATTAATGGCTTAATAAAAGGGAATTATTTCCCCTTAAAGTGAGCCTTCCCATCCTTTGCCCCCTTCACTATGTCTTGGGCCCAGTTGTTCAATCAATTTAATCCAGATCAAAGTAATCCAGATTTTGAAATCCCTTGTTTTGCTATCCAGGGTTTGGTAATCCATTTTACTTTTATGCTGGTTTTTTAAAGCAACACTGGATTGGATCACTGTTGTCCAAATACAGAATTTTCAGGATTACCAAATCCGGTTTACTAGTGCATTAAATAGAACCAACAGTGTAGCCTACTGGCTATGTCAAGAACAACAGGTAGACCTAAAATACTAGTGGCCACAAACAGCCATTATGTGTTTTAATTTGAAAAAACAGAAAACAATGTTCTCTCCAAATGAGGGACAGACTGGACATGTGGTCAGGGATGCAATTTTAAGACATTACTTCTGACTGGTGAATTGAATAATATTAATTATTGCCATTTTCATTGAAATACAATGGACAGTAGAGCTTTTTGTTTTGAGCTTTGAGATTTTGAGTACAGATATCTCACAGGGATTTGTTTTCCCTTGACTATACCGAAAGGCTTCATGTCTTATTTCCTACTTTATTTTCACTGCCACTGTCCTAGTTCAGCAATTGCACAAATTATAAATAAATGTATATATCATCAGCAAACATTGCTTTTGTGATCAATTTTCAAGTTTTATTTGAATTTGTACCAGAAATCCACCCTTGAATCCACCCTTGTGTTGGGATCAGGATTATCCTCAAATGTATCCCAATTCAAACACAAACTTTTGAACAACACAAGTGAAGGTTTGATCCAGATTGGATTAGGTGAGCTGATCTGATTTCAGAATTCCTCTTTTCCCTTTGAACAACCCGTTTTCGAGATTCAATCCAATCTGTTATCTGAAATCCCATTGGATTACTTTTGAACAACTGCATGGGCCCTGGTCTGCCAGACACTACAGTATTAATTGATACATTAAATGCTCAATTTTTGCTGTTACACCACATTTTCTGCACTTCTGTGTAACTTCCAAGTTAGCGCCAATGCTTGTGGTAAACCACTCAGCCAGCTATTGCTGTAGACATTTCCCTGTGGTATTCCTGTTAAGACATTAAAATCAAAAATTTCTGCACTGTACTGTCTCCTTTTCAACCTATATCCAACCTGGAAGAGACCAGTAAATGAGTTCGCCTGAAGTCATGTCTTTTTAGACATGAAAGCAAACACCACAGTCCTGTAATGCCTAATACACAATCTAGTGCCCTACCACTCACATATTCCATATCATACATACTTATCAAAGTCATATCTAGATTTCACGTAAAACAGATAATACATTGAATGTAGTATATACAGTGTACCATACTTTTAACGCAGAGCAGCTCTGAGATGCACGAAATCGCTCTCTCTCTCTTTCTCTCTCTCCCTATATATATATATCCCCTGTAAGTCCCATCATAACAGTCTTCTTCAGTTCATTCACCTTTATCCCCCCCCCTCCTCACACACACATTAGGCGATCTTCTCGGGAAACGTTGACCCCACTAAGAAACGGAACTTTGTAAGCAGAAGCAACCGGCTCCTCTGCCGCAAACTTCTTCTGAGCGTATCAGACACGGAAGGCTAATAATGATAATAATGCACCTCCAGGAAATAGAGACAGTGGTTTAAAATGATATTACCTCCCGGGTTTAATATACGTAATGTGTTCAGGCTTTGAATTTCCGATGGCGATGCGAACCGGTTTCAATTCTGCGCAAACTCGATCGTCAGACAAAGCAGTTTTTACTTGAGCACGTGATTTTAAGAGCTTCCCATGGACGGTGTAACAGCAAAGTCCATTTTTTCGGCGTTGTGGGGTAAATCGTGACAGTATCGATGTGACCTGGATTCCTCTGTAGTAGATTAATGGGAGCGATGGCAGGGGCTGCCGTGAAAGCGGAATAGCCCCTTCCTCACCGAGATACTCGTGGCCGACGCGGGGTAAGACTTCATATGTGGATACAGTGTTACTGGTCGCCTTGATTGTTTTTAATCCTCATTTTTATTGAGAATAAACTTACTCTGAATACGATCTGTTTCCGGTTAGTTTCAGTGCATTGGTGGATAAAGATAGCTAGCGATCCGACATTAATTCCGGGTGCTTGTTAAACAGAGTATTTATTTTCTACTTCTGCTTCTTCTTTGTGTTTTAATAGTCTACCTGGACATATCGGTAACTAACAAAATGAGTGTCTGCTCTCCTGGTTTGCTCGCACGCGGACCACTGTGGAGTTTTCGTTTTCATTTTTCACATTATGTATACATGCACACACATACACATACATACATACATACATACGCGTGAGTGTGCTCGTGTAATATGTGTATATAATTGACATCGGCAGCTCAATATACGGACGCTGAGTTGTTTTAACCCTTTTTAATCCTGATAGCGGAATCTGGTAATGGTGGTATTGGCATTAGCTATGAAAGGTAAAACATGCGGTCGGTGAACACCAGATGTGTCGATCCTTTTTGGGTGAACTGGGGAATGATACGCCAGGTTTATTTGGTGTGACCTTCATCACGGCAATACTGTAATTTTGCTTCCTGTTGTATAATCTTGTGAGACGGACATTTAATGCAGGGTTCATTTTGATTTACAACTGGATAAAAACAACAGTCTGTGTATCTGTATGTAATATTTAGATGCGTGGGCTCCTGATTGTTATACTATGAAACTAAGGTAGGCAAAGCGCCGTGTGTTGAGTGGTTTAGGGAAAACGATTCAGAAAGGATGTACCGAGTAGGGACTTTGATTAGAAAATATTACGTGCAAATGTAAATGCAATGAAAAAGAAAGTCTAAAGTGAGGTATCATATAACACTGAGTACTTTAATAGAAATGTCCTCTCTTTGGAAATTTTATTGCTTAGTTATGGGTCTTTTAACATCTGTTCATAACTTCCCCCCGACCTCTGCTCCAAAAACGTGAATGAGTTCTAGTTCTGATAGTCATATGAATTCCTCAATGAATAGGAAAAAATATATATGTCAGTATGTAGTTTAACTGGGTTTAAAGAACATTCAAATAGGAGATTTGTGGTTAAAAAATTAAATTTAAATGAAATTCATTTGGCATAGTAATAGTTTTCTGATTTTGAAAATAAAGCCAGCTGAACTTGAATGTGCATGTTGCAGCTGGAATTGCAGGAGTGCAGGAGACATTATCAGCAGACTTAGTCAGACCTGCTGGAGGCCTGGTTGGGAATGTAGAGGCTGGGCGTTAAAATCTCTTTCCAAGGCTGAGCCCCATGTTTTTCACAGCTCTGAAGTGCTTTAATTTTTTCTCTGGATTAAGCTGTGATTTGTGTTTGCCGAGAAATTCAGTAGAGGCCTGTTTCAGTTTTTGTGATATAAGAAAGGCTAGATAATGTGAATGCCTTTGATTTCTGGTTAAATATAGGCTTAAGTTCAGCTTCTAGTTCTGTCACAGGTCCTTTTGAGTAGGCCTGTGTCATGCTGAAAGTACACTGGGCTGAAACAAAAGTTCAGGTTCTGAAAATCCTGTGACACGTTTTCCCTGAATGTCTTACTGTCCTTCTGTCCTGCAGTTATCTGCTGATTATGATTTTCCTGGTGGTTTCATTTAATAAATTATTATTATTATTATTATTATTATTATTATACTGTAATCCTTGACCTTTGTGTCAGGTGACAGGAAGGGTATTCTGGTATCTCCAGTTTAGAGAAGAAAATATGACTCCTCCCCCCACTTCCCCCTCAACTTGTTGCTTAAATAGAGAAGAGTGGAATTTTAAACATTCTACAAGTTTCTCTTTTCTTGTTTCCTATGGCAACGTTAATGGAGAGAGTCCATAGTTATACAAAAAAGTTTCTGTTCCAGACAAGAAAACTGGTCAGCCACAGACAAACGTTTTAGCTGATGATAATGACAGTTGAATGACTCTCTTTGGCTGTCTTTGGTAACTAAGATTGTTAGGATGACGTGTCTTTAACTGAATGGTTACAGGTTCGAATCCCATGGCAGGCAGAGCGATGTCGCCATTGGGCGTTGACCAAGGCCCTTAACCCCAGTTCCTCCAGGGATTGGCTGACCCTACTTTCTTAATTTGGATAGACGGTTTGTAAGTAAATAATTCCCCCACTTAGTATATACAAGCTCAGTTGTATAACAAATGTACATTCTTATTTTAATCCACCTACATAGAATGTCAATAGTTCATAATTTGGGATGTACACGTTACTTTGTGACACCTGTGAAAACATTCTGCAGCTTCAACGCTTCGTCAGCTTGAGGTAAAGTGCTGTACCTTGCCTGTCCTTTACTGGGATATGAATCGGAACTCCTTTGTCAGTAATCTACCACCTGTTACTCTTTAACCTACCTAGAACTGTACTTATTTGTTTTTTTAGTTTCTGCCAGTACACTGGGTGAGCACAGATCCTTTCTGGCTGTGATTGATTTGCCATGTGAATAGAAGGAACAGAAAATGAAAATAGAGAACTTGTTAGTTTTTCCATTCCATCAAATTTGCATTGAAGTGTGCATGTAATGGCAATACAGCTTGGCTTGAAGATTTTTTTTCCTTTCCTATTAAGTCACTTCAGCCACATAATTTATCTGATCCCCATAATTTGCATACAACTCAGACACTGTGAACATTATGCCTGTCCCACTAAGCAATATACAAGACAGAGTACACCTTGGCTGGGATGCCTCAGAGGACACACACACACACACACAGACAGACAGACACATAGACACAGACACATAGACACAGACACATAGACACAGACACATAGACACAGACACATAGACACAGACACATAGACAGACACACACACACAGACACATTTGTATTCACTTGTATTCATATCTTTGTGGGAACTCTCCATTCATTTCTATGGTTAAAACCCAATCCCAAGAATGACAATCTTAACCCCTACCCAAACCCAACCTTAACCTTAAGTAACCAAACAAAATACAAGACTTTTGACATTTTTACTTTTTGATGGCTGTCACAAATTGAATTTCTCCATGGGCGGCATAGTAGAGCAGTGGTTTACTTCACACCTCTAGGACCAGTGTTTGAGTCTCCGCCTATGTGTGGCTCTATGTGTGAGGGCTTGTGTGTTCTCCCTGTGTCATCGTGAGGTTTCGTCTGGGTACTTTGGTTTCTCCCCCACAGGCCAAAAAACATGCAGAGGTTAATTGGAGTTATCAAATTGCCCCAATGGGGTGTGTGAGTGCGCCCTGTGATGGGTAGGTGCCCCAATGGGGTGTGAGAGTGCGCCTTGTGATGGGTAGGTGCCGTAATGGGGTCTGAGTGCACCCTGTGATGGGTAGGTGCCCCAATGGGGTGTGAGTGCGCCCTGTGATGGGTAGGTGCCCCAATGGGGTGTGAGTGCGCCCTGTGATGGGTAGGTGCCCCAATGGGGTGTGGGAGTGCGCCCTGTGACGGGTGGGTGCCCCAATGGGGTGTGAGTGCGCCCTGTGACGGGTGGGTGCCCCAATGGGGTGTGTGAGTGTGCCCTGTGACGGGTGGGTGCCCCAATGGGGTGTGAGTGCGCCCTGTGACGGGTGGGTGCCCCAATGGGGTGTGAGTGCGCCCTGTGACGGGTGGGTGCCCCAATGGTGTGTGAGTGCGCCCTGTGATGGGTAGGTGCCCCAATGGGGTGTGTGAGTGCGCCTTGTGATGGGTAGGTGCCGTAATGGGGTGTGAGTGCACCCTGTGATGGGTAGGTGCCCCAATGGGGTGTGAGTGCGCCTTGTGATGGGTAGGTGCCCCGTCCTGGGTCATTGCCTCTGTTGTGCACCTGTAACCTCTGGGTTAGGCTCAGGACCCCCATCACCCTGAACAGAATAAGCAGTCGCAGAAAATGGGTGGGAGTTTCCCCCCAAAAATGGTCCCCACAACATCAAAATATCCAGTTTTTAATACAGTGGGGAGACATTTGATCTCTGATGTATTATATACATAACCCACAAACACTTTGCTATTCCTGTCTTTCTGGGGATTGTCCATTCATTTCTATGGGCATAATCCTAAGTATCCTTGAGTATCCTTAACCCCTACCCAGGCCTAACCTTAACCATAAGTAACCAAACAAAATGCAAGACTTTTGGCTGTTTTAGTTTTTTGATTGCAGTCACATATTTTTATAAAATTTTATAAAATATAAAAGTTTCCCCTTGTGGAGATGGAACAAAATGTATCCACAAGGTCAGAATAACAGGTTTTTACCACATTGTGGGAACAGTTGGTCCACACAATGTAATATAAACACTACAAGTTTGGGCTCACTCTTGGATTAAAAAACAAAAAAAACCTGATACGCTGCATTGTCAAACTTTTATTACAAGAAAATATTATAAATACTTGAAATAAATTTTATAACTTGTAGTAACACATTATTTAGCCACAAAGGGTGAAAATATTGGTTTTGAAGAAGACATATCAGGTCTGTCTTTAATGCATTAACATTCACTTTGTGTTGGAATTCTTTCTACTAGTGTCAGAACTTGGTTTGCTCTTTGCCTCTCTTGATTGTGTCTTTATAAATTAAAAGATATCCACTTGTCTGCTTTGTCTCAGGTCCCCGGTCAGTTTGTGAGAGGTGTAATACCCTGTCTGCTCCTACTTTCAATCTTCTTTTGTGCTGTATCACAATTGATAAGTAAAAATTTTTGATAAATATTTGTTATTTTCATGCTTGTAATGGCTAGAAAGGCACAGTTAACAGTTAAGCAGAGAGGCTTAAATCTAAATTTTGAGTGAAGAAGGGTTCTGTCATCGACAAATAGCCAGAAAGTAAAATGTTTCTATGCATGGAGTGACCTACTGTTTACAGAGAAAAAGGTTGATAGGAAGCAACAGTGACTGGAAACAGTCTGGGGCAAGGAAAGTGACATCAAAGGCTGAAGATCAACACTTAGTTGTCACTTGCAAAAGAAATTGGAAGATGACTATAATAGTCTGAGGGACTGTATGGTCGAGTTGCTGCCAGAAAACCTTTACTTTGTGGTGTTAACACAGAAAAAGAGACCACAATAGGCTAAACAGGACAAGCACTCGAGTGTTCAGTACTGGGAGCAGGTCTTGTGGACATATGAAAATCCACCTATGGGACAAGTTGGACCAACAAGTTTAAAATGAGCATCTAGCCAATGAGACAGGACTGTTTACATGCTGGAAAATGTGCTGGGAGGGTTTGGACACAAATTATTTCCAAAATTTGAAAGGATGCTGTGAATCTGAGCTGCTCTGATAAAGGCAAGGGCTGGTTATTTAGTTGAAACTGGTACTCAGGCACTCGCATTCGTTACAGTGCACTTACAATGCACAGTAAATTGTTACATTACACTTCAAGACCAGTCAATTACATTTAAGTATTTCTAATATTTTAATAAAGTAATAATGCAATACAAGTTTGAAAAAGCCGTGTATCATTTATTTATTTTTTTTAATTGGAGGGTAGGCCCAAACTTCTGGGGCCTGTTTCACAAAGCAGGATTATTTGCTTAGCCAGATAACTTGCCAGATTTAAGGTAGTCTGGGCTAAATGTAAGTTGATGAAAATAATGTCTATTTAGCCCAGACTACCTCAAATCTGGCAAGTTATCTGGCTAAGCAAGTAATCCTGCTTTGTGAAACAGGCCCCAGGCCTGTACTGTACACGACCATACACAAATACACAGGAAACACCAGACAGGCTCATGACTCTGGATCATGAGAAAAACCGTAATTTGATTAAATATCAAGAAAGTATCAATTTAGATTATCTGTTAAGTATTGATAATGTTTTAAGTGCTCTTAAAATGTTTGATACCTATTATAACTGTCCATAAAGGCCTGGATTTTCAGATCTCTGCTTCTAGAACAACTGTCAATATGTTATTGTTTAGGAAAAAAACACTGTGCCTGATCATTCAGCTAAAGCCAGGTGACCTTTCACAGGTTTGTGACACTAGCCACAGATAAAGGTTCCCCAGAGCGGGATGTGTTTAAATAGTAACTAAGACTTTGTGTGTGTAGTAAAGTGCCAGGAACAGAAGAAGCAGACATATGTTTGGTGATGCATTGCAAAGTAAAGGAGAGATGTATTGTCCCCAGCATTGTGATTTAATTATTTTGTTACACTTTAGTCTTGACAACTTTTTGTCGAATATTTGAAAGTCTTCAGGTAGGAAGTGATTTTTGTCGTTAATTGGTAAAGGTTCTTGATGTTATCTAGTTCCCTTTCTTGAGCTTAAAGGTCATGTCGTTTGCTGTTGTCTTTTGTAGGTGGAGGCCCCTGCTGCTCTGATTGCTGCTCTCAGAGCAGCACAGCGGTTGGGTGCTAGGGGGTGCCATGGAGTCGCTGCGCTGGGTGCAGCATCAATGTCGGCGCCTGCTGTTCCCCGAGTCAGGACTAAGCTGGTACTCGCCTGCAGATTCGCCCCCCCCAAAAAACAGGACCACCAGTGGGGACTCACCCGCTTACAAGCCTGCTGGCAAAAGGCGCATGGTCATTGCCCGCCAAGGCCCTTACCAGGATGAGTACTGCAGCATCTCCAAGGGTTACCAAGGCAACCGCATCCGCACCACCAAGTACACCCTCCTCAGCTTCATCCCAATGAACTTGTTTGAACAGTTTCACAGGTGGGCCCCTGATGGATCACAGTGCCTTTAATCTGTGTCGACTTATATCAGTTTTAAGTTTGGAAAACAATTCTGTGTTTAGACCATTTTTGAAAAACAACTCCAGAAGAAATTAAAGGACCACAGCAACTTTTTTAGTTCCAGTCTTTTCTCAATTTATGGGTATGCGTCTGTGTAAATTATACATTTACCTGCTTCTTCCCTGCTTCTTGGGCTTCTGCCTTGCTTTATGGGACTTCAGTCCTGGTTCTAGGAGCCTGATATGAACTGTCCTAGCAGTGCACTTCACACCTGCACTTAATGCTTCCCGTTCCTTTTGAAGGTCATTTGATGTCATCCTCCGATTCATAAGGCATTGTTGGATAAGTTGGAATTTTCCACTGGCTGGTTTTTGGTCATTCCCAATATCTCCTGCTTCACCTTACTCTTTGTAGTGCTGTCGTAGAAACTTTGAGCCTGGAAGCAACCTGCCGCTCAGTGCAGCCTCTGCCAGCCAAACCAGGATTAAACCAGGATTTGTCAATGCAGATTCTTAAAAAAAATAAGGAGTGGTGTCTTAATTTTTTTCCAGAGTTGTAAATTATAAATTCTCACTCTTTAATGTTTTTGAAGTAGTTTTCCTGGTAATTTGTTTGCGTAACTTCACTGAAAAAATCTGCTTGTTGTCAAGCTGTATGTTTAATGTCGTTTAGTGAAACACCGTTAACTATTGGGTTGTCTTGCAGACATTTTCGTTTTAGATTTTCTATTTATCTTTTCAGTATGGGTTTCCCCAGCTATACGAAAGTAGGGGGTTATCTTGAAAACTTGCGTAAGCTGAAATGGTGTAAAGCGAAGAAGCAGTTACCTTTACGTGGGAAAATTTTTAGCATTCCCAGACCGAAAAAATAACCTATCAAATCGTACCAAGTAACATATGAAACCTAAAATGACAAAAACATATGGTAAAAGCAGGAATAATATGATATATCCACAGCCTATAAGTAGAAATAATGTTCAGTTACCAGACTCAGTACAATCACTTACACTTGATGACAGGGATGCATTCTGAGATATACATCATTAGATGATTTTGTCATTGTGTAAACATCATAGAATGTGCTTACACAAGCCTAGATAATACAGCCTTTTAAACACCTAGATTATATACTATAGCCTAAATAAAATAATAGAAAGTACAGTATAGTAAATACTTAAACCAGTTGCATAGTTCTTTATTATCATTGTCAAGTATTATGCCCTTTATGTAACTCTATGTGCTGTACTTGTATATGACTGGATGCGCAGTAGGTTTGTTTACACCATCATCAGCACAAATGCGTGAGTAATGCGTAGCGCTAGGATGTCACCAGGCGCCAGGAATTTTTCAGCTCCACTAAACACAATTGTTGTTTTTCCCCTTTTTTTGTAAAAGTGAAAAACCTCTTTGGATGCTTTTTTTGGGTGCTAATGTAGGGGATACCTGTCAACATTCAACTGCAAATTTTAAAAGTGACTAGACAGTCTTTGTGGAAACAGAATTATATAATATAATAATAATGTCATTTCAAGCTTCATAGAAACCATTCCCTTCAAACCCCATAAAAGGGGTCTCCTTGTACTCCAAGGATATTTAGCATATTGCCCGCAGCTGTAGTAACTGTTAGCACCCTCAAGAAATGCCTCAAGTCCCATCTGTTCTAGGAATACCTACTAGGCTGACCACTCCATGCTCCCTGAATGTTTCTGCTTTCTGCTTTTTTGAATAGTAGAGCTATTAACTTTTTGCGTAATTTGGAAAATGATGTGTATCTTTGCCTTTCTTGTAGCTTTGGACAAAAGCATTTGCAAAATAAATAAAGCAAATGTAGTCAGTGGTTTTCTGGGACAGCTGGAGTAAACCATTCAGAGAGTGGATTTATTCTGATTCAATAAATAACCTTAATCTGGGTTCGAATGAACAGTCTAGGCCTGAAGTGTGAGATGTGGTGAAATGCATGTCTGTGCATAGTAGAAGCTGTATTGTACACTTTTCTATTTGGGTACACAGTTCTTTCGAGAAATCTCTCAAGTGCCGATACAGAAGAAGTTTTGCTGCCTCTCTACTTGAAACACATTTGGATCATAGAACGATCCTAATCTAATCCTAATCTAATTGTGGTCTGAAGGATTGCCAATCTGTACTTCCTGTTCCTGGTACTGCTGAACTGGGTGCCAGTGGTGGAGGCTTTCCAGAAGGAGATCACCATGATCCCCCTTGTGGTCGTGCTTGGCATCATCGCCTTCAAGGACGCCCTGGAAGACTTCCGCCGCTATCGCTTCGACAAAGTGATCAACAACAACACCACCAAAGTTTACTGTGGGTGAGTACCGGCGATGAACCACTGATGTTGATCTGTTTTTGAAACTTAGAAAAGCCTTTGAGGCATTTACAATAGTAAATGATGTCTGTGATTAATGGCTTGTCATCAGAATGACCAAGGCCAGGACAGAGAGAATCTGTAGATATGTTTGGATGTTGATGAAAGGAAGGACTTGTGGGTGTGACAGGATTAATGCCACTCCAAATGAGCAGCCTATTAGCTTTTGTTAATTTCTCCCCAGTCACACTGACTGATGACTCATGGGACTGAATTGCCGCCGCATTCTTTAAAAATAGGTTCAGCACATTGTTGTTATGAATTGCAATGGTATGTAAGGATTACGAGTATATTCACATCATCGCTACCTACCCTTTCTTTTGCACATTGCCATGTGTTAGTATGACTGCCTCTGAGCCATTGCTTGCAAAATGGGCAAATGAGTGGAAGATTTGAGGTCTTCTTCCTGGATGTGGTAGAATTGAAGAAACATGTGATTGGGTTATGAAGCCAAGTACTGAGGACTTTGATGAGAACCAATAGGTCAAGTTTCTCCATTCTCTCTCTCTCTCTCTCTCTCTCTTTTGGACAATATAAAAGTACTTAAACACCAATTGTGTTTTTAGTCTACAGGCCTGGATTAGGAAATTCTCCCCCCCGTGTTTCCTACAAATGAACGGTGCTGGTTTTGGTAGAACATTAACAGGGCTATTAGCTTTTATTGCTGTCTCCATGCAAGTTAGAAACATTCACAGCAGGTCTTGTCCAGGATCATCTGATAATTAACCAAAGTCTAATGTTTGGGCTGGTGTACATGTAGGGTTCCATTATGCCTGAATCTCCAGTGAGAGAAGAATTAAGAATATTCAACAACAGCAATAACAATAAGATAATGATCCTGATGATTATAATAATATTTCATTATATGCCTGCAGTTTACAATAGGCGCTTCGGCATCTTTTGATATATCGCGGGATCGGCATAATGAATAAAATGAGACACACACACAAATCAAGTTCTGTAACATAAAATATATGTACAGTGCTGGTTTGGAGAACGTCAAGCGTGTTTACGGCAGCCTCTCACTTGACATCTTGCAGTGATCTTGTGTTTCTCATATGTTATTGTGCTGCTTTGGTACCCTAAACTGAAACACTTCACTCACTAAGACCAAAACATTTTATGAGGTGTTTCCAGAACGCGAGGGGGTCTGCACCCCTAACCCTTGCGATGTGGAGGGGTAGACTATATTATTTTTGCAGTCCAATTTAATACTGAATTCATTCTTCTGTATATCCGTCATTGATACATTATAATTTTATGCCAAAACATCTGTATGACGTGTTTCTTCACATTAGATTATTCTTTAAATGGTGACCGCTGTGAGTATCCTGTGCTGCGGGGGTCACTTTGGACACCCATGTCTCCTGTCGGCTTCAGGAAGCAGAGGCGATATGTGGACAAGTGTTGGAAAGACGTGTGTGTGGGCGACTTCGTTCAGCTGGCCTGCAACGAGATCATCCCGGCCGACATGGTGCTGCTGCAGTCCTCTGATCCGGACGGAGTTTGCCACATCGAGACGGCCAACCTGGACGGAGAGACTAACCTGAAGCAGAGGCAGGTGGTGCGAGGCCTGGCCAAGCAGGTATGACTGGAAACTCGCGGCGGCTCTCACAGCTCTGTCAATACACTGCATCGCAGAGATCTAGCATTATAACTGCTTCAGTATAACTGCTTTTCAAACCGTTAATAATGTAATACTGTTTGTCAGCACCTGCATATACACAAGCTACCTATGGTGAACAGAACCTATTAATAGAAAATGTGGTAACACATTATAATAACTTTCATTCATAAGTCATTAACAAATATTGCATAATACTAAACAGATTATTAATTCATGTACATTCATATACTTATAAATAAAAAGTTTTGGTGTGGGGGTTTCTTGTTGCCATTAATTTGTTTTAAACATGCAGCCTAACTTTTTAATCAACCACATCTAAGGACACATTGCACCCTTCGGTGCGGCACAGACTTTGTAAGCTCAATGTTATTAGTTGTTATGATTTGTAAACATCTAAAAGCCCAATTTCCTTCTGTCTTACAAAGTAGAGGGAAATATGAAATGTAAGTTTGTACAACCTGTGAACAAGAACCTTATGGGAAATGAAGCAAGTGTAATTGATGTGTCAGGATGTCTGTTTAATTAGTCAGTCATTAATGATTGAATAGTGAACATGATTAATGTGTTACTGAATAGTAACCAAGTACTTTTAGCTGGAATTTCTTAAATCATTTATAAATGTTTAAAAACATGTGATCTAATATCATTTGCTAAAAAAATTTAATTTACATAAACTACATTAACATCTCTATTATGTTCTGTAATATTTGTTAATGACTTATTAAGGAGGAAAGTTATTACTGTATAAAATGTTACTGAAAATGTTTACAATTAACAATTTGTCTTGTTGTTGTTGATGAAGGGTTCTGATGTGATTCCCGAAAATTTTGACAGTCGCATTGAGTGTGAATGTCCCAACAATGACCTGAACCGCTTCCGAGGAGTTTTGTAAGTCTTATGAAACCTGATCCTTATCTCTCACTCGTCAGGCAGGCTGGACACCAACAAATTGTCTCACTTCCTCTTATATGTTTTTATGAAAGGGCTTTATTGTGCTTGCATCTGGTTCAATGTGCATCACTGAGTGCAAATCATGGAAGTTGAAGAAATGTAGAGACAAACACTCTCAATAGCAGTTCACTAACAATTACTATTTATTGGAAGTGGTAATCACACCTCCCTCATTTATTACTTGACCTCCCAGAACTGACTGACCTGTTATGTGATTCCCAGAAGCCCTAGCACCCTATCATGTCTAATCACTGGCTTACCACAGGTCTTTGACATTACTGAAAATATTGTGGTTAGCCTGCAGAGGGTGTGCAACATAACACACAGACATATACACACTCAAACACAAACACGGCTGAACCCGCTTGTCCTATTCAGGTTCGCGGGGGCCTGGAGCCTGTCCTTGAAGCTAAGGGTACAGGGCAAGAAATAACCCAGGTTGGGGCACCAACACATCACAGGGCTCTCTCTCTCTCTCTCTCTCACACACACACTGAGGTTTGTAATTTAATTGTAATTTGTAATTTAATTTTTGGGGACTCTTCATTCATTTCTAATCCCATTAATGATGACCTTAACCCTTATCCAGCCCTAACCTTAACCATAAGTAACAAAACAAAAAAATGAGTTTTTCTGATTGCAGTCACAGATTTTTATAAAATTGAAAAAGTCTAAATAAAATGTATACTTAACCCACACACACATGCGCACTATTCACACATACACACACAACACAATGACTTGCAAAAATTAAATATTTATATTTTATATAGTGTTGTGACATTATGAGCTGCTACGCTAACTAGTCCCACACTGTTAGAGGAGCTTTGTTTGCAGTTTTGGCATTTGATTTTTGATTAGTAATGTAATAAATTTTTTTATTATTTATTTTTTTCCCTGTTTATTTTTTTTCTTCTCAGGGAAAACCCCAATAAATTGCGAGTGGGTTTGTGCAACGATAACCTCCTGCTGAGAAGTTGCACTGTCCGCAACACCGAGACCATCGTCGGCATTGTCGTCTATGCTGGTGAGTGAATGAGACCGTCCTCGGCATTGTCGTCTATGCTGGTGAGTGAATGAGACCGTTGTCTGCATTGTCGTCTATGCTGGTGAGTGAATGAGACCGTCGTCGGCATTGTCGTCTATGCTGGTGAGTGAATGATACCGTCGTCTGCATTGTCGTCTATGCTGGTGAGTGAATGAGACCGTCGTCTGCATTGTCGTCTATGCTGGTGAGTGAATGAGACCGTCGTCGGCATTGTCGTCTATGCTGCTGAGTGAATGAGACCGTCGTCTGCATTTTCGTCTGTGCTGGTGAGTTAATGAGACCGTCGTCGGCATTGTCGTCTATGCTGGTGAGTGAATGAGACCGTCGTCGGCATTGTCGTCTATGCTGGTGAGTGAATGTCACCGTCCTCGGCATTGTCGTCTATGCTGCTGAGTGAATGACACCGTCCTCGGCATTGTCGTCTATGCTGGTGAGTGAATGAGACTGTCGTCGGCATTGTCGTCTATGCTGGTGAGTGAATAATATCGTCCTCGGCATTGTCGTCTATGCTGGTGAGTGAATGTTTTGACTTGTTTTTCTTCGGAACTGTAATCACCCTTGCTTGATAAGTGGTGATGAATTCTGAAACATATTATAGAAATCTTTTGCAGAACATTACTGATTTATATTTAAGTGCTTTACATACAAAGGGGAAGACAGAAAAACGTATTGGAAGCATTGATTAATACCAGAGCTGTGTAATGAGTCTAAAATATAAATAAAGTGTGTATATATTTTTATGTGTATGTCAGATTGTACATATTGTAAAATGCCCTTGAGTGTGAGAAAGACACTATGTAAATAAAACATAATAATTGACAATGACAGACCTGTATTTAATGTATTGCATGAGAAGCCAACGTGCAAAGGCTTATTTCTAAAGGATTTCAGATTGACTGCAATCATTCAAAAGCTGCCCAGAAGCACTTGGAGGGTAGATTCAGGAACTGAGGTATCTGAAGATGCATTTAGTAAATGGGTTTTCGGGTAAGGATGCAGTAAATTTTATTTGTCAAGTTCTCTTCATTAGGTCTCTGAGTCCTGGCCTTTGTTGTGGTTCTTTGTGTGCAGGCCATGATACCAAGGCGATGAAGAACAACAGCGGGCCACGGTATAAACGCAGCAAGCTGGAGAGAAGGCTGAACACGGACGTCCTGTGGAGCGTGGTGCTGCTCCTTGTGATGTGCCTGACTGCAGCCATAGGTAGGTTCCCTCGTCGTGTGCAGTGCTGAGCCACTCAGTTCTCTGATACTGTCATGTGTGCAGTGACGAGCCAATTGGTTCTCTGAAACTGTCATGTGTGCTGTGACAGGCTAATCGGTTCTCTAATGCTGTCATGTCTGCAGTGACAAGACAATCAGTTCTCTGATACTGTCCTTTGTGCAGTGATGAACCTGTCAGTTCTCTGATATTGTCATGTGTGCAGTGACAAGCCAGTTGGTTCTCTGATACTGTCATGTGTACTGTGACAGGCTAATCGGTTGTCTGATAGTGTCATTTGTGCAGTGATGAACTTATTGCTTCAATGATATGGTCACGCGTGCCGTGACGAGCCAATCCGTTTTCTGATACTGTTATGTGTGTAATGACGAGCCAATCGGTTGTCTAATACTGTCATTTGTGCAGTGACCGGCCAATCACTTCTCTGATACTTACCAGTGACTCCCCAATGTTGGTTTTATGCAGAATGTTGCTGTACATGCAATAATTGTTGATTATGTGAAATATATACAATATTTACTGTTTAATATTTGAATGTTTGTTGATTTTAAATACGTTTTTTTTTTTATGTTTTAGGTCACTGTTTATGGTTGAGCGGCCTGAAAAATCCTGCATTCATTATTCCTGATGGCACTTCTCCTGTCTTAGCTGGATTCTACTTGTTCTGGACCATGATCATAGTCCTGCAGGTAGTGTAAGGGAATCTTGCTCACTTCTATATCGATAAAGAGCTGTCTGTGTCTGTCATACCTTGAGAAATGCAGCAGAGCAGGTGTGCCCAGATTCCTCCCAGTATGGGTAGGGGTAGTCATTGCTTTTATTCTAGACACAAACATTAGTGAAATTCATGAAATGATGTTGAACCAGTTTCCTGTTGGGCTTTATTCAAGGTTTATGTTTTTCTTTTGTTTAGGGCAAAAAGAAGGAATGGTTAAATGAATATAGGACTAATATGCCAATCTTTCATCTAAGCCACTATTATTATAATTAAGTAATTTTGATCTATAATCTGTCTATAATTATCCATAATAATAAGAATCAATGACTTGGCTAACCGCTGCATCACCATGCGAAATACCACTGTTGCCTCACACCTCTGGCACTAGCGTTTGAGTCTCCACCAGGGTTCTGTGTATGGAGTTTGCAGGCTCTCCCCATGTCGTCGTGGGGTTTCCTCTGGGTTCTCCAGTTTCCCTCCACAGTCCAAAGACATGCTGATGCTGATTGGAATGACCAAATTGCCCATAGGTGTGCATGTCTAAGTGACTGGTGTGTGTGATGGGTTGGCGCCCCATCTTGGGTTGTTCCCTGCCTTCTGCCCATTGCCTCCAGGATAAGCTCCAGACCCCTTTGACCCAGTACAGAACAGGCCATTACAGAAAATGGATGGATGAACTTTGGTATTTCAATACTGGCTTTTAGGCACCATGAAACATCATAAATTTATTTTTTCCTGTAAAGATAACAGCAAGAACACTTTTAGTTAATGTTCACAGAAATAAAGGTATATCAGGTTACATTCCGTATTTAATCAGCATTGATATAGATTGACTTCACATGAAGCTCTGCCTTTAATGAGGTCAAATCGCAAGACCTTTGAGATGAAATCTCTACTTTTCATCCCAACCTTCCCCCAACAGGTGCTGATTCCCATCTCCCTCTACGTTTCCATCGAGATCGTCAAGCTGGGTCAGATATACTTCATCCAGAATGACGTAGACTTCCACAGTGGGCGCCTGGCCTCCGGTGTCCAGTGCCGGGCACTGAACATCACAGAGGATCTGGGCCAGATCCAGTACGTCTTCTCCGACAAGACCGGCACGCTCACAGAGAACAAGATGGTGTTCTGCCGCTGCAGCATTGCGGGCGTGGAGTATCCTCACGAGGACAATGGTGAGCTGACCTGCAGGAAGGAGGCTCACAAAAGCGGGAGGTTCTAGGCAGGTGTGGCTGCCTATTATTATGTTATCAGAGCAAACACAGAATAACAATGCAAAACTGAAAAAGTCCCTTTGGTGACCAAAGGCAGAAAATATAAGAATACCTCAGTTTACACTGCACTTCACATAAGAGCAAATCATCACACCATATGAACATATGAATGGGATGAAATGCTCTAGATATCTGAAATGTACTGTGTCTGAAATACGTGAAATTGCAGTTCAGCATGGTGTCTTCTATTTCAGTAAAACAGCAGCAAGGCCAGTGTTTATATTTAGAAACGGTTAGGACATGAGAGGGGTGATAATGGATAGTCACCCCCCCCACAACTAAGTAAGCAGAGAGCTGGAGGACAACGTTTGATTAGAAGACCTCTGCAAAGCCATGGATGCAGGTTAATAAGCCAAGCAGTGTCCTGGTGTTCTGAGGTATGGAGGATCCTGGTGTAGAGAATATAGTTAGTTTAATTGGTGTGTAACTGCTTGAGGGCCAGGAAAGCTAGTTAGACTGTGTGAAAATCAGCATATATTTTATCTCAAGGACCTTGGTCTCCCACCTCCAGTCTTCGCAGCTCCCAGTGCGCAGAATCTCCGTGATTCCTGCATTGGTTAGTCATGGTGTTTTCTCTGTTATTTTGGGCATCTTTATCATGGATGTTCCCTCCATCGTCCATAGTACTTTGTCTTGACACTCTTCTCCAAGGCTACAGCTGTATTGGGGTGGTGTTGCCTGCCCAGTGGTCTGTCAGGGTGTTTTCAGCAACATGAGATTGTGGCCATTTCTTCCAGCACAGAGGCTGGAGCTCTATCGTGATCAGGACTGCGACGACGACGATGCCTGCCATCCTGCAGTGAAGGTGAAGTCGCGGTCCAGCCTCAGGTCGCTCAGCTGCCGCTCTCTGAACTGCAACCACAGCTCAGTGTCCCTGCACACCCTCACTGGCTGTGAAATCGAGCCCGGCCTTCAGACGGAGCCTCTGGATGGAGCTGCCCCTCGCCAGGCAGCCTTCAGCAGTCACATGGTACGTCCCCCCAAACCGCACCACTCAGCAGAAACAGACCATCCTTTGGCCCCAGAGACATGGGAGTCGGCCTTTGACATCAACTCAACATGCTGGAAACCTCTTCGGAATTGGCCTATGCGGTGATCCCAGAATACATGCGGCAGTACAACCGAGTTTAGCAGTTGTTTAAGAGTTTAAGTTGCTGCCAGTATGATTAATTTTACTTTCTGCCTGCTTATGTCAGCTTGTGTAGAAAGTGTTGTCTCCTTCAATATAAATAATCCTGTATTAACTTTATAAATATGCAAGTGGTCTTGTCAGCATCCAGTGACCTTGTCAAGGCCTGCCTGAGTTTCACTTCCTGCTTAGGAAGCCCAGGGAACACTGTGTAAACTGCCATAAAGCTGCTTATGCACCAAGCCTTTGGTGTAAATCTAGGGCCAATCAAGGCCGACAGATGATCGGCTCCCGTTGATTGTGAGCATTTGCACTGGAACACCCCAGCACGACTAGAGAAGTCGGTTGACATGCAGCCCAATCAGAGAGCTGCAACTAGCTTACACCCGGCCAAACTGCCAGTGGGGACCAATCATGTCCAACACGGCAGAGCGACAGGCAACCACTGACTCTCACTGACACCCCAGCAACTTCTGATGGCTGAATATCTGCTTGGTTTGTCCAGGCTTTAAGTAAAGCCTGTGCTTTCATTTATTCTCTGCAAAGAATGCTGCCTGAAATTATTATATTATGACAATTCTGAAAATATTTGTCCATTCCCCAGGGGGGATCATTTGGCCTTTTTCTAGTTTTCCTCATTTTCCTTATTCTCCTTATTCTCGGTGGCTCCGACCAGGAGAAGGACGTCATCCCTGATCCGCAGCTCCTCCACAAGCTGGCTCAGCTCTCGTCCCCAACACTCCCTCTGCTGGACAGCATGGGAGACGCATCCCAGGAAATCCCTTACATTATAGACTTCTTTCTGGCGATGGCGCTGTGTAACACTGTGGTAGTGTCATCACCTGGTCTGCTGCGACGGACCGCAGTAAGTCCCCACCCTCCACCTCCGTCCAGAGATTTTCCATCTCGGACTATAAATTCCACCCAGGTTTTGGTTTACAGCAATCTAAATGATTTTATATGCTTCAGGGGGTAATCATTGCTAAAAAAAAAAAAACATTATTAAAATAATGTTCACAAAAACTTTGCATGCTAGCATCTTGGGTAGTGTGTGGATCAGAAGGTTGCAAGTTCAAATCCCATAGCTGGCAAAGTGATGTCACCTTTGGGCCCCTGAACAAGGTTCTTAACCCCCGATTGCTCCAGAGACTGTGCTGATCCTGCTTTGGATGGAGTAAATAAAAAGGAAATGTAATCATTGTGTTAAGCTGGACCGTTGGAGCAGGTGCCTGTTGTTTGCGTTGCAGAATCTGACACTGGAGGTCCCTCGCAACCCCATCCGGGCCCTGGAGGACATCAAGCTGCTCTTTCCTCGTTTTGGGGTCCCCCGCTTTGCGTCGCTCTCTTCCCCAGGGGGGAATGTATTGCAGGCGGCGGAGAGCCCCTCTAACTTTACTCAGAGACTGCTCTTCCGGATGAAGGGTTCTGCGTCATCCTTTGCTCTGCCAAAGATGGATATAGGAGAAGGGGAGGAGTCTCAAGTCAAAGCCCCCAGTCCAGCTCAGGAGGAACTGGATGCCCTGGTTTCGGAGGCGGCTGAGGCGGAGCCCTGGCTGGAGGTAGAGTCTGGTGGGGACAGCGGGTTGGACCAAGACGAAGTGGAGCAGCTGATGTACGAGGCGGAGAGTCCGGACGAGGCAGCGCTGGTCCATGCCGCTCGGGCTTACAGGTGTACCCTGCGGGCCCGGACCTCAGAGAAGCTGATAGTGGATCTGCCAGGACTGGGCCACCTGACGGTGCCCCTGCTGCACATGCTGCCCTTCGACCCCCTCCGCAAGAGGATGTCCGTTGTGGTGCGGCACCCTCTCAGCGGCCAGGTGGTGGTCTACACCAAAGGGGCCGACTCGGCCGTCATGGACCTTATCACCACACCTAAAGGTACCGTTTAGCTCGATTTGACCTTAAATATTCATTTACATGGTAAAAAAAACTTAATAATCATTTGACAGCCTTCTCAAGCCTTCTAGGTCCAAAGTGTAAGAATATCTATGTGGAAGGCCTTACTCTATACTGTTTACTGTACAATAGGTCTGAAGTCATTCCATAATGTATGTCTCAAACCTGATTTGTTAGACAAACCGGATGATATGTGCCTTTCTTGAATTTAGCATGTAATTGTTACCTTGCTCACCTTTCAAAGAGATAATAATGGTTTTGGGGTCTGCGGTTGGCACCAGCTACATTTTACATACTTCCTGTGGTGACGTATCTCACCTCATGAGATGTGAAGATCCAAATCAAATGAATTATTTTCATTTAGTTGCACTGGGGTCTGAGTCTCCCCCAGGGCTCTGTGTGTGGAGTTGGCATGTTCTCTCCGTACCTTTGTGTGGTTTCCTTTGGGTGGCCTGGTTCTCCAGCCACTTATCCTGGTCAGGGTCACAGCTAAGTGGGAATTTATCTCAGGCAGCGCAGGGCACAGTCCTGGGGAACAGCCTGAGTGTGCCAGTCCGTCACGGGGCACAGTCCTGGGGAACAGCCTGAGTGTGCCAGTCCATCACGGGGCACAGGGCTGGGGAACAGCCTGTGTGTGCCAATCCGTCACGGGCACAGGGCTGGGGAACAGCCTAAGTGTGCCAGTCCGTCACGGGCACAGGGCTGGGGAACAGCCTAAGTGTGCCAGTCCGTCACGGGGCACAGTGCTGGGGAACAGCCTAAGTGTGCCAGTCCGTCACGGGGCACAGGCCTGGGGAAGAGCCACAGTGTGCCAG